>JAQHUG010000035.1:9194378-9233282 GCA_028555095.1 Dicrostonyx torquatus
CTATACTGAGAGATGAGGGCCTTATCCAGCCACCATCAAAGGAACTGCCTCTGGCAGCAGGTGGGAACAGCTGCAGAGATCCACAGTCCGACATTTGTGCAGAGACTGAGTCTAAGTTGGAGATCTTCATCAGATCTCTCCCCTCAGAATTCAGGGAATCCGGAAGGAGAGGAGCCAGAGGGGATGGAGGAGAGCAAGGCCCTCTGAGCTAAGCAAGGCGCATATGAGCTTGCAGAGCCTGAAGCAGCAGGTGCAGGGCCTGCAGGGGTCCTCTGCATGTATACTGCAGCTGTTAGTTTTGTATCCTTAGCACACTCCTGACTGAGAATAAGTGGACCTCTGGTTCCTGTGCCTGCTTTTGGGACTTTTCCTCCCTGTTGGGGTGATATGTCCAAACTTTGACATGATCTTTTTGCTTCATCTTGTTATAGTCATATTTGTTTGTTATCTCTTAGAACCCCATTCTTCTCTGATGAGAGACAGAAAGGGAGTGGATCTGAAGGGGAGGGGATGTAGGGAGAACTGGGAGGAGTAGAAGGAGCTGAAACTGTAACCAGGATATATTGTATGGGAAAATAATCTATTTTCAATAAAAGAGGAAAATTTTAAGAAAAGAATCAGTTTCTTTCTGTGGATTCTTCTGTCTGAGAAGTCCTGCATAAATATGGATTTCCTTGCATAATCTTGACTTGATAATCTAAGGAGTAATTATAGATTCTATGCATATAAGACTTTTTCAATGCTATATTACTATTAATAATATTAATCAAATTTACCATTTCAGTCATTTTTAACTATTATTTAACTATGGCATTTTTGGCCTTTATTATTTGAACTCATGTCTATTCTCTATGGAAGCTTCCTTCTCTCCATGGTAATGGCCATATTTACTCAACGTGAAGAAGCCATTAATTGTAAAGCAAACAATAATTTTAGCAAACAAACATTCTTAGGGATTTTCTTTGAATGTCTCTGGGCCCTGTTCCTGTCAGAAAGAACGCACTGTAGAACGGGGGAAGCATGCAGCTTCTCCACGTACTGTGGTGAATGTAGAATTTAAGAACAACTCCACTGGGAACCTAGTCCTGAGCAGGCTATCACAGGAGTCCCTGGTGCTCTCCAGGACAGACCAGGGGGCCACTTTCTAGATGAGGAAGGTCAAGTGTCTTATGTCTAACCTGTGTTGTCATGGTGCTTTCAGCTGGCTCATTTCCTTCCCACACGACATCGGGAGAAACCGTAGAATAAATAAACAAAGGGATCAGACTGCAATGTAGGTGTCAGGCTGCATGAAATGGATGCCGGTGTTTTGAAACCAGAAGGACAAGTTCCTCCCATTAAGTGAAAGAAGGCATAATCACTTCGGGACTTTTCATTTTCATCTGAACTGGCTTCTCGAGAACTACTATCCCTCCCTCCTTCCTCATGGTTTTTAGGTCAGAGTCACTGTCTGTCTATCAGCAGAGTCCCTAAATAATTGGTATTGGTGATAGATTTGTGATTTGGCTAGTTTCATGTCAACTTGACACAAGTTATAGGAGAGAGCCTCAATTGTTCTCAATTGCTCCCATAAGATCAGGGTGCAGGCATTTTCTTAATTAGTGGTTGGTAGGGAGGGCCCAGCCCATTGTGGGTGGTGTTATCCCTGGGCTGGTGGTTCTGGGTTCTATAAGAAAGCAGGTTGAGCAAGGCAGAGGGAATGAACCAATGTCTCTCCATGACATTGTGTCAGCTCTTGCCTCCTCAAGCAGGTTCCTTTTTTACTTTAGTTCCTGTCCTGATTTCCTTCAGGGATGGACCATGAAGTGGAAATTTACATCAAATAAACCCTTTCCTCCCCAGCTTGCTTTTGGTCATGGTGTTTCATCATAGTAATAGTATGGACAGCTAGGACAGTTTCTTAACTGTATCACTATGGTCCTATGCAGTGTCTCCAGAAATTATGGAGAGGAATTCTAGAACAGATGGCTGGCTTTATTCACATGCATGTGATAGTGGAAACATCAAAACTCACAAGCCAACCGGAGGCCAGAAGGGGACTGTGTTCTTACTAACAGTTCCTTGAGTAGGTTGGTATGGTGGAAGATGATTACATGGGTCTGTAGGAGGAGGAGGTGTGGGCCGCATCCCACCGCCTAGCTAGCTTAACCACTGAAATAACCACACAGAAATTGTATTAATTAAATTACTGCCTGGCCCATTATCTCTAGTCTATTATTGGCTAACTCTCACATCCTGATTCAACCCATTTCTAATAATCTGTATGTCACTACGAGGTCGTGGCTTACCGGGAAACATTCAGTATGTCTGACTCTGGCAACTCCATGGCAGCTCTCCCTCTCACTCTGCTTTCTTCCTCCCAGCATTCAGTTCTCTTTTCCCCTGCCTATCTAACTTCTGCCCTATCACAAGGTCAAGGCAGTTTCTTTATTCAACCAATGAAAGCAACACAAATACAGAAGGACTTCCTACCCCACAGGTCTAAGGAGAGGCCTGGCAAGGGTAGTGCCTCTGAGAATGGAATTAGGTTTGAGAAAGCCTGAAACAAAAAAGAGATTCTTTTCAGAGGCATAAATCAAGAAACATTTGTATTTATTTGGGAGCAGTACGGATGACTTACCTCTCTTAAGAGCCATCAGTGAAATCTGATAGGACTAACTATTGGGGAGGAGGTGGGGCTCAGAAGTCCTGTGAGACAGAAGAGCCCCATGGCCCCCCCCCCAAAAAAAAAACCCTTATGTTTGGATTTGTCAAGTGTCATGACACTCGGGACAAAAAAATGTTCTAGACTAAATTACAGAAAGGCGTGGTGTTAATAGTTCCTGAGCACCAGCGATCTGCTGAGAATGTACAGCAGGAGTCTCACTTCACCCTCTGCGCCCCTGGGAGGTGGGCAGGTTAGATCTGTGCTTTGCAGAGAAAGGTGAATGGCTCTGAGTGTTTACATAAGCGCCAGCTCTGAAGCCTGGCCAGCTTTGGAGCTGGAATTGGACACCTATTACTTATCTACCTACCACTTTTAAACCTCACCTTGACACAATGGCAACAGAGCTCCCTATTTGTCCAGCCTGGCAGCTCTAGCATGCCCAGAGCGGCCTTTGACCTATTCTATCGTGCGTTCACTCACCGTGCATGGCCATGTGGTGGATTCAGTGTATTAAAATCTGCATTTAAATCTTATGTACTGTTTTACACGGTTCTATGTTTCCTCTTCAGATCATAACCTCTGAGACACTGGTATTTGCCTGCTGGGTCTCTCACCGCATTTGATGAATAAGTGATGGTCATGTAATACCTATGGATTTGATCTTCACGAGCGTGGGTGGAACAAGTTGTGATACAGTTGACCCGAAGTGAAAGTCATAGTCAGAACTGTTTAAAGGCATTTAGGTGTGCATGGTTCATGGGACTTTGGTAATTCTTGCATCTACAATGTTAGAGCTTCAGGGAGATTGATGGGGAAATAAATGGAATGGAAATTCTGAGAAGGTCTGTATTATTAAGGATGTCTGTTTTTTACTTCCTTAGTGTGTATGTTTGCGCACACATGCTTTTGCACGTTTGTGCCATGGCACATTGGTGGAGATCAGGGGACAACTAGCAAGATTCGGTTCTTGCTTTCCATCGTGTAGGCTCCAGGGGTTTAACGAAGGCCATCAGGCTTGGTGGCAAGTGCCTTTATGAGCTGAACCATTCTGCAAGCCTCATCAATCATATCCATAAAGTTTTTCATTACCTAAGTCTTTATTGTAGAAATCCCTTTAGATTTTTATCAGCTTCCTCATTATGTGTATGTTTTATCATCCCTCACTGCACAGACAAACTTAATCATAGCCTTACCTTTTCCATATTTCATGTGTAAATATCCCTCAAGGTCAAAGGGGGTGGGCAGGAAAACAACAGCTAATTTCATTCAGAAGACTGTGTTCTCCCGGCTGTGGTGGCTGTTTTCTGCTTGAATCAACCCCTGCACCCCCACTCCCACCACAGCATTGGGTGTGGGAGCCAGGCAGAAGTGTCTCAATGAACCAAACCTCCTTTCGTTTCATGGTAGGGACTTCTTTGCCTCAGAAAGTATGTGTGATTCTGATTACTATAATTCCCATTCTTTCCCCAAATGTGGTCCTGGAGGAGGAGGCGGCTATTGCTGGCACCATGTGCTGGCTTCATGGAAGCTAGTAGCTTGTTTTTCCATCTGGTCTAGACCCACAGTTTGCAAACCTCTTTCTGAGTTACTCATTCCTTGGTAAACTCCAATCCTGGGCTACTTTCGGATGTGTGCCGCGTTTTGCCCTGAAGCCTGCAAACATAATATGGCCCTTGTTTAATGGTGTTTTGCTACCAGAAGTACAACTAGTTCCACTGAGGCTTGTGCTCGCCAGCTCAGGCTGGTCTCAGTTCAGAGCACGGGGTTATCTCTGTGATGCTGATGCCTTGAGTACACAAGGGATGGCCCTTCACACTGATCCTTGCTTCCTACTGGGAGACATGGCCAAGCTTTTGGCTAGAGCTCCCCAGATATTAGTTTGGAGTTTTTCTGGTTTTGGTTCAAGTGTTCCTGGAGGATGTCCACATTCGGAACTTCCCCATGTGGTCTGACATGGCTCCAGCTGTAGCTTTTCCTGCCAGGGAAGGTGGTGAACTCCTCTGTCTTGTTTGTTAGACTGAAGTGGCTGAACTCAGCTTTCCCCTGACCCTGGGACCCCTTAAACCTCCCTGTGGGGCTGCAGTAAATGGCACAAATGCAATCAAAACCATGAGTTTCTTTTCTTAAAAAAAACCCTATTATTGTTATTATCAGTTATTGCTATCAATTACTATTAATTATTATTGTGTTGCATGCACACGCGCAGGCATGTGCATTGTATGTCACAGCAAATATGGAGGTCAGAGGACAGCTTTGGTGGAGTCAGTTCTTTCCTTTCACCTTTGTGTGGATTCTGAAGGGTCAAACGCGGGTCGTGTGTAACAGTGTGCCTCTCGGGGTACCCACACTACAAACAGGCTGCCTGGGCTCCCACCTGGTCACTCACGAGTTTCTTGACCTTAAGAAAGCAGCCTAGCCTGTCTTTGGTGGGTGTAGCCTGAAGAGCAGGGGCAACACACATGTTCCACAACTCCAGACCCGGAGAACCACTTCAGCTCTCTCTTTCCGTGAGCACAAGGGAAGCAGACGAATGAAAGGAAAAACCATTGCTTGTATATTTATTTTCCCGGGGCCCACAGTGCCCCTGTAGTTCTTCTCAAGACTCGAAGGGCATTTGCAACTCCTTACCTGGTGTTATCCAGGGAGAAAATTGGACTCCTCACCCCTTTCCTGTGCTAGTTTGGATTCTGAATTTTAACTTTGATATTCTGGGCTCTTGATACTTTTGGGTTTTGTTTGTTTGTTTGTTTGTTTGTTTCTATTATCTCCTAGGCTGGTATCATCTATAAATTTAAAGTTGTCTCTCTGTGTCTCTGTTTCTGTGTGTGTGTATTTATTTATTTATTTATTTAGAAAATACTGAAAGGGAATTCTGTTGTATTGGCTAGGCAGCCCTTCAATACTGGCACAGGGGCTGGCCTTAAGGCTGCTGAGCAGATGTGCAATCCATTCAGGCTCCGTTTTCTGTCTTACCCATGGCGATGATGTGCGAAGATTCACGGGTTTGGTAGAGATAACACGTGACTGGGCAGCCTTTCGGTCACTAAGCTGGGGATTCTGTAACAGCAGCGATGGTGTCACACGGGTGTATTTGCTACCTGTTATTTTACTGTCATATAACTATTGACATATTCTGTCTATTTTAATCAAAAGATATTTAAGAAGTTACTTTAAACATTGATAGGGACTAGTTTACCTTTTTTATAATTTCTTAGTTTCTCCCTCCCGTTATTATTTTTAGTTGATATAGATATTTGGACAATTTTCGTTTAAATATAGCTTCAGTGGCTAGCAAGATGGCTTAGCATGTACAGGAGCTTGCCACCAAGCCTCATGACCTGAGCTTGATCTGCTCGAGTCGCCCTGCGACTCCCACGCGCACTGTGGCACACACGTATACACAAACCCTGCGACTCCCACGTGCACTGTGGCACACACGTATACACAAACCCTGCGACTCCCACGTGCACTGTGGCACACACGTATACACAAACCCTGAGACTCCCACGTGCACTGTGGCACATGTATACATAAACCCTGCGACTCCCACGTGCACTGTGGCACACACATATACACAAACCCTGCGACTCCCACGTGCACTGTGGCACACACGTATACACAAACACACACGCTATATAAAATAAAAATAGCTTCAAAATTATCAGCTATCGATATGCATTGTAAGAAACACAGATCATTTTTCAAAGCAAAGTAAAATTTAAAAAAGTACCCAAATTTCTATTTTTCAAAGTAAACTACGACTACTAGAATATACATGTACCCGCTCCTTTCCTTTTTCTTCTGCCTCCCTTTCCTTCCCTTTGCTCTTCCCAGCCCTTCTTCAGAACTACGCTACCAGCTTACATACCACTTATGACTTGTTTTCATCCAACAATCAACTTATTTCTGTATTATTAAATGCTTCAGAGATCCTTTTTTTAAATTTAATTTTATTTTTTAATTTTCAAGATAGAATTTCACTATGCAGCCTAGGTTGGCTTCAAATTCTCAATCCACTTAACCCAGTAGGAATATTGGCATGCATCATCACGCCCTGCTTTTCTTTTGATGGCTGCACACAGTTTTGTCATATGAATATAACTTAGTCTGCTACAAAATGATAAACATTCTGGCCTAACCTCTCTCCTAGTAGTGTTGCATAATTTTAATTTGTAAGTCATCTAAAATAGATTTTTGTGCATTACTCAAGCAGGCATCTTGCTTTCTGCCCTAATCCTTTCCCATCCTACCAGTTCAGGCAGCCGCGTTGGAGACTACTCCGGGCAAAGCACAGGGTTAGAAACAAAATTGTTTGTACTGGTTTTAGCCTGTACTTACCAATAAAGCCCAGGAGCTTTGTCATTGGGTGAGTGGTTGCTCTAATATCATGTATTTTCTGGTGTGATCTCATCATGACTGTGTTGTTTCAGTTGAGGTGACCACTTCCTTCCTTTGCACTCTGGTCTTGGTAGATGTGACTCCAATCTAATATGAAAATGTGGCTGGGCCCACAGATACAGCTGTTTGGTGTTGAGGGTTTTGTTGTTGTTGTTTTTTTTTATAATTTATTTAACTTTATTTTATGTGCATTGGTGTGAAGGTGTCGATCTCATGGAACTGCACTTTCAGACAGTTGTGAGCTGCCACACAGGTGCTGGGAATTGAACCCAGGTCCTCTGGAAGAGCAGTCAGTGCTCCCAACTGTTGAGCCATCTCTCCAGCCCTTGTTGCTGTTTTTTTAAATGTTGTTTTGTTTTGTTTTTGTTTTTTTTGAGACAGAGCTTCTCTGTGTATCTTTGACTGTCCTGGAACTCACTCTGTAGAGCAGGCTGGTCTTGAACTCACAGAGCTCTGCCTGCCTCTGCCTCCTGAGTGCTGGGATTAAAGGCATGCATCACCATGCCCGGCTTTGTTGTTGTTTTATCTTAAAACTTTTAGAGGATGTGAGTTCTAGCCGTGAAATGGACCATTACATGAAGACTATCTTATCATTGAGCTCCTAAGTCTTGAAATCTTTTCATCTCTAAAGATAAGATATTTAAAGGAATAAAATACTCTAATGAGCACCTAAGCCAATGGTTCTCAACCTTTCTAAGCTGGGACCCTTTAATACAGTTCTTCATGTTTTGGTGACCCACGACCATAAAATTAATTTCATAATTGTAATTTTGCTACTGTTATAAATATGCAGGATATCTGGTATGTGACCCCTGTGACAGGGATGTTCTGCTTCCCAAAGGGGCCTCGACTCATGGGTTGAGAACCACTAACCTACATGAGTTTGTTGTCCGTTGCATGTAAAATTTACCAGTGACTGTCAACAGAAAGTTGTTCAGAGAAAGAAAAGTAACATTTCTTAGAAGCCAGGCCATGAGCTGGGCTTGGTGGCACACACCTGCCAGCCTAGCACTCAGGTGGTGAGACTGGAAATCACGAGTTCCAGCTCCATGTCTCAAAACAGCCTAAACCAAAGCCAAGCCAAACCATACCAACCAACCAAACAAATCCCAGCAACAGTGAAGAAGGAACCCGGGACTGTGCACGTCCATACATCACTAAGTCGAACTACAGCTTTGCTACACATTAGTGCCCTGATTCTCAGAAGAATAACCAAATTTTCTAATGCCAAATAATTGACATGGTGTGGAGTTGAGATATAAATACAAGTCTACCACCAGGATAATTCCTACCTTTATTACGGTTCAGTGACTAACTGAACAATTCATTGGCTCAAGAGTATATCTTAATGCAAATATGAAGTAACTAGTGAGTATAATATCAGATAACAAACGTCTACCTCCCCTGATCTTTTAAGGCATCCGAAGTTGGAACCACACTGCTTAAGTCTCTTGTGTATAACTGGCCTCATGGTGGCCAGTGAGACTCAATCGGCCTGGCCAGTACTTCTTTCTCATGGAATCTCAGAACTTCTAATGAGCATGAACCAGCATCTACTAGCCACAGCTTTGGTGTGATATAATCACTTAATTATATCACTCCAGTATTTAATTATGTCACTCTGGTTTTTAACACACATTCCACCCTAATGGGGGGGAAACAGATTTCACTAGAATTCCTTGCATTGCATACTTCTTGCATGAGACAGTAATGAGGCAATGTCTGGGTCCTACTGAGGGTCATAAAAACTAGTTCATAACTCAAAAAGAACATTGTTACCACCAGGTGTGCCAATTGCCAGTGAGTTTTCCTTGAGAGCATCAGCTAGGGTCTTTCTTCCTACAACACTTCAGTTACTATCATTCCTTTCTCAACCTGAGAAGTTAGAATCCAACTTTTAAGAAAAAATATTATTTTATTTTTTTAAAGAAAGGATCTTGCTGTGTTGCCTAGTCTATCCCTCCATCTTTGGGCTCAACTGACCCACCTTTCTGAGTCCCCCGTTCCCAGTAGCTGTCACCGTAGGTACAGGCCAATCACACCAGCTCCAACTTATTTAGAAATGGCCACAGAAAGAAATACACTACTGCAGCTAGGAAAGTGTTGGAAAAAAAAATCAGTCATGAAAGGATTTATTAATTGTTTTGTTTAGCGTTAAATAATTTTGTCTTCTTAGAAGTCTGAATTTCATGGTCAAGATCAAAACCAGGACACAGCCAATGAACACTAGCATCTTTGGAAGACTATGTGATCTTTCAAATCCAAACCCTGCCGACACTAAACTACTCCTCTCTTCATTGTTTGACCTCGTCTGTTTTCCCGTCCCATGGAAACTAGTGTTTGTTTGAAATATGACATAATAACACACTAAAAACGAGAAAAACAACAGCAACTTTGGGTGCTATTTATACACACAACTATAAAGCACCTATTATGGTCAAACCAAACTTTTCTGTTTTGTCTGTTTGGAAAAATAAATGACTTTGTGTCACAGTCCATTCTCTGTGAGTTTGTCATGAGGCAGTCCGTGAGTAGGCAGTCACTTCGGACTGGGGGTGAGGGGGAAAAGCAGCTCACGTGCACAGTAGTATAACATGAAACTTACCATGTGAGCGAGGGGCTGACATACAGAGTTAGGAGAGTTGAGCCAATGAGAGGCGGTTGTGAAAGAGGCCATTCATTCTGTGGCAGTAAGTAAGAGGCGGGGGTAAGGGGTGGGGTCTTCAAGAGCTTCAAAGTGGGATTCAAGGATGACTCTGCATGAGTCTCTGGCTTCTTCTCCTGTGTACAAAACTCCATGGAGGGGGCAGGGGGCTGTGAATGAACCTTGGAATACAACTCCAGGGTTCCCAGTTTTAGAGGTGAGTGCCCTTGGATAAATGGAGATGTACAAAAATGAGAGAGAGTGAAGCTTGACTTCAGGGAGGCCCAAGTTTCAGTGGAGGAGAGAGGATGAAGGAATCCTTCAGAAAAGGTGAAGACAGACTGATAGTTCTGCTCAGCCAGGTAAAGGAGGGTGCAGATGGAGAGGGATGAGGAGGAGCATGGATTCCAGGCTGGAGGCAGAGGGAGGATGAACGGCTGCATCTTGGGCTTCTGAGAGCGCAGAACTAAGGAATATACTGAAAGCACGCTTAGCCTTGATGGCTGTTGCCGGAGGGTCTAGCAGTTCAAATCTATCCATTGCATAACTAGAAGGAACAGAGTAACTATAGGCAAACAGTGCTGTGTCAGCTGCCATGGTTTCTGACTTCTCTTGAAGTCTCTTCTTCCATTAACTAGTCGCGTGTCCTCAGGCAATGCTTGCCTGGCTCTTATTTTCTTCATCTACAGTGAGTCATCTATAGGGCTCACAAATGGATTCCATCCTCTGAAATGGTCCCACCCAGCTTGTTAAATTCTAGGCATTCTTTAAGGGTTGTCTCAGAGGCTACATCCGGCTTAGGATTCTCCCAGTTGATTCATCCCAACCGGAGGAGACCTTCTCATCACAGAATCCTCGAAGCACATTGTTGGAGCTCTGTGATGGCAGTTGTCACCTTTCCAGTGGCAGTGACTAGTGTTTATCTCCCTCTTTAGGTCACTCCTGAGAACAGGACCCAGTGGGACACAGTGCTTCTGCTTATAGGTGGTGCTAGGGACATGATGTCCAAAGAAGACAGTCTGAAGGACAGAACAGCTGTGAAGTGACAGAGACTAAGGAAGAAAAAGGGAAAAATATTCTGTAATATAATCCAGATTTTCATTGGATAATAGAGAAGCGGAAAATATGATGTCATTAGGCCTAGCTGTTTATTTGGCTGGCCTTTGCTGCAAACTTGAAGCAGTCACAGATATAAATAGCTCTTAGCAGAGAGGGAAGCCGGGAGGTGGCTGCTACTGGCTGCTCTTCCAGAGGACCTGAGTATGATTCCCAGCACCCACATGGCATCTCACAACCCTCTGTAACACTAGTTCCAATAGACGCAATGCCCTCTTCCAGCATCTGCAGGCATCAGACATGCGTACTGTGCACAGAACACATGTAGGATAACAACTATATACATAAAAAATTAAAAAATAGCTGTTTCTAGAGGCACAAGCAAATTAAGCAGATATCTTTATTGTATTTAAAGAATTCTGTCATGGGATTAGAGAGATGGCTTAGCAATAAAGAGCATTTCCTACTTTCCGAGAGCACCCAAATTTGATTCCCGGCACCTATGACAGGTGTCCCACAACCACCATTAATGACAACTTCAGAGAAATCTGATGCCCCTGACCTCAACAGACAAACACACACATGCGCACCTACACAGACATACTACACACGTGCAGAGAAATCAATCTTACACAAATGCAATGAAAGAAGGAAAAGTGGTGAAAATTCATGCATTTGGAAAAGCATTGAAATACAATGTGACAAACTGAAGGACAATGTGATCGTTAGACTTAGACTTAAAAAAACAACAAACCCTAAAATGTACCTCATAAATACGCGCTATATTCCATGTTAACGAAAAACATTTTAAAAAAATGTGTTTGGTAGCCTGACTGGGTCAACACACATTGTCTACCTCTACTGGATTATCATGATGCACCCAATAAATATATACAGTTAAAATAGTAATAAAATCTAAATATGAATTTTTAACTAAATAGTCAAAAAAGGAGATTTCTTAGGCTAGTAATCATCTAAAAGATGTATTTCTAGAAAGGCACGGTGGTGCAACCTATAATTCTAGCAGCTGGGCAGCAGAGACTGGAGGGTCACAAATCTGAAGGCCAGTGTGGGCTACATTGTGCTCAGAAAACAAAGCAAGAGAACCCAAGTGTCTATGAGTTTTCACAGGGAGTCTATTAGTTATTAGACTGCAGAAACATATCAGGTAGCTTGTTTGGTCTACATAGAGTATTTTTAGTGGCTACTATTTTTTTTTTTTTAAATCAAACTTGAGCCACTGCGATCTGATAAAAAGGAATGTCCTGGCTGGGGACAGTGGGACAGAACATGGGGACAGAGACGGCACAGGGAAATCCTAGAACTCTATGCTAAGTCACTGTAGCACCATCGCCATGATAGAGCCGCCCCTCACCATCATCCAACCACTCTGAGCCCTCAGTCTGTGTCAGTGTCCCCATGGGGAGCTGTATAATAAGAGGCCAACTGTCAAGAATCTGTGTATGGCGGTGGGGTCTGTAGGGTAGGCTGTTAGGCGGGCTGAGCTAAAAATAGACATGATTGAAGCTTCTGGCCACAAGTAGAATTTCTTCTTCCGAGATAACTCAATTTGGTTCTTAAGGCTTTTTGGTTACTTGTTCGGACCACCCAGGTCATTGAGGATAATGTCACGTACATGTTAGCTTATTATGAACACTAACCACATCGGTAGAGTGCTGGACGCCGAGGCTAATGTTTGGTTGAGTAAATGAGGACTGTAGTCCCATGAAGTTAATTCATAACACTCGTGGTTTTTCATTCACCCCCTCACGATTACATCCTTGCAAAGCAATTCATACAAATGGTAAATGTTAGAGCAAAGGTTTGAACTCTGACAAGAGGTGAGGGATGAGTCCCCTGGCTGGTCTAGGATGTAGAGAAGAAGCTAGAGCCATGGAGGTGCCCCTAAAACAGCTCCTTGTATCTTCTAGAGAACAACCAGTCCCTATAACCATGACTGGTGGCTTAACTTGAGCTGGTAAAAACTTCAAACTCATAATTTTAGTTTCTCTCAAGGAGTTTAAGGGAAGCATGGCAGCTTGTCTTCCTCACACCGTTCACACTTCCTTATATCACAGATGTTGATGCTTAGGTGATGACTACAGGGGTTTCTTTTATTGTGATCACAATTTTGTTTTATGTGAATGGTTGTTTTTCCTGAATGTGGGTCTGTGTCTTTGGAGAGCACGAGATCCCCCAGAACTGGGTTCTAGAAGGTTGTGAGCTACCACGTGGCTGTTGGGAATCAAGCCTGGGTTCGCTGCAAGAACAGCCAATGCTCTCAACCAATGAGCCATCTCTTCAGCCCCTGGAAGATTATTTTTAATCCGTCACTCCTTCTTAACTATAGGAAGAATGAGATGCGCTTCTGGTGGGAAGAGTAGAATGAGCTAGAGAAGCAAACAGCAGTGTGCCAGGAGAACGTGGTTTCAGTAACTAGAGCCAGGGGTTGGGTGAGGGGCAGTGTAACTGGGAGAGCCTCTACTTGCACCTCTGAGGGTGACTCCTGGAGACACCGGCAGGGGATCAGGTGGGCCTGGGTAGTTTAAAACTCTCTCTTTTTTAATTAAGCGTGGGTATGAGGATCAGAATTCCTTGTTTGAGAACTTGTTAAAGTTGGTTAAAGCAGCAAATGGAGAAAGGGCAGGATTGTATCCAGGGAGCTAGAACTCCTGTCATTCTTATTCTATGACAGTCAGAGGTTTCCATGGTTGACTGAGTTCTTTTAAACCACCAAGTTTTTCTAAACTTTTGCATGTCTTTTAAGGTGTAGATCTTTTTTTTCTTTTCCTTTTTTTCTTTCTTTCTTTTTTTTTGGTTTTTCGAGACAGGGTTTCTCTGTAGCTTTGGAGCCTGTCCTGGAACTAGCTCTTGTAGATCAGATTGGCCTCGAACTCACAGAGATCCACCTGCCTCTGCCTCCCGAGTGCTGGGATTAAAGGCGTGTGCCACCACTGCCCGGCCTTAGGGTGAAGATCTTTTAAGCAGTTGATTTATATGCTGAAGTATAGGCTAGTTGTTGTGGAATATTATTTTAAGATGTGTTATATTTGTTTATGCTGTGAAGCATTTATTTTAATGTTGCAAAGATGTGTTGCATTCTTTTATGTTGCATTTGTTTAACTCTGTGAAGCTGTGATGCTTTGCCCGTCTAACACACCTGATTGGTTTAACACAGAGATGAATGGCCAATAGCAAGGCAGGAGAAAGGATAGGTGGTGCTAGCAGGCCGAGAGAATAAACAGGAGGAGAAATGTAAGGAGAAAGGATAGAGGAGCTCAGCCACCCAGCTATACAGCAAGCCACAAAGGTAAGAAGAAAGGTATACAGAAATAGAGAAAGATAGAAGCCCAGAGGCAAACCATAGATGGGATAGTGTAAGTCAAGAAAAGCTGGCTAGAAAGAGGACAAGCTGAAGCTGGGCATTCATAAGTATGAAAAAGTCTCTGTGTGTGGTTTATTTGGGAGCTGGGTGGTGGGCCTCCTAAAAGAGTAAAGAGTCCAAAAGAGTAAAAACACCAACTACAGCTAGTGTTTTAAATCCCAGAGAAGATAGGTGTTGTAGAATTTTTAACTTAGGTTGTAATTTTCTGGTAAGAGACAGATGAGTGTGAAAGAATAGAATGTTTATAACACTGCTATTTGAAGTTTTAACTAAAAATTATTTGTTTGGCCTGGTGAGAGAGCTTAGTGGGTAAATGCACCTGCCATCATGCCTGGTGACTTAGTTCAATTCCTGGGATCCAGATGGAAGATAGAACACGAGAACTAACTTCCTAAAATTGTCTTCTTACCTCTACACACAGGCAGTGGCACTTAGGCTCCCTTTCCATATTACATACATACATATATACATATGTAGTACAATGATCAAAATTCAGATATTGATCTTAATGCCATCAAATTAACTGACATATTTCCCAAAGGTTTCTTAGTTGCCCCAGTTTGCCACTTTGTTTTGTCTTTCATGACCTCAATATGTCTGAAGAGTGTTTATTAGATATTTTCTAAACTATCTCTCAACCTGGACTGTCAAACGTTTCCTTGAGATTAGAGGGTATGTTTATGAGGGAGGTTGCAGAAGTGACTCTGTGCTCTCCCCAGGCACTTTAGGAGGAGCATGATGCAGAAAGTCTCTTCTTGCTGGGGACGATGACTTCTCTAAGGTGGTGTCTTTCAGGGTCAGCCATTTTTGTTCGGTCTTTTGTCACTTGGGTTATCATCTCGTAACCACAGATGGGGTGGTTTGAACACCAGAACCCACTGGCTTCCAGTTCTAGGCTGGAAATCTATGATAAAAACCCAGCCAGGTCCCGGAGAGTCCAGCTTGGTGAAGGCTTGGCTCTTGTGTGAAGATAATTAGTTGCCTTGTCCTGGCATGGTAAAAAAAAAAAAAAAAAAGGAATGCAAGCTCTCTGATAGTTCCTCTTGCTAGGGCATTAACTCCATCTCTGGGGCTGCATCTTAGCGATGTCTCCATTATTCCCAGATGCTCCATCTCCACACGCTATCAGATGAGGAGCAAAGGATTCAACCCAAGAGTTAGGTTAGGTTTTTGTTGTTGCTTGCTTGCTTTTGTTTTGTTTTGCAGGGCAAGGAAGAGGCATAATTCTGCTCATACTATGCATCTTGTGAAGAGTAATTTGGCATTATGGAAATATCCTTTTGAGGGTTGGTTTTAGTATCAACTTGCCACAGATTCGAATAACCCGAATAGGAAGCCTCACCCAAAGAATTGTCCTAATGTAGAAAAATCCACCCAAAGCATGGTGAGGGGGCACCTTTTGTTAGCAAGGACACATCAGAAGGAAGATTGCTTACTTTCTGCTTGCTTGGCCAAGTTGATTGACCCCATTGCTGTTACTGTAAATTCCTTCAGTGATAGCAGAACCAGCATCTTCAGACTTTCTTTGGGTGACTAAAAACCAGTCACTCTCCAGGAAACTTCCAGGTTTTCAGGGCCAGATTGGGGCTGGTGAGACAGCCAGTCACAAGGACTAAGAAACTACCAGGCTTTCAGTCTATCCTGTATGAGATGGCCACTGTGGGCTAATGCAACTGTTTGAGCACCCAGTCTCAAGGACTGAGTACTGGGTCTTAGTCTCTTGGGTGTGAGATAACTTATTTTAATATGAGATGATTTGATTATTTCTTCTCTCTCTGTCCCTTTAGAGAGCCCTGACATATAATCCCATTACATTAAAAAGAGCCCCACAAGGCTTCCACCCTCCCCTCAGCACACAAAGAACTACAGGCAACTGTGGAATGCCGAGAGTGGGAGAAATAGTCTTCCCCAGGGACGAGCACACTGATGGGTCACCCAGTACCAACAGTCATACAAGTAACAATAAACGGACTGAGTAGGTTGTATTTAGGTATAATCTGTAAGATATTATTATTAAACACACCACATACATATATGCATGCAATAGCAATTAATGAAAAAAAAAGAGGCCATGGATTTGAAAGAGAGTAGGGAGTGTGATGTGGGAGGATTTGGAGAGAAGAAAGGGAAAGGAGAAATGATGTGATTATTAAGAAAAACTTAAAAATGTATACTGAAAAAAATACTCATAATTAAAAAAAACGAAAGAGCAGAAACAGTAAGCCTCCTTTCAGGATGCATTTGCCTTGTAATTGTGAAGATGCCCAAGTCTTTGGTTTGAGTTCCTCTTCAAGATTCCTTTAGGTATTTTGAAGTCTTGCTTTTATGTGCATTCCCAGTCTTTCAAACATGAGGAGGGAAGATTTGTAAAAATAAAATGTAACATTACTGTTTCAGTTAAGGAGGACCATTATTAAATTTTGAGTGTTACTCAACCAATAAAAACCCTGATTGCAGAAAGATATACAGTCCATGCTCGAATATGAACGTGCAGGTGCAGTGTTTCCTACCACAAACACAGGGATAAACTGTGATTATTTTACATAGCATTCAGAACTCAGACTCTGACATGGATAACACTGTGACCATGGACCACAGGCTTGCTTGTCTTCACTGATACAGTTGGTGATTAGACAAAATTAGTCATATCAACTTTGCCTTTTGCTTTAATAGAATATATCATTGCATGGGAGTGAGTGTTTCAGATGAGTGGAATCCATTGATATTTTCAATGTTGCTTTAAGCGCCATGGAGACAGAAAACAAGAGTTATTCATTTAAACTCTGTTTCCAAGTGGTGTTGGTGACATGTCTGTACTTGGGAGGTGGAGGCCGAAGACCAGAGTTCAAGGCCTTCTTCAGCACAGTAGTAAGCTTGAAGCTAGCCTGGGCTACATGAAACCCTGTCAATAGTCATTTACAACAGTAAATGGGGAATAAATAAATAAAAGGTAGAAATGCCTTCTGCTTTTGGCCTTCGAGATACTTCCACATACTTTGTGCAAGTTTGTGAGAAGCAGCAGGCGAGGTGGGAGCATCCTTGACACAAGCTCAGATGCCTTTG
The DNA here is from genome assembly GCA_028555095.1 of Dicrostonyx torquatus. Lineage (NCBI taxonomy): Eukaryota > Metazoa > Chordata > Mammalia > Rodentia > Cricetidae > Dicrostonyx > Dicrostonyx torquatus. The sequence goes on from JAQHUG010000035.1 coordinate 9,211,572, forward strand.
CTTAAACTTTCGGCCTCTCCTAGACAGTACGCCTTCTGATTAGAGCACACCTGTATCTCAGCACAGTGACAACACAGTGACAACTCAGTGGTCTTCCTTAAGTGTTGAGTTCTTTGCTCAGAATGTTTTAAAGCTAGTTAGTTTACCAGGCCAGTGTCTTTGTCTATGTGGAACGAGACAAAGGCGTTGGAGGAGGGGGGCTGCTTGTTCAACCCAGCCACCCAGCTAGCTTAGCCCTGAAATAACCACACAAAAGCTGTATTAATTAAATCACTGCTTGGCCCATTAGCTCTAGCTTCTTATTGGCTAACTCTTACTAGTTTAACCCATTTCTATTAATCTGTGTATCACCACGAGGCTGTGGTTTACCAGGTAAAATTCCCAGCGTCTGTCTCTGGTGGCTCCATGGCGGCTCCCTGAGTCTGCCTTCTTCCTCCCAGCATTCAGGTCTGTCTTCCCCGCTTACCTAAATTCTGCTCTATCAATACATCAAGGCAGTTTCTTTATTCATCAATGGCAATCACAGCGCACAGAGGGGACTCCCACATCACAAAGATACTATGATAATCTCGTAAAGTGATTCACATGTGTACACTTCGGGCATCTAACAGATGCCTCTTTGTAGGAGGGTCTGTCTTTATTTCTGTGCTTTGATTGGTTAAATAAAAAAGCTGCCTGGGCCATTTGATAGGGCAGGACTTAGACAGGCGGGGAAAAGAGAAGAGGACACTGGGAAGAAGACTGGGTCAGAGCCAGTCGCCATGAAGCTCCTGCTGCAGATGGATGTATCTTAGAACAGTCTGGTAAGATCACCACCTCGTGGTGACTTACAGACTTTTATAATGGGTTAGTTTATGAGTTGAGGGCTAGCCAAGAAGAGGCTGGTGATGATGGGCCAGGCAGAGTTTGAATGAATGCCGTTCTCATGGGGTTATTTCGGGCATAAACAAGCAACCAGCGGCTGAGCAGGCCAGCAGCTGGCGGCTGGGGAACATAACCCACACCTATCCCCCATTTATAACACCTCTTCCTTCCCTTGTTTTTATTGCATGGCAGACATCCCCCATCTTACAGAGGCAGTAAGGTGCCGCAGTCACATGGTTTACCAAAGTTCCCTTTACAGCTACAGGAAGCACCAGATTAGACTCAACAGCTCTTGACCTTCTACCCCGTGTTTCTGACATCATATCATGTGAACTTAATGTCTGTTTACCAAAGTCTGGAGATAGCTAGTGGGTTCTGTGTTTCAAGAAAAGTCAAGAAATAGGCGGTAGTAAATTTCAGACTGAACAGAATGGGTGCATGGTAGTCAACTTTTAGAAATTTCTCTTTCTTTACCCCCTCCCACCCTGTATGTAAGTTAAGTGAGGGTACCTGTGTTTCTTAGGATAATCTACTTTCTGGTCCTCACTTTCCTCCTGCTTAGAGATGTGTTCACTGCATCATGTGCCACACTAGCTAGCCCATGAGCCTTTGGTTATTGTCCCCGGCCTCCCATCCTGCTGTGGGAGCACTGGATAGCAGAGGCAGGTGGTGCTGTCAGCTTTGGTTCTGGGGTTTGAAATTGGGTCTCACACCAGAGGAGTCAGCCTTTTACCATTGAGGCATCTCCCCAGCCTTCCCACACTTCCATTGGCATGTAGCTTGGTTGTAGACACAGAGCAGGGACTTTCCAAATGAATTGTTGCTAGAACTTGTAAAATTAATTATCTTGCCAAAAAGCTAGAGCTGATTCCTGATTAGTTACAGACATAATTTTTAATTTATCAGTACTAGTACATTTTAAAATTTTTTCTTAATTCAATGCAATGAAATTATACATAATGCCAAAAGTTTGGTTGGCCCTCTTTTGTAGCTCATTATTGTACCACATAAGCAAAAACAGAAATTTGGGGATATTTTTCTAGTTTTTTAGAAATTAAACAAACAAAATAAAATACGTGTACATGAAAAATTTCAGACTGAAAGGTAATGAGAATTTTATTAATTTATGTAGAAATTTTACAAGTATTTCTTTAATTATATCTACTTATCTGTGTTTGTGTGGAGGTGTGTGCAAGTGAGTGCAGGTGCCTGTCCTGAAAAACCAAAAAAAGAATAAAAAAGCAACAAACAAACCAAAACAAAAACCAGTCACCTGAGGGCTCTTACTCTAATCTTGGGCATAATGAGAGCTTCACAACCGGTGAGGTTAAAATATCAGCAGGTGGGAAAGGCTGTTTCTAGAAGGTATTACACTCGGGTGGCTCCATTATGGTGGCGTATGGTTCAAAGAAACCTGGGTACTGCATAGTCTCAAACTCTTCCAATGTTATATATGCCTTGTTTTAGAGCTATCCTCACAGGGTTTGGATGAAAGAGTAAAGTGAGATTACCAGTTCCTTGGTGGCTCCGTCCCTATCGATGACAGACCGTCTGGAAAGGATCCCACTTATTTCCTACACTTAATTTGTCATCAGTAAACAATATAGAGCCATAAGGGTCATTTCTTTGTGATGATGCAGCTCAAGCAGGACGGAGGTGTCCTTGCATTGACTCCTCCACCAGATGTCTGTTACAGGAAGGGGGGTGCACCAAGTTCAGCAGAGCGACCAAGGGCAAGCTGTCTGCAGATAGCCTGTTACCTGGGGACCCTGCACTGGAGTGCATCGTCCTGCAACAGGCCCTCCTTTCTGCTCTGGGAGTCCCTCCTCCTTCCTGACTCTGTTTTCTCCCTCACTTCATTGTTGTTGTTGTTGTTGTTTTTTTAATACAACTCTTTATCTCTTTGTTTTCTATTTAAGGGGAATGTAATTATAACAGACATTATAATTTCTTCCCAGGTAGAATTGACAATAAATTTAGGAAGCTAAAAACTTGCCATCTGAAGGCCATGTAACCTTGGGGACCCAGCCTCTGTACTTGAGGGCGAGGAGCAGCCAGTAAGAGTGTGACTTACCAGAGCTGGGGCATGTCAGGGAAGTTTCTACAGCTGGCCCCCTCGCCTGCTTTCCTGTCAGCTCCAATGCAAGTTACTTCAGGCCTCCTCATTGGGTTGAAGATGCCTTTGTGTTTTATCTACAGAAACATATTCCAGTTTCCTCCTTTAAAACCAGAAAACCCAAGCTGCCTGATCCCCACCTATGTTCTGGGTTTTTTGTTTCTTTCTTTCTTTTTTTTTTTTTTGCTTCCATTTTTGTTGTATTACTGTATGTCTCTATGACAAACACTTTCATACCCTCGCCAAAGGAGCAGATTACATAAAAACAAAACAAAACAAAAAACCCAGGATAGAATTTCTGTCCTAATGGCTCCTTTGACCCCTTTCTACTTTCTTCTTAGTTTCCTTAGGAAGCCTGGTCCCAGCCCGGGCACAGAACACAGGGAAGCTGCTTTGTTTGGGGTGCATTATGAGCTAAGCGTATGAATGTGAGGCCTTTGTTATTTGGATTATTATATCGAATGACTATCATGAAGATGATTAAAACACTAAAATTGCAGCCTGTGTGGCCTGGAGCTAAGTATCGGACACTCCAGACAGCTGCGGCCCTGGCAGCGTGGTCACCCGTGCTGGGATGTGTGCCCTGGCTGCTGTCTTCTCAGGGTCTCCTATGTAGTGCGGTGTTGATGAACATGTGTGTTCCGTGACTGTGGGAGGGATATCATACTGTGGCACGTGTGTGTGGAAGCTAGCCCTGTGGTTGAGGGCTAGCCCTGTGATTGAGCAAGGGACTGAGTGGTGTGGGGTGGGAGGGACAGCAAGATCTTTCTCACAACTCACATAATTACCACGGTTTCGTTCTTTCCTCCTTTGACAGACTTAACAATTCCCGTCAGGCAGTTTTACTGTTGATGAATGATTTCAGTTTGTTTGTCTTGTTTCACCTTTGTATTTGAAAGCTATACTTTCTGAGTGTGTAATTTAGGTTGACAGATGCTTTTATCTTTTGGTGCCTGAAAGGGGCTGCTCTATTGTCTCTTGGGTTCCTTGTTGACTGGAAGTTAGCTGCCATTCTGTCTTTGTTCCTCGGGGCTTTATCTGTGGGCTTCCTGGCTTCTGCTTATCACTGATTTTAGGCAGATTTGATATTTGGATAGTGATGCTGGGTGCAGTTGTATTTGAGTTTCTGTCTTTGGATGGCTGAAGCTTCCTGACACTAAAGGCTTAGGTGGTTAAAAAAAAAAGTTTGGATGTTTTCAGCCATTGTTTCTTCAAGTAAGCCCCACACCCCGCTTTTGGGACTCTATTTGCACAGGTGTTAGGGCAAGGGGATTTCCTCACAGTTCGCCAGTGATCTGTTTATTTCCCAGGTTTCTTCCCTGACGTTATGAAAACATTTGGAGATACAAACCTCTAAAAGCTTCGCTTGTACCCTTTGCTCCTCCCTGGTTACTCTTTACCGTTAGCCTTACCGTTTAACTTTTTATCTCAGAGGATAGGGTGTTGGTAACTACTTTAATGCCCTTGTCTGCTAATTCTGTCATCCAGAGCATTTCTGAATTATATAGACTTGTTTTCTCAAAATGGCTCCTATTTTCCCTTTCTGCTGCTCTTGTAGGAAGCCGTTCTCTGACCCACTTTGAAGTAAGTAGTTTTATGTAGCTAAGTTGGCTCAAGTGAAGTTACTAGAGCGATTTCAATCCAGTAGGACTACATCCTTATAAAAAGGGAAACGGCAGGTGCACAGGCTTAGATGTGTGAGCCCCACAAAGACTTGTCAGCTCTGCCGAAGGTTGGCCCTGAACTTCTAGCCTTCAGAACTGAGACACACGTTGGTTGTTTCTTCTAGTGAACTAATGCACTGGTAAGTATTTTGTTTTGTTTTGTTTTGTTTGAGACAGGGTTTCTCTGTGTAACTTTGGAGCCTGTCCTGGAACTTGCTCTGTAGACCAGGCTGGCCTCGAACTCATAGAGATCCACCTGTCTCTGCCTCCTGAGTGCTGGGGTTAAAGGTGTATGCCACTACTGCCCGGCTACACTGGTTAAGTATTAATTAGATGCAGACATGGCAACTTTTGACTTGTTAATAGCTAGTTATTTGGGGATTATTTTAAATAGTTTTATCCTCTCAGTTTTGCCTTTATATTAACACTTGTATTTATTTTTCTACATTTGTTTACTTGTGTGTGTGTGTGTGTGTGTGTGTGTGTGTGTGTGTGTGTGTGTATGTGTGTGTGTGTGTGTAGAGGTCAGAGGACAGCTTGAGGGAGATGGGGTCTGGATACTGAAATCATATCTTCACAACAGATTAAGAATGGTTATTAGCATGGCTATCAGTCCCTGGAGATGGACAAGAGACTGGGAAAGGTACAGTTACACAGGGAAGAATGGCCGGGCTCCTCAGCAGCTGTGCTGAATCTCTGGCAGACCTAACAGCAAATTTTACAGCTGGCTGACTTGCTCTGCTGGTGTTAATATCAATAGGTATTGCTGGGTAACTACTGCTTGCTCAGATAGCCAGGGTCCAGAACGAAGCAAGGAATGGCTCTGAGAACCAGTCACCATCATGATTGGAGAGCTAGGCACAGTCTACAGAGGTCATTAAGGCTGTCAGGAGTTGGACGTGGAATTTCTGAGGGTGTGGTGCTCACACACGTGATAAACTCTCTAAGAACAGACTTTGCTTAGTCTTGATCCCATCGGAAGACTTGGCATTGGCTCTTTCTTCTTCTGGAATGCGTGTGCTTGCTTCTCAGTGTTCAAGTCTCAGCTAAACGTCGCCTTAGGGAGGCCTTCATTGATGACCCAATCGATTGATTTCCCCTCTGCTTCGTGTTCTCTCACACATGTAATCCCGCAGATTTTCTTGGAAGCACTTCAGCTCATCTCTAACTGAGCGCTCACTTGTGTATTGACTATTGCCCCAACTTGACGTTTAAGCACCTCGAGCAAAGAGATGCCATTCTTCTGCTCACCGCGGTCTTCAATAAATGAAGAGAATTCAATAAATGCTTGAAGAATGACTAAGTGAAGCCGCCTACATCTTATGTGAGCTGTGGGAACATACCACAAGCTCTACATCTGACGCCATGAGTTCGTTTCCACGCTTGTTAGAGAAAGTACAGGGAGCAAGGCAGAGGTAGAGGCTATACATCTGACACCATGAGTTCGTTCCACGTTTGTTAGAGAAAGTACAGGGAAATGTTTTGAAATTTCTGCCTGCATGGTGTCCTTGGGTCTGTGCGATTATGAAATGTGAGTGAGTGGCTAATCCACTGGAGCCCACTACAAGTCGGCAGAGATTGGGGCAGGAAGATGAAGATGCTTCGTATAAAGTGATCTTTGTTGTTTCCTGTCAGAACAGATCAGCATCGTGTTGTTTATACTCTGAGCCAGAATAACCTTTTTGGATTTTATTCTCTGGATTACATCTTTATGATCTCAGAGAAGGGACTATGCCTGTGAAATAAGGTTTGTAGAGAAGTTGTGGGTGCGGAGACATTTTTCAGTGTGCTTTGTGGAGTTTGGATCACCAACTGTTTTTATTTTTTTGAACATCATATAATATAAATGAGGAAAGTATAGGCTTTGTTTCTGTAGGGTTTGCTTCTCATGAAAACATCTTTACAAATTAATAATGTACTGTGTAGAGAAACTGTTGTTTCAGACTGACTACAGAATCTAGGAAATTTCAGCAGGGCAGGCTGTTAGAAACTCACTGTCCAAGTTTGGATCTTGATTTTACCTCTTGTAAACTTCCTAATCCTCAGTTTCCCTACTTACGAACCGGAGCTGTGTGGGTAGCTCCCTCCTGATTTTCTTGTGAGCTTTAAATGGGTTAGTACACTTTTGTTTTTATTTTACTTTTCTTAAAGATGGAACTGACGACCTAGGAACTGGATGCTGTGGAGTCAAATGTCCAGGGCTGTTAAAGTAAGTGTGCAAATTAAGAGGAAAGCAGAACCTGGGTAGCATCTCCGTCCTTGAGGCCTGGAGAGGCCCACGTGGACACTGAGGTGGTGTGTCGATCCTCAGTTGTGGAGTTGGAGTGCCATAGAGCAGGAGGCTGAGCCCTGGACTTGAGCTTGCCATGAACCTGAGAAACCCACATGGCTCAGAGTGCTGCCAGATGGAGTTGAAGAGTGCCTCATTAGCGCCACATGAGGGTTTATTAGAGCCCCTTTAATGAGTGATGCTTTCCTCTGTCTCCTTGGTGCTTCCTTATTTCAGAAACCAAGTTGGAACTTGAGATGTGGTGTCAAAGAAAGCCATAAAATCAGATGGGCATCCTCCACTTGGACTTAGATAAAACGCACCTTCTGGCCGTGTGAGGCCTATTTGCCCTCAGCCAAATGAGCTTACAAGCGGCTTTTTAAATCACAGGCTTCGGAACTCTTTAGAAGTTTTCTAATGAGTGGGGAGTGGTAACTGGACAGTAATAGTACAGTAGGCATAATTGCTCATTTGAGAAGCCCCAACATGACATCACTGCTGTTTCTATTTAGAGAGTTGGGCTATGGTTTTTCTTTTACTGAATTTAACACAATTCAGGGTTAATAATGCTCTGAGTTTCCTAATATGAGCTTTTCCTTATGCCCGAGGTCTCTCAGTTCCTATCAGAATTTAGCAGGCTTACCGGTTTTACACGTTTCTCTCCACTACCAGAACGTTCGCAAGTCAAAAAAAAAAAAAATTACAACCCTGCCATAAGAATAGCGAATAGAGCTGGAGAGATGGCTCTGTAGTTGAGAATGCACGCTTCTCACAGAGGACCTGTGTTTGTTTCCCATTACCCACAATGGGTGGATCACAACTTTAGCTTCAGGAGGTCTGGTGCCCCCTGGCCTCCTCAGGTACCTGCACTCATAGCAACCCCTACATATACATAAATAAAACATTTAAAAATAAGCTTAAACAGTAAATGGAACAGAGCCCAAGTGTACTTGTAAATAATTCTGCTAAGCCATGCATGACAACATACGTAGATGTTTCAGGCCTCTGCCAGTTATCGCCTGAAGCAGCCTGACCCTGCTAGATAGTCTACTAACCAGGGAGGTGAGGTGGCCTGGGGCCTGTCCCTTAAGCAGCACTCGAAGGCTGGTCAGTTAACGCCTCTTTAACTTGAGTGCAGCTTTCCACTTCATAAAACGACATCTGTGAGCTACGGAATGGGCTTTTTTGTCACTGGGCACCTCACATAGAAAACGGGGACTTGTTTGAAATTGTATGCATTCATGACTTTGTAAACCAGTGAACTGAATAATTCCATGAAGTCCTGTGGTTTTGCCCCTAGAGAAAACTTCTCTAAGTTTAACTTCAGATTTTTTTTTTTAATGTTATCTAGGGGAGTCAGGTATGTGTTCCCTCAGATTGTCCATTCTTTAACTGCATTCCCAGAGGCACCTCCAGCCAGTGACTTCTTGAACCGTTGAACAGACTGACAATACTAACTGCCTTAAAAGGTCAAATGTCCTTTCTCCTCAACCGGATTCAGTTCTAAAGCCACGTGTTCTGGAGCTCCCAAACGTGCTATCTGCTGTCCATACCCAGCCAAACAGTCTGGGTCAGGGACTAAGCCTGCCTTTCTGATTGATTCGGGCTCTCCCTCAGGCACAGTGCTCAGCTATAGGACAGGCTTAGTAAGTTGCGCAAACTAAGCCGTAGAGGGCCAGAGAGACATGGCTGGCTTGTGGTGTGAGTATTGTTTGCACGAAAGGAATGGAGAGTTTTTAGCTCTCTAGGAACTTTGAAAATGCTGGTCCTAGAGACTAGGGAAATCTGGGGTTTGAGCATCGGAGAGACAAGGGAGAAGGAAGAGAAGGATGAAGTGGGGTTCTAGCCCTCGCTCTTGCGAGAGTTTCATTGGAAGGATGGCTCGTTTTATACCAGGCATCTCCTGTCAACTCTTTGGATGAGAAATTTGATTTACATTATCTCATGCCTCACGCTTAGAGCATATCTGTATATTGCTTATTCTTGTAGTTGAATTCCATTCCTTCATTCACTGGTTGGTTCATAAAGCAGATATCTGAGGACAAACTGTAGAGCTCATAAAGATTTTAGTAGCTGGATATATCTTGTGAACCACAGTAACCCAAATTTAGATGCTTACATTTTCTTCTCTGCAATATAAGCCCGGGCATTTGAGCTCATTCCTTGGCTGATTTAGCAGGCGTGAGGATTTATACGGTGGTGTTGCCTACTGAGCACACTTTGCTGATGATAGTTTCAGCAAAGCCCTTTCAGATTTTCTATATTAAGTTACAGGAAGGGTTTGCTTTTTTTCCCCATCTTGATCAAATTCTTTCTGTCTGCCACCTCCACCTCGCTGAGCTGTTACAGGGAGTAACTGGCTGGGAACACAAGGTACAAGAGGTTGCTTTCATGTTGAACTAATCTTTAACAAATTTTGAGCAAGAAGATTAAAGGCAAAGCAGAAAATGACCTTTTCCCCAGCATCATGGTCTTTTAGTTCTGTATTAGACAGACACAAACAAAGAATTCTTACTCAAACCTAAGGCATTTTAGATTAGTTCAGGCATAACATACACAGTGGATACATGGAGGCTGCCTCCGGTCCTGATGGTCTTATACACAGAACTGAAGATCACACACAAATAAACAAGTGGCATCATTTCAGAGTTTTTATTTTTATTTTATTTTCTGGGTCACTAGGAGGCCTTGGTAAATAATACCAACTGTTTTCATAGTAATGGGCCTTGCTCTGGGAACATGGGTACCATCTGGATTAGACTGGCACTGGCAAAATCTAGTTAATGACAGTTGGATGCTAGCCAGGGTTTCAAATTACCAGTCAAGTGGAATTGATACAATTCAAAATAGCAGGTTAGCTCCTAGCAAGACGGATAAGGAGAAGGTTAAGATGAGTCCCATGGTCCTTATTGGTATGGGAAGTCCTTCTGTCTATGTTTTGCTTTTATTGGTTGATGAATAAAGTTGTTTTGGCCAGTGGCTTAGCAGGATATAGGGTAAGGTGGGAGTTCCAAGCAGATAGAGGAGGAGAAAGTAGGCGGAGTCAAAAGAAGCCATGTAGCCACCGCCAGTGACAGACAGATGCGGTGGAACCTTGCCAGTAAGCCACAGTCACATGGTGATACACAAAATAATGGAAATAGCTGGGCAGTGGTGGCATACGCTTTTAATCCCAGCACTCAGGAGGCAGAGGCAGGCGGACCTCTGTAAATTGGAGGCCAGCCTGAGCTACAAGAGCTAGTTCCAGGACAGGCTCCAAAGCTACAGAGAAACCCTGTCTTGAAAAACCAAAATAAATAAATAAATAAAAAGTGTTTTAAAAAATAATGGAAATGGATTAATTTAAGCTATAAGAGTAAGATGGGAATGGATTAATTTAAGATATAAGATTAAGACAGGAATGGGTTAATTTAAGATATAAGAGTTAGCCAGAAATACGCTTAAGAGATTGGCCAAACAGTATTGCAAATAATATAGTTTCTATGAGAATTATTTTGTGGTCTGGGAAGCTGGGAACAAACGAGCAGCTTCCTACTACATCTTATTTTTATGTATTTGTTTATTTATTTATTTCAGAGGCAGGGTTTCTCTGTGTAACCCTGGCTGTCCTGGAACTCACTCTGGAGAACAGGCTGGCTTCCAACTCACAGAGATTTGCCTACTTCTGCCTCCCAAGTATTGGGATTTAAAGGCGTGAGCCACCACTGCCCTACCCCATGGTCCTAATGTGCTGGAAGCATTTCCATTCGTTGACTTCTGGCTAATTCTGCTGCCCTGAAATCTCAGTTCTGAGAATCTCACAAAGAAGGGCTCTCTTGATTCTTCTACACTGGGCCTTAACAAAAAAGACTGGGAAGTGATTTCTCCCACTCTCTTCCCTATGTTTTTTTTTTTTTTTTTCGAGACAGGTTTCTCTGTGCAAGAGCCTTAGCTATCCTGGAACTAGCTCTGTAGACCAGGCTGGCCTCCAATTCACAGAGGTCCGCCTGCCTCTGCCTCCTGAGTGCTGAGATTAAAGGCGAGCGCCACCACCTCCCAGCTCCTCATGTTACTACTGTTTCTTGTGCTCGAGTCTGTTGGAAAATTAATGGCATTGTGTTGCTCTCTCTACTCTCTCTTGCTGACATCCTTTCTCCCTCTGTATTCCTCTTTATGGAACTCTTTCGTCATTGTTGAGACTATATGATGCCTCTGGTCGTGAGGAGCATGCACGACAGGTCACTTTGCTGACTCTAGGTTAATTCATGTCCCTCCGGTCTTCTTTGCCAGGGCACCTAGAATGTGCTCACAACATGGTTTCCTATACATTGAAATAAAGCTGAGATGTTTTTATGAGGATGTTTTGGTTTCATAGACCAAAAACATGACATGCCTCTTTAAACAAAACAACGAATACATGTTACACGGTTTTCTTCCTCTCTCTTTGTTTCTCATCTTGTCTGGTCAACGAGTGGCAGTCTCCTGGCCTCACACTGCCCTTCCTTTCTTCCCTTCTCATCTGCTTCTCCGGCTCTCCTAGGGCCTTCAGCAACTCTCTTCCGTGTTTATTTCTTTCATTTTCTCTCTTCTGTCTTTCATTTGATTGATATATAAGTTAAGACTATGTTAAATGTATATAATAGAAAAATCTTACATCTGTTCTTAAAGAGATTGAAATATATTTGAAATGAGGTACCAGAAGTCCTAATTCTTTTCTTTCTAGCAAAAATAAGGAGTAATTTGACCTAAGAGACAGTAGGTAACTACAGGGGGAAAAATCTGTTTTGAGCCTGACAACCCATCAAATCTGAGACACCTATTAGATATTTCATGGAAGCATTCAGAATGAATCTGTAGCTGGGAGGAGTATCCTGAAAGAGACAGTGAGCCCCCTTTTACATTCCTGAGCCCCACCTACCATATGACTTGGTGCATAATGGGTACATATTTGATGAGAAAAGTGGTCAGCACATGTTTAATGAGATGCACTGAGGATATAGCAGTGAGCAGTATAGCTAAGATCCTCACCTTCACAGAACTTCGAATGAATGGATAAACTGTGTATATACAACTAGACATTAAAGTGGAATTCTCTAGCCAGACTATAAACACAGCATCTGGGGACGTCAAATATGGAGTATTTTGTGAACTAATACTTTTTGCTTCTTTCTCCTTTAAACTGTACTTTTCTTTATGTGTGTGATACCCAGGAGAAAATTGGGGCAGATGAGTACTATACAGTGTGGCTTTGGAGTCAATTTCTAATTTTCTCTAGGGGAAAAAAAATCTTTTACAGGCTCACCATTTTCTCCAGAAGGTGTGAAATGATTCCATGCCATGTGGAGGAGCAAAATGTCATCTCTGAGATCAGTGTTGAAATTTCATGATAGAGTCTTCAGGGAGATCAAAAGGTCCTTCTTGCTGCTGTGGTGCTCCATGTTGCCAAGGCTACAAAGCTGAAGGGCTTGATGTGTGCTAGTGGGGGTGTCAAAGGCTTTGCCACTGCACTAATCAGTTTCTGCAAGTTTTGTCTTAGCATTCTGTAGGTACAGTCACTGTTCTCTGAGTTCTCAAGGAGCCATAACTGATAACTACCCACTGTGAGTCTTTTTGCCCAGTGATATTTCTCCTAAGTACTATAGTATTGTTTTCAATGAGGTTTTTTTTTTGCATTAAATATTACTGTTAATTCCCAGAATGAGTCTTCCAGGTTCCATGTTAAGTTCTACTTAACATGATGCTAAGTAATGGTCCCCCCCCACATCAAGTTTTCATTGCTCCTAAGGGGGGGCTTAGCAGCAAGCAGGTGAGTCATCTTTTGCCACAGCAAACAAGAGCTACATTTCTTAGCAAGCACTGTTTGTTTTCAACTGGTCCCTAGGCCCAGAACAGACAAGCATTCAACATGGGTTGCATGGGAGGACATTGGAATCCATACTAAAAGTTTTGATACATTTCTCTGGGAGGTGCCAAAGGACTGGAGGATTTGGGCAAGGAAAAAAGAGAGCAGATATGGTTTTTAGAAATATGAATGAGGGTAATGGGGGGGGACTGTCAGGGGTAGGTTTGTATCTTTGAGCAGGAGATCAGCCAGGAAACTATAGGAAGGCATGGTTCTTTTTGACTCCATTCCTGCTTTCTATGAATGCTCTCTGGACAAGGATGTATTCAGTCTCTGTCTCACATGACTGGGGGCGCAGAGATGTTGCAACAGGCACAAAGAGCTTCCTACGCTTGTCCAAGGTTACCAGGCTACTAAATGGTCAAGTTGAGCTTTCAATCATCTTTTACTGCCGTTCTCTTGGTGCTTAAATGTACAGACAACTTTTTCCCCTTCCAGTGAGTGATATTTGGGCAGTCAATTCTTCACTGGTATTGAAGGCGGTAGGGTACAGGAAGAGAGAGGTAGACTTTGTGCGGGTAATGAAGATCTCAAAAATTTGTTTACCTGTGCTGAGTACCACCCGTGTCTCACCTAGTGCGTGTGGACCTTCCACACGCTCTCAGGAGCTCTCAGACTTCGCATGACTCAGCCTAACTCAAAGGCAGCTCCTGTGCTGGGGGACGACAGAGAGAACAGTATGTTGCCTACCTCTAAATCACACGCTCCCATCTTCTGGGTTTCCAGCCTTTGCTGTTTGCTCTGCCTGCCAGAATATGATGGATTCTAGGTCCTACTTTTGAGTTGAGGTAACCTCTGCAGGTCACTTCCTGTTAACTTTGGAAAGGTGTTGAGGCAAACTGCTGTGTAAGAAATTACCACAAATCTCTTGCTTTAGAGCAACACCCATCCCTTTCCTCCCATTTGGGGAGTTCAGAAGTCTGAACTGGCTTGGCTGAGTTCTCTACTCAGGGTCTCCAGAAGCCAAAATCAACATGTCACAAGAGAGACTGCTCACAGCAAACACTAGCTCTTATCTAAGCTGTAGATTATATATAATGCATACATGTTTTGAGAATAATCTATAACCCTTGGCTTGATGCTGACATCTCTTTATGGTAATTTGAGAAGAATATTTTACCATTTTCTAGCTGATGCAACTAAGTCTCAGTATTTATCCCAAATCATCTCTTCTCTCCTATTGTCTGGCCACCTTGACCCTGACATTTATACATGCCGTGCATGAACATATTTGGTTTGGCCTAACTCACTGTACTGAAAGTAGGAATATACAAATTGGGCATTTAGCTATTCCACCTATGCAAATGACTTTGCTTTACCTCCATTTCTTTCTCAAAATATGATCTTGGTACTACATTTTATTCATTAACTGTATTTTATTTAGTAAAATGCTTGCTCAGTAGAAGCCTAATGAATGATGCATAGTTTCTTTAAAGTTCTTTTAATGTTTTTTTATTAGCATAGACTAATTATATATAATGGATTTCTTTATGGCATTTTTCACACATGCATATGGTTTATGTTGATCATATGTACCCACCGTTGCCCTCTCCCGCTGCAATTAGAAGGGGGAACATAACTTCTTTGTTATTATTGTTGGTTTGTGTATTGTGTGTGCAAGTGCACACGTGTTACAGTGTGCATGTGGAGGTCAAGGGACAACTTTGGAGAACTGAATCTCACCTGAGACCTTGTGGAGACAAGGTCCCTCTTGTTCCTGCTGCTATCTAGTAAGCTTCAGGCTAGCTGGCTCCCAAGCTAATTTTTTCTCTACCACCCATCTCATGGTAGGAGTGGTGGGATTACCAGTGAACAACACTGTATCTGGCTTTTTTACATAAGTGCTTTTACTATCTGAGCGGTCTCCCTGTACACAGATTCTTGATCTCTTTTACCTAAACCACTGTTCATCTTAAATATTCAATGGGGGATGTAACCTCATTGTAAAGTGTCTGTGGGAGCCCATCAGTTCATTGGGTACTTGGTACAATAACAGCATGGGATTTATACATGCCGTTATACGTAATTATAATTTGTATTATAGTTATGATCTGTAAATGGAAACATGAACCATTAAGTATCTTTTTCTGTTTGTTTGCTTTTTTTTTTTTTTTTCAAGACAGGATTTCTCTGTGTAGCTTTGGACCCTGTCCTGGAACTAGCTCTGTAGACCAGGCTGGCCTTGAACTCACAGAGATCCGCCTGCCTCTGCCTCCTGAGTGCTAGGATTAAAGGCACGTACCAACACCACCCTTCAGCTATTCAGTATCTTACTGCCGGTTTTTTATTCAAAGTCTCATTTTTTTATTCAAAGCTCCGTGAGGTAGACATTTTTTCTATTTTACAGGTTGGATATGTAAAATTCAGGAAGTAATTGACTTGTTCAAAGTCACACAAGGAATAAGTCAGCCCTGGAACTCAAGACTACTTGACTAAATCCGGTGCTATATTCGTACAACACAGCTGCTGTGCAATAAAAGGACAATAAGCCCCAAAGAGTGAGCTGCAGGTATATTTCAGATGGCAGGAAAGGGTTTAGTTTTAGACACTCGCTCTCCTTTCTTTTAATGTTCTGAATGCAAATTTTGACTCTCGAATTCAAGTTAACATATTAGCATATTGACGGTATCCTGCTCAACCGGCAGTATTTGCCCTGGAGAGCAGCCAGCTCACCTAAGGAAGTTATTTCCAGCAGGGACTATCTATAGTGCTCTCTTACAGCTAAGGGGCCTCTCAGTTCCCTCCCTGGCCTCAATGTTTATGATTCTATGCTTTAGTGTTGCTGCTCACTAGCAGCAGAAGCTTGAAAAGGGGGGACTTGTGTTGTGGGGTACTCAGCTTTTGCAGTTCTTTAAGACCGTGTCTTTGAGACCTGGTGGACTTCCTTCCCAGAATAACCCACTAAAGAACTTACACACAAAAATTTTCATATACATCAAGGAATTAGTTCACCCTCAGGGTTGTCTCTTGGTCCCACACCAAATCAATTATTCACACATTAGTTCCGGAAATCGCTGATTTAAAAGCCATGTAGAATGGCTGCTGAAAGGTGAGACTGTGAGACCAGCCTACCAAGTGGAAATCTGGGTCCTGCCATTAGGAGCTGGGAGATCTTGGAAAATGGTTTACCGTCTGGGCTTCAGCTAAAAGGTGGAGATGATAACAGGCTCCACCTCAGGTGGGATCATAGCGTAGCTGTAAATGCTGATAAATTATTGAAAGTAAAACCATTGAACAATCTGTGCCACCGGGCTAGGCAGGATTTCTTTAGTGTGCTCTCTGTGATGCCCTGGAGAATCTGGGAACATGGTGAGCTGGCCCTCCTGTGTTCTGGTGGTGGTGCGTTCAATTGCTTTTAGGGAAGGGAGATTTTCTAGGAGGGGTAAGTCAGGCGGAGCACATTCTTTTGCCCCTGGCCAAGGACGAAATCAGATTCCCAGCCTGAGGAAGACTTGAAGTGCTGCTGGGAGCTTTGAAGATGAGAAGGAATGTGGGGAGTTCTAAGAGGCTAATAGAGACCCAGACTGAACTGCCAGCAAAGACATAGAAATCTCAACCCTATAGCAGCAAGGAACTAAGCTGGGCCAGCATCATGGATTAGCTTAGAAGCCAGTTCTTCCTAGAACCTCTAGATAAGTGCCTGGCTGGCTGATATCTCCGTTTCAGTCTCGTGGGACTGTGAGCCAAGAGGCCTAGACTGCTGAACTGTAGGGCTATGAGACAGTGAATGGGTGTGGACCTAAGTCACCAGGCTTGCAGGAAGTAGTCATAAGGCAATCAAAGACTGACATAATTACAAAGACAGTCTTAATAAGTAACCACTATCATTTACATTTATTATTAAACACCTTACACAAATGACAGTGCATGAGGGGCTGGGAGCACGAAGTTGGACAGGTCCTGAGAGAGCCAGGCTGTGGTTAGTTTATGGTCTTTCACTTTTTTGTGAACTTCAGAATCTACGAAGAACTACTGTTAGATCTTACACATACTCATTCCTTTTTTTTACTTTCGCTTACTTCTTTTATTATAAATACTCATTTTGTAGGATAACTTCTATTTATTCTTTGACAATTTCATATGTATACACAAAATATAAGCACTTAAAAATTTTTTTTTCACTTTTAACCAGTGGGTAGACTATGTTTAATCACCAACAGGAATCTTTAGCCATGGAAGAATTGGAAATTGGATTTATTGGCTTTTTTTTTTTCTGTGTATAACCATTAGGCTCTCTGAGATGTTCCTGGCATGCATTCACAGGGGTGTAAGTTATATAATGGGGGGGGCTGTTTCTGACAAAGGATCTATAAAACCCTTTATCGCTAGGATCCACCACCTGGTGTTTTCAACAGCCCTGAGCAAAGAACAGTTCCCGGGTTTAATCAAACTGGAATATAAAAGGAGCAGTGGGGTCTCAGTGTGAGATCCCTTGAAGTTATTCCAAGGGAAAGGGACCTTTTGTTACAGAGACAGCTCATTTGAGAGTTCACTGTCCTGTGCCACTCTTCCAGCTGGCAGCCCAGCAGGGACTTTCTGATGCTTTCCTAGACTTGAAAGCCAGTTTTTGGTGGGAAGAGAACAGTAACACTGTCATTTGAGGGGGGGGGATGGTGGTGACAAAAGAGAGACTGGGGAAGAGTTAAGGCAGCAATTTGGTGACTTTTATTCAAGTTGCACCGACTTCATTTTTCTCTGTCTCTACTTTGTGATAAGATTAGCAGATGTTTGTGTATTTAACTGAGGTAGTTGTGATAATATTGTTGGGTTTTAATTTAACATTCATTTTATAGGATCTTAAATTGACTCTGAGTAGAAGATGGAAGCTATTGCCCAAAGACATTCTGAAGCAGCTAGTCCCTTTCTTGAGTTGAGAACGGTTTCTTCCCACTGGGATCCCCTCCAGTGGAAAGAGATGAACAATTCTAAAAGCCATTACAGTTTCCAGATCCGTCTGATGGAAGTCCTGGATGTGAAATTGATAAGGATCTCAAAGTCACGAGGCCTATGCCAACAAAACTGCCTGGGCAGGCAGGATACCCAGGACTCCAACATGGGAGGTCAACACTTGAGCTGATCTCCATATCAACTCCAGTTGAGACCTTCTTCAGATCAACACTGGGGCAGAGAGTTGCTTTGAAACCATCCTCTACCACTTCCTGGCAATGGGACCTGAAGCGAAATGCCTGGCCTCCTAAGTCCTGATTTCCTCATCTAATAACAAGGAGAAGGTAATCTTTGGCATAGCTGGGAGGATTAAAAGGAATAGCCGGTATAGACTGACTCTGCAACTTCTTCCCCGATACCAGTCACTGCAAGAAGCAATGTGGGCAGATGCTGGTGAGCCTACAGGCTGCAGGGTAGGTGGAGTTGCTTAACTCAAAACCTCATAATCAACCACCTACTCGGTATCTCCTCCCACTCATCCCCCCCAAACCTCCTGCAAGTCTTTCAATTTCAAATAAATGGTATCTCTATCCTGTTAGGTCTCAAACTAGGACTCAGACTGGGGATAAAAGGTTGAGGTGACTTTTAACATAGCAACGTGGACTCTGGTGTCTCCTCGAGTTTCTACCTCTTACCCAGTCCTGGGTCCTCGGAACTTCTTACCAGTACCACCCTCCACTCTCAACCTCTCCAGCCCCCGAGCTTCACTGCCATCCCTCTAGCTGTTCTTCCTTCTGCAACCCAGCCACTTTGGGAACATTGCCCCTTTTACCTCTTTGTGCTCTTGGCTTCCTGGCCTCTTAGGCCAGCCTGTGTCCTCTGTCTCTTCTCTTCCTCTCTTATATCCCCTCCCCAAAGTCTGGTTCATTCTGGACTCTCCCAGATGGCTCTGCCTGTCTTCTCCCTTATATCTGTGTTAAAAGTCTCAGTCCCTTAGGAACAGCCATGTCCTCCTTTTATTTATTTATATTTTTACATTCATATTCATCCTTCTAGTTGTGATGACCAAAGACTCAATTGTTATTTCTGACTTTTATCACTCTCTGACCCCCTTCATCTTTATCACGTTCTGATCCTGTTTATCCTGTCAGGAAATTTCTAGCTTCAGAGTATGGCTAGAATCTAACCGCTTCTTGACACCTCTGTAACCAGTGTCTGTCATCTGTGTCCTTTCAATGCAGAGATCAGGGTGATTTTGTTGGAATACAAATCAGATCAAAATCTCTCTGACTCAAAACTTTCCAGCGGTTTCCCTATCTCTGTGCAAAATGGCACCAAATGGCATCATGAAGGGTGGTAATGTGGGTGGTGAAGGAATTTACCAAAGCAAGAGCAGACAAAGAGAGGCTGTATTGAACTCTGCTGCAAGAATGCAGTGGACAAGTTCCCAGTGTGCTGCTGGGAGGGTCTGGCAGTGCATCTAGAGCAGCTGGAGGGGATGTTATTTGGGGCTTGTCTTATGGGCCCTTTGTAGGGGCTGTGTATATGGCAGACCGGTGATATCTCATTATCGTTGCATAGTAATTTGCTTTGCTTGAGGTTCCTCATTAGTGTAAGAGGTCATGGGTCATTAGCATTCCAGATGTCTGAGTAAGACGCGACAGATCAGGCTCCAAATGGTTATGATTCGTTGTTCAAACGTAGGCATTTTGTTGTTATTTTGAGCCCTTTTTTTGTTTTTGTTTTTGTTTTTTTTTTCGAGACAGGGTTTCTCTGTAGCTTTGGAGCCTGTCCTCTTGTAGACCAGGCTGGTCTCGCACTCACAAAGATCCGCCTGCCTCTGCCTCCCGAGTGCTGGGATTAAAGGCGAGCACCACCACCGCCCGACTTGAGCCTTTTTTTTCTCTATACCTGTCTCAATAAATCAAAGGCCTCATAATGGTCTGTAATGGTGACTTGGGCCTTGTAAACAGATCCGAGTCTGTCTATAATAAACCCTTTTAAATCAATGACATCACAGGACACATATCTACTTTGCCTGAGAGTCTGTCCACTTGTCCTCAGGGGAGGAAGCAGCACCTAATATACATTCTGTTTCTCTTTCCTTGGAGATCGGTGCCTATGCAAATCAAAAACTTGATCCAACAGGCAGTCTCCGCACTCACACTTATGAATTCCCTATTTTTCCTGGATGCTCCTCATTACTTGGTATTATTGTTACTGCAATTTAAAAACCATTTGAGGAAGATGATACCACCTTAATGTTCTAGCTTATAATTACTTGCGACTGACTAGTTGGTCTGTAGCTTTGGCTCTTTGTGTGTGTGTGTGCGCACATGTGTATGTTGTAGAGTATCACCTTTCATTTTTCTCTTATTTAATAATTTTAAAATATATTAGTAACTTGTAGTAATTGATATAAATATTGTCTTTCTCTCTATAAAGACAGTAAACAGAATGTTTTGCTGTACATATTTTTCTGTCTTGTATTTTCTAATTTTTTCTTTAAGTTACATATTTGAAGTTTTTGAAATTTCATTTGGTTGAAAATAATAGTTCTTTATATTTTTGTGTTTTCTGTTATGTTTGGGTTTAGAATGCTCAACTTCAATACTTAACTTTGGAAAAACCAAAAAGCCGGGATAGCCAAAAAAGGAACTTCTGGAGGCATCACTATCCCTGATATCAAGTTCTATTACAGAGCTACAGTAATGAAAATAGCTCGGTACTGGCATAAAAACAGAGTGGTCTACCAAAGGAATCAAATTGAAGACCTTGATATTAACTCACACACTTATGAATACCTGATTTTTGACAAAGAAGCTAAGAATATAAAATGGAAAAAAACAACTTCAACAGTTGGTGCTGTCAAAACTGAATATCAACTTGTAGAAGAATACAAATATATCCATATCTATCCCCATGCACAAAATTCAAGTCCAAATGGATCAAAGGTCTCAGCATAAATCCAGCCACACTGAACCTTATAGAAGAGAAAGTGGGAAGTAGTCAAATTCATGGGCACAGAAGACCATTTCCTAAATATAACCCCAGCAGCACAGACACTGAGATCCACAATTAATAAATGGGACCTCCTAAAACTTCTTTAAGAACAGAAGCTATGAAAGGTAAAGAGCACGGTCAATAAGACAAACGACAGTCAATTGAATGGGAAAAGATCTTCACCAACCCCACATCAGTCAGAGGACTGATCTTCAAAATATATAAAGAACTCAAGAAACTAAACATCAAACTACCAAATAATCCAATTAAAAAATGAGATACAAATTTAAACAGAAAATTCTCAACAAAAGAATCTCAAATAGCCAAAAGACATTTAAGGAAATGCTCAACATCCTTAGTCATTGAGGAAATGCAAAACAAAATGCCCCCGAGACACCATTTTACACCAGTTAGAATGGCTAAGATCAAAAACACTGATAACAGCTTATACTAGAGAGGATGTGGAGTAAGGGGGACACTCCTGACGGGACCATCACCCCAACATAGAAACTGGTGCTTTGCCCTAAGTGTGTTCTCAGAGGCGCGAGGAAGAAATCAGACTCTACACCATCATCGTTCAAAGACAGCTCAGGACTTCTTGTCCTTACAGCATGACCATGCGTTTATTTCTTTCCCCCAAGCTCTGTCCAAACCTGAATTGCTCCTCCACCCTCAGGAATTCTCTATTCACATTCCTTTTCCAGGGACACCACACCTCTCATCCATACACTTGCATATCTCACCAGCTTTGGAGCCAGCAACTCCTTCCTGGGCAATCTACAAGTAAAAAGGAAGGCCGGAGCCAAGCCTTTCACCTTTTGTCCTTCTAAGTTGCTAGCTTTCCAACTACCAAGCTGTATTCAAGCCATGGCCGTGCCAGGCTGGCGGATGTCTGAGCCCACACACTCCTCCATTGATGGTGGGTGTACAAACTTGTACAGCTGCTTTGGAAATCAGTATGGTGGTTTCTCAGAAGATTGGGAATCAACCTATCTCAAGACCCAGCAATTCCACTTTTGGGCATATA
>JAQHUG010000035.1:9251489-9293686 GCA_028555095.1 Dicrostonyx torquatus
ATGAATGCTAGGCAAGTATCTTACCAGTAGAGCCACACCCCCACCCAACATTAATCTTTAAAAAACAGAGCTACCATGACCACTCTACCATCTGTATTTTGGAAAAGAGGAATGTTCATAGCTGTGGAATTGTAGATTAGGTAAATACACATTTGGCATAGTACATATTGTTAAACAATTTTCCAAAGTGGTTATTTAAAATTTTTATTAGCATGTGCATGTGTGTGTGAGCATGCGTGCCTATGAGCGAATGCATACATACATACATGAGGGATGTCTTAGGTCTGAGAAAGCTTATACAGATATAATTTAAGTGGGGGGGGGCGCAGGTTCCATCCCCAGCAGGCAGCAGAACTTGGCAGCTTCCGCCACTTGCTTCTGGATTTAGAGTCAAGAAGGATAGAAAAAAAGGAGCTGTGGAATCTTCTTTCCTTCGTGGTTAAGTAAAACAGCTGGGGTCAGGAGTGTATCAAGGAAGTCCCTGCCCAGAGGCCCTTAGAGGACATTGTGTGGAGCTGTGAAGGTGAAGCCTGGATTGTGTTGGAGACCCCAAGCTGTTGGAGATGCTGGAACATTGGGCTATCTGCTGAGGAAAGCTGCTAACAGGGTGTAGAACAGTCCCAAAAGAGATGTATGTTGCAGTTAGTAAGGCTGGGGGAGATGGAGATCTAAAGAGCACTTTGGCATCAGGCATGGCGATGTAGAATTCGGAATTTGTCCTGTCGGGTTTGTTCTAGCTTTGATCCAGTATTTCCTCAGTATGCCCCTTTTCCTGTCTTCTGAAATGGTAATGTATATTTTGTGTCATTGTATTTTGGACATATGTGATCTGCTTTTAATTTTGATGTTTACAGGGGTTTACAGATTAGAGACTGCTATGAGTCGCAGAGGAGACTGAACTTTGAAACAGCTTTGAGAATGTAAAAGAGTACGGGGACTTTGGAAGTTGTTTGAATGCCTTTTACATTATGATGTGGCTACAAGTCTTTGGGGGCCAGGAAGTGGAATGTGGTAGTTTATAAGAATGGTTCCTATAGACTTATTATGTTTGAATGCTTGGTCCCCACTTAGTGGAACTGTTTGGTAAGGATTAGAAACTATTGCCTTGTTGGAGGAGGTGTCACTGAGTTTTGAAATTTCAAAAGTCCATGCCAGGCCCAGTCTCTCTGTCTCTGTGCTGGCTGGCTGTGGATCAGTATTTAAAACTCTCAGCTACTGTTCCAGCACCATACTGTCTGCTCCCCACTATGATGATCATGGACTACCCTTCTAAAACTGTAAGCACACACCCAATTAAATGCTTTCTTTTGTAGGTTGGCTTGGTAATAGTATCTTTTCACAGCAATAGGACTGTAACTAAGACATAAGGCTTTGAATGTACCCACCCCCAATATGTTGGTCAGAGGTCTGACCTGCCTTCTCGAAAAGTGGGCAAATGGTGGTGATATCAAGAAGATAGCAAAGTGGAAATTTGAGGGCCCCATAAATGTCACCTTTGACTATCTAGAGGAGCAGATTTTTTATGACTTTAATAGTGACACCCATTTCTCTACTTTTGATGCTGAGGCTGGCAATGACCCCCCCCCCCCCCCCGTGAGCTAATTAGTTGAGCTAACTTTCAAGTATGATGATGGGTTTGGCGTGGGAACAGTTTAATAGACCTTCTTGTCCACACAGCTTCGAAGGCATGAGGGCTGTTCACTCAGCAAGAACACAAAGGCAGAGAGAATCCCTATTTCTGGTTAGTGGCCAACACCCTGAGAATCCTCTCTCCTCAGTCTCCATCATAAATCCTCTTTAAAAGGAGAGGCATTTAGGAAGCTTTGTCTTGTAAGGTACCATCAGTAAAGCACTGGGCTGTACTCTTCTCTCCTCAAACTGTCCAAGACCCCCATACATATTAAGAGAAGAGATGGTATCAGGCAGTAAGGCTATTGAACAGATGGCACAGATAGCTTGGTGAATCTGCATGAAGAGAAGGAAATACCCTTTCACCAGAGGTGACAGAATGGCTCCCTGAAGCTTCATGGATGGGGACCAGCTGTGGAAGCTGCATGTTCTGGACAAGGGAGTCAGGCAAAACTGCAGCTTCTGCTGTAACCAGGCACAAAGGCTATGAGCATTTCTCAGAAACCTGGAGCTGAAGTCTATTGGTGATTGACAGGCACAGTAGCTGAAGTGAAGGGGCCGGGGGAGAGCAGAGAAGGTGCAGGCTGGCTATGCAGTCTGATTGAGGTGACCGATGGTTTTATTTGTGGTTTCTGAAGTCTCGAGGGAAAGTCTGCTTGCGTGATGCTGATTTTAGGCATGGTAAGAATTCAAGTGTCACTCAAAAGTCTCCACTGTAGTCATATTTCATTATTGTGCTACACTCCACCAGGTAGGAGAAGTGTGGGGCTGGGGGAAGAGGGAAGTAACAGTTAAGCTAAGGAACCATTGTGTGAGTCTGGTGGGGGAGGAGAGAAGTGAGACCCCCAAAGTGAGACAGGAACAAGAAGACCACATCTAATTCTTCTCCCACATTGCGCTGGAAGCTGAAGCTGCCAACCCAGCTACTCCTGTGAGCTCTCTGTTCCAGTGACAATGAGTTCTCCCTCAGTAGCGCCACTGTTGATTATTGATCAGGTAGAATAGCATGTAATTCATGATCAGACCAGGGCACACCTGGGGGTAAAGTCATCCTGCCAGGAAACTGTGCTAACCAAGATCTTCATGAGCCTCAGGCTATTCATCTTCATCCCCTGCAGCAGAGGTCAGGGGACAGATGGCAATCAATGTGAAAAGAAGCCGATGTGTCTGGTTTGCAGTCTGGCCATTACCCAAGGGAGCAACAGCCAGCTGCCCAGCAGTGGTGGGGCAGGCTGCCTGCTCACAGTGGAACTTCTGTGAGGCTCACCAAGATCTGACATGTTTATATGGCTTCGATGCTTCCAGCTTCTAAGGCATTGGAAATGTTGTTCTGGAACATTCTCCTAAGGGTATTTCTTTGAACATTGGTTTCTTCTTCTAGGGCAGGGGTAAGAGAGGAGAGGGGATACACAGGGAAGGAGAGATGCTGTGGAATAATCCTCTTGTTCACTATAGAGCTTTGTCATTCAAATTGGTTTAATAAAATACTGATTGGCCAAGTAGCAAGGCAGGAAGAATAGGTGGGGCAACCAATCTGAGGAAGACAGGAGGGACAAGGGTAGAGTCAGGAATTGCCAGTCAGATGCAGAGGGAGCAGGAGATTAATGTGCCATGCTAATAAAGATACTGCCATGTGACAGAGCATAAATAAGGAATATGGGTTAATTTAAAATGTAAGAGTTAGCTAGTAACAAGCCTGAGCTATTGGCTGCACATTTATAATTAATAATCAGCCTCTGGGTGATTATTTGAGAACTGATGGGCATGAGAGAAAGATCCACTTACAGAGAGAGGGAAGAAGGGAGGGAGGAGAGGATGGAGAATTTGTGCTTCCACACCTCCTCCATTTTGGAGAGGGCTTATCAGTGCCATTGTTCCTCACTCTATACTTCCTTAAATAATCCCACCTTCACAGTGTTAACATTTCCCATTCAGAACACAATTACACGGCTTAGAATTTTACTTCCTGTAAGAAAAGTGCCTATTTATTATAGCTCAATGACACGTTGCATGAAGGAACATTTTAGAGCTCATAAACATTTTCTTATAAATTATTTCATGTTGATGAGCATGGAGATTCTTGGGACACAGCTGGTGAATTAACTAGCTCAAGGCCACACAGGTAGATAGATTTGGGCCAAACTCTGGCTTCTACTCTAACAACAAGGCAAATGGCTTGAGGTATATTAGGTAGGCTAGAATGAAGGTTTTGTCCCACGTCAAGTGCAGAGGAAGAAAACTGTATTCCATGATTCTACTTCTTGTTAAAAAAAAATCACTTTTATTTTCAATAACATACAGGAATTTAGAATATAGTCTTTAAATTTTTTTTAATGTGCTATAGGCATTGTCTGCATGTAGTCTGTGTACCATGTGTGTGCCTGGTACCCTGCAGAGGTCAGAAGAGGATGTCAGATCTCCTGGAACTGGAGTTACATGGGTCCTGGAAGTTGAACCTGGGTCTTCCAGAAGAGCAGCCAGTGTTCCTAACCACAGAGCCATCTCTCCAGCCCAAGAACGTGTTCTTGAGAGTACAAGCGAGGGACTCTTCAGTCCCACTGCCCTCTATGGAGGAGGTAACCACTGCCATGAGATTGGTGTGCTTCTATTTCATTATCGAAGTGGTATGAGGTCATTACAGGAGCCAAAAGAACGAAAATTCTCCTTCCCGTGCTACTTGGAGACAAAGTTAATATTTCATTGCACTTCATATTAACCTTTATCTAGGCACATTTTTATAATTATACATGTCTTATATAACTAAGGTTTCAGTGCATGTATGATTGACTGCTTTTTAAAAATTTCCATATCAGGAACATTTTCTTATGCTAATACGTTTTTGGAAAGATATTTTCAAGGTAGCATATTTCTTTAATTAGGGGTGGTGTAGTCATTTAGTTAACCATTTACTACATTACTGGAAATTATTAATATTTGTATAATCATAAATGATGCTGAGGTATGTTATCTTTTTTATACATAAGGAAGGGATGCTTCTTTTGCTCTAATTTTATGCATTCTCCTTTATTTACCCTACTAAGCCCTTTTGTAGAAGCCAGGTATGGTGTTAATTATGAAACCTAGTCGCGTGGGAAGTCCAAGTCTCCTGTCCACTGAGCCATTGGTACCAAAGGAATAACGAAGGAACAAGGATAACGAGCGTGGCTCTTTGGCTGCTCATTAGTGCCATCTGCTCAGCAAAACATTAATGAGCTGCACTTTTGACCCGTGGAGAGGGCTTTTAATTACAGCTCTTTCTTGGTGTCTCTGCTCTTTTGATTCTACCAGTCTGCTGGAGCCTTTGAACACACTGTCTCTGCTTTGCAGTAGTGAATGGGCTCTCTGGCTTTGAGCTGATTTAAGTGTTACAGCAGAAAGGGCAAATAGCCCTCTAAGCTTTGTTTTTTGCACTGAATCTGGGATAAAGGAGGTAGAGGTCGAAAGCTCCCACAGTCTATTTGACTAATAAACCAATCGCGAAAGACCTAAGCAATGAACAGGTGCTCAAAGATCGGAAGTCCTATCAAAAACACAAATGCGATCTACCTAAACAGCAACCAAAGACAATGACTAATAATTAAAATATTATAGCATTTTCAGCTATAAAAGTTATTATTTTTCAAATGGAATATCCAATTTCATGCTGGCATACATAGTATACAAATGGATTCATTTATGACAAGCTTGTTTACCAATGAGGCTCAAAATAGGTGCCATTTGGTTAACTTAGGAGTAAATAGTAATGTCTTAAGATGTGCCTTCTCTGTGAGGCGATATTTATGTTTAGCAAAACATATCCAAAAAGGAATTATCATGGTAGGATTGTAGCAATGGTTGGTTACGAATGTTAGCTTCTGTTCTTTTTCCTGGAAGGGAAGAAAACATCAGCAATGTCAGAGAAGAGACAGAAACCCTTTGTCCAACTCCTGTTCCACAAGTTAGCTAATGTGGTAACACCACGATATTTATGTTTATATACCACACGGTGTATAGAAGAGTGCCTATACTTATAGGCAGCTCGCAACTGTCCACAACTGCGGTTTTAGGGGATCTGACGCCCACTTCTGGTCCCTGTAGGCACTTCAGGCAGAGCACCCATACATAAAAATAAAAATAAACAAATCTTTAAAAAATTAAAAAGGAGAGTGATTATAATTATATATTATAGCTATATAATGTATATGCTTTATATAAAAGAAGAGTGATTATAATTATATATTATAGCTATATAATATATATGCTTTATATAAAAGAGTGTGTTTCAGATGCATTCTTCAGAAAACCAATTTAGCCAAAGGAATTTGAAGAGACGTTTTCTTGTTACTGAGGCATTTGGACTGGAGACATAGTTGATCAGGGGATGAAGCACCGCCGCTCTTCTCTGGCTGCACAATCCCTAGCTGCCCTGTTTAATAACTTCAATTGCAGCCAGGTCCTACCTGGCTGAGAAGAAATGCAGCTCCTAGCACTCAAGGCTTATGTAGCCTTACTGCTAGAGTCAGTTATGATTCTGAGTTCATAGTTAATCAAAGCTTGCTCTGATTAAGTAGACTAGAAAGCATTAGAAGATAATTGAGTAGTCCAAATTTCTAAGACTGGTGTAGAGTCAGATAGAAATGAAAGCCAGCATCTCTGAGCCCAGTGTCACAGCTCCTT
This sequence comes from Dicrostonyx torquatus, assembly GCA_028555095.1. Classification (NCBI taxonomy): domain Eukaryota; kingdom Metazoa; phylum Chordata; class Mammalia; order Rodentia; family Cricetidae; genus Dicrostonyx; species Dicrostonyx torquatus. The sequence goes on from JAQHUG010000035.1 coordinate 9,257,775, forward strand.
CTGACGCTGACGTGGAACACAGTGTGGTCCTCACTGCGAACGCAGTCATTTCTACCTCTGGAAATGCACCCTTGCTGTTGCTGCCACCACCCTGTCTGCAGGGATAGCAGAGTGTCCCTTCTTTGAATCAATCGATCCCAAAGTGACATTTTCACTGCTCAAGTCCAAGGCTCGTGAAGAAGTGACAGACATTTCATCTCTTTATAACTTACTCAGAAACCGCCTCTGAATTAATCCCCACTATGAAATGTGTTTGCTGACAGACACCATGACTGGCTAGAACAAGGGCAGATCTTTCTGAGATAAGGACAAAGCAGCAAATCTCCATTATATGTGAATGTTTATCTTTGATTTGTGTAGTGGCATGTCATCTATATTTTAATAAATAAAGCTTGCCTGAGGATCAGAAAAGTAAAACAGCCACATTGTCCAGCCTTACAGACCAGACAGTGATGACACACACCTTTAATTCCAATAGCCATATTAGTTGTCATAGAAACTGGGCGATACATACTTTTAGTCCCAGTGGTGCATGGGATTAATCCCAGCCCTAGAGAGGATATAAGATGGGAGGAGACAGCTCACAGACACAATCTTATTCTGAGATTCTTGGAGGTAGGATCGCCATTTTGGACTGAAGTCAAGGTAAGAGCCAGTGACTGGCTGCTTTGCTTCTCTGACCTTCAGTTTGAACCCTAATTTCAGTCTCTGAGTTTTTATTAATTATGCTTCATTCTTGCTTTTTTTGGTTTTGGTACAAAGCTAAGTTCAGGTAGGCAAGAAGTAGCCATGAGGTAACCAAGGAGTCTGCAGTTGTATCTTGGATCTAGGTCTGTCCTGATGGCCAGACAGCTCCAGTGAGGTTCTTCTGCTATATCAGAAAACCCAGGCACCAGAGGACATTCCTAACGGAGACACACGCACACCGGCTGACTCAGGCTAGGGAAGCAGATCGGCGCCTCACTCAGTCATTATCAGAGAGGCACAAATGGGAGCAGATAGGAACAAACACAGAGACCCACGGCTAGACAATGCAGAGAGTATGAGATCTCAGAACATGCAGCCCTAGACAGGTTGTCTCCATCAAATCCCTCCTCTTAGGACTCAGGGAACCCTGTAGAGGAGGCAGAAAGAGTGTAAGAGCCAGAGGGGATGGACGACACCAAGAAAACAAGGCACTCTAAATCCTCAGGATTGATGCACATATGAACTCAAAGAGAATGAGGCAGCTCTTACAGAGCCTGCTCAGGTCTGCACCAGCTGGGGTCCTGGAGCTGAAAGAAGAAATGGTCACATGCCTCCACACCTAACCTGGAATCTATTCAATTGATAACCACTTGCAAATAATAATTTGCTTTTCTCCAAGGGAGTCTCACTGGGGCAACAATTTACTCTTATAGGTAGGCTGCATGCCTGGCAGTAGGTGGCCAGCAGAAAGTCAAGGGCATCTTTGGAGGTTTCTTGTCTCATAATTCCATGTTAGACACTTCCTCTTTTTAATTTTATCTTTATCTTATTTTATTTATGTTTTTTCTTCTCTTTTCTTTTTACTTTTGTATATATATTATGATACTTAGTTTAGTGTTTTTTATGGGATTCTGAGTATTTGAATAAGAGAGTCTCTGATTCTTGTGCCTTCCCTTGGGCTCTTTTCCATCTGTTTCTTTGTTTTGTCAAATTCCAATGTGTTAGTCTTTGAAAACTCTATTTTTGACAAAAGAAGAAAATCAGAAGGCAAAAAGGAATTAAAAGTGGAAAGAAAAAGTCTGTATCCTTTGAAGACACCAGCTTACTTATATGACCCCCTTCATAGTGCTCTTTTATGATCCCCTTCATGGTGCTCTGACTTATACGATCACCTTGAAGGTGGTCTTGCCTCTCCCATCCCTGGGTTTTTCAAGAGAGTCATAGAGAGAAATGCCCTAAAAGGGAGACCTGGTACATCATGATTTAGGATGGGGAAAGGGGTCACTTTATCCCACGAATTAGTCACTAATCTTAAATATTCATTATAAGTTAAAAACCCACAAAGGGAACTGTTGTTATCTCTGCTTACCGTCCTTTACCTTAGTAGTGGCCTTTGATTTACTAAATAAACTTTTACTTTATCTATGGTTTTTTTCCATAAAGAAGATAAGATGTGGGAGGAACCTTTGTGCTATAACAAAGTGAGTTCCTGATTAGGAGCAATGTTTTGATGGCTGTAGACACAGTGACCAAAACATTCAGCTGGACAGCAAGCCTTTAAGTATGGCAGGCAGGGTAAGAGACTAAAATCTATACTAACTAACTTGTTAGCCCAGTGAGCAAGTCACTTTCTGCTTTGTGCCCAGTGAACTCAGTTTGCTCCCAGGTATTCCCTTGGTCCTCTAGGAGGTAAGGTCATTTCCTGCTTCAGTGATTGGGACTGGTTGAGCAGTTGCATAGTACACTTCTTGTGAGTTCATGTTGAGTTCATATGTAGTCTTAATTTCTGTCAACATTGCATGTTGCTTAGACAACACTCAACAAACAGCAGGATGCTTTGGGTCCTGCCATCTTGTCTACCTACCTACTGGGGTCTTTTGGTGAGGGTTAATTATAGGCCACAGGTATTTTTACCATTTAAGTCTATTCAGAGTTATGCCCTTTTTCGAGACCTTACCCGCAAATGCCTAATCTCATTCTTCCCAAATAGTCAGACTAAACCATCTGACTAAACAATCATCACATTCCAATAAATCTTGGTAGATTAGAACCCAGTGCCACCACTGTTCACAAACAAATTGACTAAGGAGATCTCTAGGTTTTACTGACAAGGTTTTCCAAGAGGAGTGGCCTCCAGTGGGTGTGAAACATTCCTGTGGCTTTCCAGCAGGTGTTAGAACATCTTACACAGCTGTCCCTAAGCCTTTCACCAACTCTTGCAACTCAGTCTCCTTGACTGTTCATGTGGCAAGGGGTGAAGTCAGGTCAGAAGTAGCTGTGCAGGAAGTACGAACCACTTGTTTACAAAACGTGTTCCCAGGAGGTGTTTGTACTTTGGCATGTAGATAAACTCTCCCCTTTAAGACTAATACACAACAGGGTGCACTCAGTTAGCAATGAGACAGATGAGATAACCCACTCAAGGTGGTCAGCTGCTGTCCCATGACCTGGCTGCTAGTCTCTAGCAAACTCCAGTAGCAAGGTGTTTCTCACAAGGGAACAACTGCTTGCTGAAAAGGCCATGGCTTTTATCCAAAACCTTAGGGGCTTCCATGTGATTCTTGTATTGTCACTTGCTGTGGTCTTAATTTAGCACCTTGACTCACTCACTTCACTTATCTGAGGTGCTGCTTGTCCTGAGGAGTCACAGAGTTTGGAAACAAAGCTGGCGGAGCTGTGGTTCCTAGCTGTGGAAAAACCCCCTTGATTAGGGGCGCTCTTTAAAGTTGCAGCACAGTAGTTGGAGACAGAAACACTGCTTTTCAAATCCACAGATGTTTCCAGAACGCTTTTGTCTTCTTTTCAGTGGGAGGAGTGCAGTGTTAGCAGTTCTAACAGAATTCTAGAGATGCTAGCCCCAAATCTCCCCCATCACTGTGTCCTCAGAAACTAATGTCACAAATTCTAACATCATTTTGATTTTTCCTTCCTTTTTATTTACATTGTCTTATTAAGACATCTAGAATAACAGTCTTCTTTCTTTTTCTTTTTTTTTCTTTTTAGGGGTCAGTGACTTGTGACAAATGAGATCAATCATTTAGGGTTTCATGAAAGGATCAATTTTAGCACAGGTCCTGGAGATTGGTACAACCAAGAACCATCATCATGGAAATGTATTACCATGCCCACTGGGAGAAAGCAGGGGTTTTGGTGTCTGTATAGTGGCTAAAAGTAAAAAGCATTTTCTTCACTGGTGGCAGCATATCATCAAGGACAGGCTATATAGGTTTGCTCAGGGGAAATGGCTATCTCTAAAACCGTAGGTACAGTCAAATGCTGGCTTCTGCTTCTCATCTACTGCTGTTCTGTAAGAAGTTTCTGCCTGGGGCCCTGATCAAAGAGGTGAGTTGAACAGGGGTGAAAGTTGTGCTACCTCTGCATTTCAACTCTTTGATGAGGGAACAAGGTTTGTATTAGCCGAGGGAATCCCAGAGATTTGTTTGATTATTTCTGCAATAATTCTGCATAGCTCAGGAAGTAACGTAATGCAAGAATCAGGTCCAATATATACGTAGTCTAACGATGCATTCAGACCCAGTACAAAGATCCCATGGCAGCTGCAGAGCCACCTTAGGTAGCTGAAAATATTGGCTATTATAATCTCCAGTTATAAATGTTATAAGTTTTATTTTTGGTGGTGATAGTGGTTGGGGGTGGCAGGGTGCAGTGAGGGAATGTCATAGGCCCACAAAGAAAAGAAGATTCTCATAGGAGATACATACCCAGGTATCTGATCATTTGTGGTTTTAACAACTTGTTTTGGGCTTTAAGCACATCCTTCTGTACTAATTGCTTTTCTCATGGAAGCAACGTAAGAAATGAAGCTCACAATTTGAGAAGACACAGTCCATCATGCTGGGAAAGCCCTGGCAGTAGGTAGGTTGATGGCAGAAGGAATTAGAGGTAGCTTGTCGCATTGTATGTGCAGTCAAGAACAGAATGGGGACAGGAAGTGGGGACAGGCTAAGAAACCCCAAGGCCCACCCCTAGTGTTCCACTTCCTTCTGCTAGACCCTCCCTCAAGGCCATATCTAGGTGGGACCAAGAGTTGAACACATGACACTATGGGGGACATTCTAACTACAACATTTTGTTTTCCTTTGAGCTGTCCAATGGCAGGAAGAATAGTCACCTTGTGGTCACTATCCTTGTAGTATTTCATGGCTTTATGCAATTATGTGACACTGGATCTTCCAGAGTGTACTGGCTGGTTTTGTGTGTCAACTTGACACAAGCTAGAGTCATCAGAGAGGAAAGAGCCTCAGTTGAGGAAATGCCTCCATGAGATCCAGCTCAAAGGCATTTTCTCAATGAATGAGCAATGGGGGAGGGCCTAACCCATGGTGGGTAGTGCCATCTCTGGGCTGGTGGTCCTGGGTTCTATAGAAAGCAGGCTGGGCAAGCCATGTGAGCAAGCCAGTGAGCAGCACTCCTCCATGGCTTCTGCATCAAGACCCTGCCCTGTTTGGGTTCCCGTACTGATTTCCTTCAGTGATGAGCAGCAATGTGGAAGTGTAAACCAACTAAACCCTTTCCTTCTTAATTTGATTATTGGTCATGGTGTTTCGCTGTAGCAATAGAAACCCTAACTAGGACACAGAACTTCTCTACATGATCCTTCCACGTAGGTGACTATGGGAATTCTAACCATTAACATCAATGTATTTTTATTCTATTCAACCAGGAAGACCATATTTTAGCTTCAAAGTTGTTCCATTCCCTTAAGAGGCCATTACTTTGCCGGGCAGTGGGGGTGCACGCCTTTAATCCCAGCACTTGGGAGGCAGAGGCAGGCGGATCTTTGTGAGTTCGAGACCAGCCTGGTCTACAAGAGCTAGTTTCAGGACAGGCTCCAAAACTACAGAGAAACCCTGCCTTGAAAAACCAAAAGAAGAAGAAGAAAAAAAGAGTACATTACCTGTAGAGTGTGCATACCTCATATAACTAACATAATGTGGGTTGTAGTGATAGCACAATTCCCTCAAAGATGGCAACATCCTAATTGCTAAGATATAGGAGTGATTTAGGTTATATAGCAAAGGGGAGTGAAAAATTACAATTGTCATTATGATTGCTGCTAAATTTACTAAAATAAGTAGATTGCACAGATGAATTCCCAGGGGTCCACAAAGCCAGAAAGGAAAGGAGTTGAACAGAGGAGCAATGGTCAGAGAGAGATATAACGTTGCTGGCTTTCAAAATGAAGGAAGAGACTGCTCATATATGGCAGAAACAGAGGCCCAAGATTTTCCTGCAGAACTCCCCAAAATGAACATAGGCCCAAAGATACTTCAGTTTTGGGGCTCACACTTCCTTACCTGTAAGCACACAAATGGGTGTTGTTTTCTGTCACCTGCTTGTGCTCTCCAGTTAACACGGCAGTGCTAGAGAACTCAGGCAGGATCTTAGTTTTAAACACTAGAAAATAATGGCCATTGAAATTAGAAGATAGCTATCCAGAAAGGTCTACCTGGCTCATGGACTGCTCATGCATGCTAGAGGCCAAGAGCTGCAGAATACACATTAGGGATCATACCAGTTGGTCTGGTCATAGTCTCTGGCATTAGCCAAAACAGCAGAGACAAGATCAACAGCAGTAATGAGCTATACATGGATAATAGGACGTGCCACTCAGCTTGCTAATTGGTGGAGTAGGAGGACATTGATAGGTTGGATTAGCATTTCTTCCTGGAGAGATAAAATGTGTTATTTCAACCAAGTGGTTGAGTCCTGTGTCTTTGGATATTTCATTTTCTATTTTATGTAAGCCATGGCTAGACTTAAACAGCCAGTGTTAAAATTATCAAGAAAATAGATAACCAAATTTTTTTGGAAGAATTGGAAGAGAAAAGAACACGGAAGAGGCAACACCTTAGTTATGCTGTGTACATACACTCTGTGCAGGTTGTCTTCACCATGGTTTGTTAATAAGATAATGCGCAAGACTCATACACTTATGTAACATAGGTTCGCTAGTTCTTGTTCATGATAAAGATATAACCAACTTCCCAGAGATCATATGATGAGCCTTGGCATGTGTATGAGAGAGATTTAAGTGTTTTTCTAAGTGTGAAATGGCATTTTTTAATGTGAAAAAGTTTTTAGAGCGATAGCAGTAGAGATGTCGAGATAACACTGAAGAGGCTTGCCCATGCAGGAAAATGTCACATGCAAACAGTTTGGCTTGGAATTGCAAAATCTTTTTCCCATAGCTCTTTTGAACTTATTGAGTACAACCTCTTCCACAGACGTGCTCTCAAGTCTCCCATGGGCACTTAGAAACTATGTGAACCCACTGCCTTGTCTACTAAGACGGGTGCGGAGAACAGTCCCAAGTTAACCTGTTTCTCCTGGAAAGAAGTCAAATGCCCGAGGGACTTTTTGGAACCTGGATGACTGAAGCATTTTCCAATTTTTGGGCAGATTCTTTATACAGAAGATATGTTCTTTAAAAGATTTTTTAAAAGTCACTTATTTGTGATGTAATAATTTCAGTGTATTGAGGGGTCATTTTATTTAGAGGAAATCCCAAGAAAGTATCTTGAGTAAATATCATCCTAGGAGTCATGATGAAGTTTAGTTATTTTTTTTGTTTGTTTTTTTGTTTTGTTTTTCGAGACAGGGTTTCTCTGTAGCTTTGGAGCCTGTCCTGGAACTAGCTCTTGTAGACCAGGCTGGTCTCGAACTCACAAAGATCCGCTTGCCTCTGCCTCCCGAGTGCTGGGATTAAAGGCGTGCGCCACCACCGCCCGGCTTATACTGCTTTCTTAAATATACAATGCAAAGATCAGTGGATTAAGGGGAGCCCAGTCCCACAGATACATCTACATCCCAGCTCCTGTGTCTGTAGCTCAGGGAACATGGAGGAAGAGCAGGCAGAAAGATTGGAAGAGCCAGAATACTAGGGAGTCTGCTGTGAAACAGTCTCCTGGAAATGGCTGCACAAGGAACACTGGAACAAGGGTGTTATCGATGGACATGTTATCATGGAAGGGGAAAAATTTGCAGGGTCCCACCCGTACACAAAGAACTATAGGCAACTAATGACTGCCCCTCCGGAGAGGGAGAACCAGTCTCTCCCAGGAATATGTCCCCTACTGGTTGTCCAATGCACAGTGGTCAGCATTGAAACCATATATGCACAAACAACAAAGCTAGACTCCGCAGGCTGTACTTAAATATATTTGCATATGCATATATGTGACAATAATAATGAATGGCCATGGGAAAGTAGCTGGGAGGGCCAGGGGGAGAAAATAAAGGTGGGAAGTGATAAATTCTATTTCAATTAGCATATTTTTTTAAAAAAGAATGATTTGTTAGTTTCAAGGTATACAAAATAGGATGAATTGACTTTATCTAATGCTGGAAATATTTTTTTGGTCTTTGTTTACACCAGTCCAGTAGAGACATGTGGATGGTCCCTGCCATCACCATGGCCAGCAGAGCCCAGCAGAATATTTGACCCATGAGATGCAAAAAGGAAGGCTGGTTCAACACAACTCAGTAGCCAGTGTTGGTTCAAACTTAGAATCTGACAGCTGGAAGTTTAGTTTTAGGCATCTTTTCTTTTTTAAATTTTTCGAGACAGAGCTTCTTTGTATAACAACCCTGGCTGTCCTGGAACTCTCTCTGTAGACCAGCTGCCTCGAACTCACAGAGATCCACCTGCCTCTGCTTCCTAAGTGCTGGAATTAAAGGCCTTCATCACCACCTTCTGGCATTTTTAGGCATATTTAAGCATAGCCAATCTGATGAAAAATTTCCTGGTGATAATTAACCCAATAATGTATGCACAATAAAACCTAAGACATGACTGCTTCAAAACTCTTTGTAAAGTACACGTGGTATTGTCCACAAAGATGGGTTCTATAGAACCTATAGAGCAGGCCCAAGGGAAACAAAGGGTCTGGGAAGGAAGGTATTATAGACTGAGGCAAACAGGCTCAAGATGGGCAACTGGGGTCTGGAGGAGCCTGTGTGACTTAGCCACACAGATGGCACAGAGGTCACCAGGCTATTAATCACCTCTGCTCCCAGCCTTCTGGAAGAGACAAGCCTGTGTGTTTAACATTCTCGATTTCGCTAGTGCTTACCTGTGAGCGCAAGGACCTCCATGTCTCCCACAGAGTCAGCCTTTCATCCAAGAAAGATTAACGCAGAACACATTTCCAGAGAGTGTTGTTATGAACTAGGGACTTTGTTTCGCTTCCACTGTCTTTATATTCTTTCTTCTTTCCCAGGAAAGGAATTCTACAGCATCTTGATTTGGTTTGCTGGACTGAAAGTTCTCGTCTAGGGGCCAAGAGAATTGTGTGTGTGTGAAGTTCCAGACGTATGACCTAACAGAAAGTAGGGGTAATGCTCATCCTGACCCAGCCCTTGGACCTGTGCACTGGGTGGGCGTACATCCTGTGCTCATCTGCGCACACAGCCATGTCTAAGAGGACCAAGGCTGGGAGGCTGGGAGACTTGCCTGTAGACATTCACCTTGTTACTTGCTTAGCATTCAAACACTGGGCACTGTTCTCTGGTTATCAATCTAATGCACCATTTTACCCCAATGTGAACTTAGAGAATATTTAGAAAGATTCCAAGATCTCAAAATCATACATCGACAGATAAGGAAACTGCAGAGAACAATGCTTGTCTTTTACAGCAGAGTTTTAGTTTTGAGCAAATACATCAAAAGCACCCCTTAATCCTTTGTCAAGCACAAAACAATCTGATCAAGAAGACATCAGTGGGTTTTGTTAAAGCCCAGTTATCCTCATTATCATTGATATGACAATCTCAAATATCACAATGTACAAATGTTTCAATTGATTCATATAATGTAATAGTTAATACCATTGCTATGCTTTTAATAATTTTATACCTGAGATAGGTTATCAGTAGTTCAGGCTGTTCCTGAACTCACTGTGTAGCCTTGTACTTATGGCAATCTTCTCAGGTTTCCGGATGCTTAGATTACTGGCAAGAACTGCAGGTCTAGCATCATTAACTTTATCTTGTGTGCGTGCATGCACACATGTGTAAAGACAGGTGGTGCAAGTTGGTGTTGAGGCCAGAGGTCAACCTTGGCTATCACTTCTCAGGAGCAGTCAACCTTGTTTCTTAGACACAGGGTCTCTTTGGCCTGTGGCTCACTGATTAGTTTCGGCTGGCTGACCAGCAAGCTAAAGTCATCCTCCTATCTCTACCTCTCTAGCACTGGAACTGGGTTCTGAGCATCAAACTCAGGTCCTAATGCTTGTGTGACAAGGACTTTGCCAGCTGAGTCACTGCTCCAACCTTTATTAACTTCTTCTTTAACACACTGTCACTAAAATTATTAATTTGGTTTTATGTGGAGAAATACAAGGTATACAGAAATGTAACTTATCCAAGATCACCTGGTCTAAGAGTGTGGGAGCCCACAGACTTGACTCCCTTCCATCTTGACTTACAGTCAGAGAGTGCAAACCTAGTCTTGATCCTCAAGGCCAGATACTGTTATGCTTGATCTGAGGTGTGGTTACTAGATGTTTGTGATTTAGGAATTAATTACTCTCGGTTGTTCCTTGTTTTCTGGTAAGGAAGTCTTTTGCCCTACCCTTTTGCTTGGGGTATAGAAGAGCTATGAGAAATAAATTTGGGTGGATACAGTCTTCACTGATGCCCTCCCGACTCTTATCTTCTGTTTCTTGTCTATTTTTTTTTCTCAATCCTCACTCCCCTTTTCTGGCACGTTCGAACAGTAGACTGGTTTCTGGCGAAAGAGACAGAGCTTTCACTGACTTTAAAATGTAGAAGGAGGCCACTTGCTTGTTCCCGGCTGCTCAGCCCCAAAATAATCACATAGAAACTATGTTATTTAAATCACTGCTTGGCCCATTAGCTCTAACTTCTTATTGGCTAACTCATATATCTTAGTTTAACCCAGCTCCATTAATCTGTGCATCACAATGAGGTCGTGGCCTACCAGCAAAGTTTCAGCATGCCTGTCTGTCTCCAGCAGCAGCTCCATGGCTTCTCTCTTACTCTGCCTCCTTTCTCCCAGCATTCAGTTTAGTTTTCCCGGCCAACCTAAGTTCTGCCCTACCAACAGGCCAAGGCAGTTTCTTTATTTACCAGTGGTATTCACAGCACCCAGAGGGGAATCCCACGTCACTAGAATAATTAAATTCAGCTGCAGTCATTTTGCTGCAGCTTCTTCTCTGCAAGCAGCGCACATACAGTTCGTTCTTTACCTTCACCCTCGGAGAGTATTTATTGTTGTTTGTTTTTCTGCTTTGCTTATTTTTCCCTGTTGCTATTTACACAGCCTGCTTTACCAAGAATTCCTCTCAAAACTGTGAAACGCCTTTGACAGCTCAGTCTAGCAATATCTCCTGACCAGATAGACTGTTTCTCAAGCTATTGAGTAAAATCAAGGTCATTTGCTTTTTATATAGAATGAATCAGAATTTTTCTGATTTCTTCTCTCTCTCTCTCTCTCTGTCTTAGGGTTTCCCTGTAGCTTTGTAGCCTGTCCTGGAACTAGCTCCTGTAGACCAGGCTGGCCTCAAACTCACAGAGATCCGCCTGCCTCTGCCTCCCGAGTGCTGGGATTAAAGGCGTGTGCCACCACCGCCCGACTAACAATTGTTTCTTAACTACTAAATTTGAACCTTTGAATCAAACAATTAAACCTTTGAACAATGTGTTTTGTTTTCCAGACAAATGTGCAGCTACCGAACAGCACAGCCAGTGCTATGGCTTGTTTCCGAGGGCAGCAGCTTCCACGGTAAATCTGCCTTTCCTCTGTTACCCATTCCATTTCTCAGACTCTGTTTGGAAACAGATATTTTTATTCAGTTCCATATAATTCTTTTGCTATATGATTAAAAACGAGACAAAGAGAAGTACACATTGTGGAGATGATGTGGGTGGAGGGTGAGTGGAGGAGGGTGGGGTACCACAGCAGCACGCAGACCCTGGGAACTACATTATTGATTTAGGGAGGACTTACGATGCACCGTGTATTCTGATTATTTTGTTAATTCACCCTATGGAGCCAGCACAGTTTTATTCCCTGTCTGCTGATGAGGAGGTGGAAGTGTAGGGAGGGGCTAGTAATCAAAGCGTCAGAGCAAACAGGGCCTGACATCTGCTCCATCTATAACTAGGGAGTGTTTTCCTAATCTGTGCCCTTAAAATATTTAGAGGGGGATCTTGTAGAGATGTCTTAAATAAGGAGAGTCTTAAAATGAAAGTGTGGAATCCTTATCCAGGGGTGGAAGCAGAGACAACCATGGGACAGAGTGGCTCCGACAATGACAGTGGTTCACTTTGGATGAATTTAGGAGGGCGATTGACTTCATGATTGAGAAGGCAAAGGACCTGTGGAGACGCTACTGTCCAGACCCAGGAAAGTATTAGTCAGCAATTACAGATGGGTTTATTGTGGTTATACCCGGAGTCATGAGGATATGCTGTTGGATTTATAGTCTTAGGGCTTCTAAGAATAAACTTAAGGCTCTGTAAAACTTAATCATCAGTTAAGCCATGCGATATGAAGGCGGTAGTATAATTCTAGAACTCCAGAGTCCAAGGCAGGAGAATCATGAATTCCAGGCTAGCCTGGGCTACATAGCAATAAGAATCTATCTCAGGAAACAAACAGTGAAGAAACAATATAAGGGGCAGACACCATCCCTATCCCCGTCTGGTTCAGTTCTTTTTTGGTTTATTTGTTGAGCCCTCAATGAAAGACCTGTGTAATTATTCCTGAGTTTTACAATAAAGGTGTGAAAACTGAGAGGGGCGAGATGGAGAGTGGGGGTGGCATACAGAATATAATTAATAAGTTATCCCATGGAGGATAAACAATTCTGGGAAGGCATTCTCACTAAAAGATGTTTAAAATTGAAGTTTAAAGTTAACACACACAGGTAAAGGGTTTCCTTGTGGCTGCTCACAGCTGTGTGCTATTACCCTTGGCTCTAATGCATCCTGCTCTTCTACCACCTCCTGCTGTCCCCTTCCTCTCTCCAGACAGTCCCCACCCTGCTTTCCATGTCACCTGCCATTTCTCTGCAGTTTTTATGACCCCCCTCCCCGCCCTGCAACACAGACTTTGTCCACAGAGCTGTCTGTCTCCATTCCTCCATGATTCAGCTATGACAAATGCAGATCGATTACCCTTCTCAGTCACAGTTGTCCACACGGTGCAGCTACTTTGTGCACACGGCTATGCAAATGAGCTTCCAAGGCAGGTCCTCTCCTGGTGCTTTGTGGGACATCCCTGTCAAGGCTTGCTGAGAAAGCCAGGCCCTACCCCAGCTGGGACTCAGGCTGTGCTGCCTGGATCTGGATCTGCAAAGGGATCAAATGAAACGGAAGAAGAAAATTTGTGCTCAGTTGTGCTAATACTTTTTTTTTCTTCAGTCTTGAATTTCAGCCCCGACCTCTCATTAAACTAACCACAGATTTTTCTTTCCTTACAGGGATTCAGAAAATTAATCAGAAACAGTACCAAAGCCTCATTTTCCATCAGTCCGGGGCCCTGTTTTATTCTTTTAAGGACAGTCTTCACATCCAGAAGCCTGTGGCTTTGTGTCACGAAGACCAACTGAAAATCGTTTTCCTTTCTTCCTTTCCACTCCTCTTTCTGTGAAGAATTGTCTTGGTTCAGAGTCCCCGGGGTCACAGTAGGTTCATCAGTGACTACCAATGTGACTACGAGCACTATGCTCACAATGCTGTCACCCTTAGCTTCCTCTTCTATGACGAGGAGACCCTAACACTTGAGATGGTGGAGGTGGCGCGGAGGAACGTTTCTGTGTTGAGAACGTTTCCTGGCATTGGAATACTGTATAGTCTCACATACACTTACATCTTATCCGTTTCTCTCTCTCTAGCTGATACTTCATTCCCCCTCTGCTGCTGCCAGGAGTGGCCCTGGGACACTACAGGCAGCCCATGCTGCATTGCCACTGGAGAAAGTCCATCTTTTCTTTGATCCCTATACAATGCTGTGTGGGTGTTCTGTTTGGAGTTGTGCTGAAATATTCCCATGTTTCTTCCAGACCCTTCTTTTGTTAGTTGTCCATTTCTCTACTCTCCAGATAAAGCTCAAGAGTTGTTATATCAAACAAACAAGCAAACAAGCAGGCAGCAAAGGAAGCCCGTTAACCAGTGGGAGTTAAAACCGTCCCACTATGGCACTTCGTGTCTAGAGACTGGCACCTTGGGGTCCATCACACAGTCCTTGATACCAAAGCTCTTTTGGAGCTGGATGGAATGCAGCTGGATTCTATTCTCGTGCTTGATTCACTTCCTTCGAGGCAGAGGTGAGATGGATTATGGGCGATGGGCGACTCTTCTCTCCTTCAGGAGGAAAACACCAGTGAGTCTGGGTGAGGTGTCATAGACCAGTCTTCATCTTCTGCTTAAGGAAAGTGAATCATTCTCACCCCAAACCTGTCAACCAAAACTGTCCTTCAACTCCTGATCCTCCTGTCTCTATATCCCATGTGTGGGGATTATAATTGTGTTGAGTGCTGTGCCTGGCTGATACTTTTTACTTCCTCTTCCTCCTCCTCCTCCTTTTTAAATGAAGCAATAATTCACTTGCCCCACCCCCCACACCTGTCTTCATCCTGGGTCTCAATGATTGTAAGATGCTGCTTTGGAAAGTTAGGCAATTGTCCATGAAGAAAGACAGTTAGGTTTCTGCCTAGCTGCTTTCAGCCCCATAGGCAATGCTTCCCTCACATTATTATACCACAAGGTTTCAGATTCCACTCATGGTGAGTGGTTATGCTATATCCAAGAGACCTGGCATTACGGATTGAGTGGGGACCCCTCCCAACCTTGCCCCTGGATGTAATGACACTATTTAGAAGTAGCATTTTCAGATGTAGTCAAGTTAAGATGAGGACATAGTGAATTATGATGAACGTTAACCCAACAGCTACAGTCCATGTAAGGAGAGTAAACCTTTGACACCACATGACCACATAGACAGATTGCCGTGATGCAGCCATGCGTAAGCCTGAGCCCTAGTGTCTGCCTGCACATGGAAGAAAGAGAGGCCCAGGAGCAGAAGCTCACTGGGAATCTACAGTGAGGATCGGCTTTTTTTTAACATCTTGATTTGCATGCCTATCTTCCAGAATTAGGCAACTATTTTAAGTCTCAGTGTGTGGAAATTTGTTACAGCATGCAAGGAAACTTACACATCCATCAATCTTCAACTGTTAGAGTTGTGTGCGCCTGGCCTGTCTAGAAGTTGCTTAATTCAGCAAGCATTACCATGCACTCGGTAATAGGCCATGTTTCTATCGCCCCAACATGCATGTGCTTGGAACTCTGGGTGGTGAGCCTCCCCCAGGTGAGGTTCCTGGTCTTTCGGTTTTCCTTGGGCACTTGTGTAGCACAAATTCTAATTGATCTTAATAATAAAATCCGGGAGTCAGCTGTCAGGGGTGACAGCTGAAATTTTCGGTCAGAGAAGCAGAGAGGCCACCCACTAGAGCGTTCTTATCTCTACCAATACTCAGACCAAAGGGGATCCTGTCTACAGAGCGAATCCTCAGAGTGCTGCTGTCTCTACAAAACCTCAGACTGAATCCTCAGGCTGCATCTGAGCTCCTGTCTCCTCTCACCTTATATTCCTCTCTCCACCCAGTCATATCACTCCCATCTCCACCTCCCTAGGGCTAGGATTAAAGGCATGGGATCCCAAGTGCTGGGATCACCTTTGGGTGAGCTCTATTTCTCTTTTAGACAGATTCAATCTTGTGTAGCCCAGGCTGGCCTTGAACTCACTGAGCTCCGTCTCCCTGTCTCCGGAGTGCTGGGATTGAAGATGTGTGCCACCACTGCCTGGCTCCTATGGCTAACTAGTGGCTTAGCTCTGCACTCTGATCTGCAGGCAAGCTCTGTTTGTTAGATTACAAACAACACATCACCATCCACTTGCTTTCTCATTTACCTTAGATTCTCTTGACTGGTTCTCTCGGTGGGGGTTATTTCAAACCCGGACTGGAACGAAGAAGAGCTTTTAGGAAACAATTCTTGACTCCCTTTAGCTGATAAAATTTTAATTTGCAATTTTCATGTCAGAACGAGTTCTAAGAAATTGTTTTAAAAAAATCATTATCCAACGGTTTCAAGGCAATGTCATTTTATACGGATGGGGTAATTTCTCCCTTCAGAAAGAGCTATTTCTTGAGTAATTATTTTGGGTGCTAAGTGACAGGTTCAGACTATTTTGGGACTCTGGGGCCTTGTCTCCTGACTTGCGTTTACCTTGAGGATAAGGTGTGTGGCAGGTATCACCTGTGACTCATTCTTCTTCTTCCAATGATGTTCATGTCTTCAGCAGACATCGGAATGTGACAAGGACAGCTCAGGAGACCTGCTGCCAGTGCGCTTGTTATGTAAGACTAGCAGGGGGGATTGCTCTTTGTCTCTCCTTACTAAGCATCCTTTCACTTGAGCTGGGTGCGACATGCACACACAGAGTGGGGGGGGGGAGGGAAGAGAGAGAACAGTGAAGAGAAAGCTCAGGAAATTACTAGATACAAGGCATACAACAGCCCCATATAACAGCTTTATTTAAGGCTTCCAACTAAAGCCATCTTAGTGAAAC
Organism: Dicrostonyx torquatus; assembly: GCA_028555095.1. Lineage (NCBI taxonomy): Eukaryota > Metazoa > Chordata > Mammalia > Rodentia > Cricetidae > Dicrostonyx > Dicrostonyx torquatus. Next base: position 9,274,084 of record JAQHUG010000035.1, read on the forward strand.
CCATACAGGTGTAAATGAAGAAGCCTTCATCCAGGGGCCCTACAATACAGCCTTTATGACTGTTTGCTAATTCCCATGAACTGGAATAAAGGGGGAATAAAGAGATATTAAATTATTTTCAAAATTGACAAAACCCCATATTTTTAAGGCAATGACAAATGAATTAAAATAATGTTCAAATATCCCAGCACCCACCTTGTTCCCACCCTCCCTCCCTCAGCATGACCCTTAAAAAGAGTCTGCTAACTATTATCACCACAGTATGGCCTGGATTTTTCTTCCAACATTTCCACAGTATCTGTTTTTGCGTCGTGGACTCTTGGACAGCCACAGGTTCCTGAAAATGAGGATAGCATGTGCAGCACTTCCTGTGTCCAACAAGGGTGCCAATGTAACTCTCATGAGATGACCCCCATCTCCACTTCACAGGAAGAAGTCAGTATGAGCACATGGAACAGCGGCAGGACAGGAAGGGTGTCTGATGTTCACGCCTCGTGGAGACAGCTGGAAAAAGCTACACTTACAAAGAAAATTTAGATAAAAATCATAGGCTGTGCCATTCTGATAATCAATGGATTTTGTTTTGCTTGCTTTATTTATTTTGCAGAATTGGGGCTCCAACCCAGAGTCTCATACACGGTAGCCATGCTCACCACTGCTAAGCTCTCTCACAAGCCAAGTAGGTTTTACGTGTTTTAGACAGGACACAATTTAATCACTTTACTATTGCTTACAACATTTTTCAAAGGTCTTTGGTGTTGTTTTCTTTGGGACTGGTTTCACCGTGAATCCCAGGCTGACCTCCAGTTGCCCCTTCCTGCCTTTAAATCCAGTGTGCTGGGACCACTATGCATCACGATGCCAGGGGCTTTAGTGGTTTATAAACTGTAGAGAAGACCTCAAGGCAAAGAGCCCAAACACTGTTCCCTCTGATAACGGTATTTTCCAGGAATGATTTTTTTCCTGCTGTCAGAGTGTGATAAAGGCTTGACTTTACCATTTGACCTACGATTGACCTGGGAAATGCAGAGTGAAAATATCTGTTTCATTAAGCTAAGTGGAAGAGCAAGGCAAGCCCCCAAAGCAGCGGGTTGTCTCTGTAAGGCAGAGATGTGCAAGGACCACAAAGTCAGCTCTATGTAAATTTTGTGTTTTTCTCTGTTCATTCTGAGATGGAAGCTGCTGGTTCCAGTTTTTCTGAGGATTTCTTCTTTTAGAATAATCAAGGATTTTCGTGGCTGCAAGGAGAGAATCCTAAAGATAAAGTTTATTGGCTCATAACTGCATTCATAGAAAACAATAGATGTCATAATAATGTCATATAATGTCCAATTTATGATATTTATAATAAATGTCATAAATGAGTCTTTCCATTTAATAGAAATAATATTAACATCTTTTCATTCACAAAGTAGATGCAATTGATTCCTGTGATAATCCCATAAGATAGCCAAGTTGTTGATATGGTGGCCCCAATACACACATGCATACAGAAAGAGCACACCCCCATACCTACCCCTGAATGTTTAATTTTCTCTTGTATAGAAAGCACTATTGGTTTTTGTCTCACATTGTTTTTTCACTTCTAAATTTTTATTTTATTTTACTTTATTTATTTATTTATTACTGTTTTATCTTTATTTTTGGAGGCAGGGTCTCTTGTGCTCACCACATAACAAAGGTTGCCCTTGAATGTCTGACCCTCTGGGTTTTCCTCCCGAGTACTGAGGTTACAGTCAGGCCTATACCACTGTACTCTGTTTATTTAGTGCCGAGGATTGAACTCAGGACTTTGTGCATTCTAGGCAAGCGCTCTACCAACCGAACTGCATTCTAAGTACCTTGCTCCTAACATGTTTGAAAAGGCAAAGCACTTCCATAGCTGCCTTCATTCCTAACTGACGGCCTATGGAACCTGATGTAATTCATCTTTAGAGGGAATCTTCTTGATTTTTCATGGTATTTGTCTCATGGCTAAACCCACTAGATACTTGTCTGCATTTATTCTATCCTATTTGCAGTTTGTGTTCTGTGGATAAGTTCCATCATCCTTCCGTTTTGTCTTCTGTAGTGATATTTCATTTGTATTTTAATGAATAAAGCTTGCCTGGAGATCAGAGAGTGAAACAGCCCCCCTGGTCAGCCATACAGACCAAGCAGTGGTGGCACACACACTTAATCCCAGTAGCCACACCAGTTAGCCACAGAGGCCAGGTGGTAGTGGTGCACGCCTTTAATCCCAGCAGTAGAGAGGAATATAAAACAGGATGACACAGGTCTCAGTTCAGTCTCATTCTGAGGATTCGTAGAGTCAGGATCGCCATTTTGGTCTGAGGTAGACATAAGAGCCAGTGACTGGCTGCTTTGCTTTTCTGATCTTCAGGTTGACCCCTAATACCTGTCTCTGGGCTTTTATTATTCATGCTAGTCTTCCTTTGAGATATTCATTACACGCCTTCTGTGACATCATGCTCTGCCTTGCATCCGTTGCCTATGATTATTTGCTCAGCTGTCTATACCCGCTTCTTCTATGATTCTTCTGGAAAATGCCTACATTCCCTAAGGTTGTGCCTGTGAGCCCCTTTGTTTTTATTGTCCACATTCCTTCCGTCGTGATCTCAACCATTTGCCCATCTCCTCTCCCACTTTCTGCAATAGCCCAAGTCTCACCCTATGCCCGTCCCTCTCGGTGACTGACTTCACTCCTACATCTAAAGGTTGTGAACAACAGAGCAATAAAGGCTTCTCCTCTTATCTCCTCTCTAGATTATGTGGAAAGGTGTGCCTTTCCCCTTCAAGACCAGCCTTGTTCACCATCCTGTCCCTTCCTGCCCTTTCCAGAACACAGGCTAGCTTGAGGATATTTCCCTTTGCCTTACTGGTTTGAACCCTCCACACACACTTAGGTGTTTCCAGTCTTTAAAAAGGCCTGGCAATTGGTGGTATCCTCTTTAGCCAGCATCCATTTCAACAAGAAAGAGTCTACAAATGCTTCCGTTCACTCATTTTTAAATTGTCATCAGTCCCACAACTGTGGGGCTCCTGCTTCCCAGGACAGTTGACTTTCCACCATTCTCACATGGCTACCTGCCCTCTTCTGGCTCATGATTGGCTCCTTATTTTTTTCCTACTCCCCCAAATCATTATAGGAGCTCCCTTCCTTCTCTTCCTCGGTCCCTTCCTTTTGTTCCCTTTTTTTTTCTCTTTCCTTATTGAGTCTTCCAATTGGGTTACAAGTTAGAACTTTTCTTCTTTGTCACTATGATGCAAATGCAGACAGTGCTCACCTGTAAGATTTCTCTTATGGCCTTGCACACAGTCATTGCTCTTGAGTTCTTCCTCCTACTTTACCTAGGGTTATGTATCTGAAGACTCGTGGGTAAAAGTGGTGACCATAGCAATCGCCTTGACACTAGGCCTAATTTTTGAGAGAAAAAATAGCTAACACCTTGTAACTTAATACTTCAACTTTCTTCAGTGAAGGTAACTGGAGACACACCTTGTAGCTGATTGGAGTACATTTGAATGTCATAACGATATGGTTGGGAAGGGTTGATATATGAGGTCCTTGAAAGGTTGATGAATTGTTCTGGATTTAATATTGTCTGAGAGTTATATCCTGGAGTTTGATTCAAAAGTTATTTTAATACCACAAATACATTCTTTATCTACTATTATTTCACAAATAGGTAAAAATTTCTAAATCCGTAAATATTTTGGGTTATTGATGCATTGTTCTCAAATTCTTAGGGAGTTAAACAGTGAGCAAAAGTATTTGTCTGACTCTTGATGGTTTTAAATATCCAAGAGTCTTATACTACAAGGTGTAGCTTCCAAGGGAAGAAAACATTGCCGTACAAGTTTAGAGACACTTTCAGCATGAGGTCATTGCAAAAGGGTGTTTCTGGGATCAGTCACAATGTTATCATTTATAAACATATGTGGTGGGGGACCAGTCCCATGAGGGGCAGCGGGTCCCCTTAGATGATGGGAGACTACAGTGGGTGAGAGACAGGCCATGTAGAGAGAGTTTGGGTATAGAGTTTATTTAGTGGGTTATGGAGGAGGAAGGAAAGGGGAGAAGGGGGAAAGGGGAGAAAGTGGGGGAGAGAGAGAGAGAGAGAGAGAGAGAGAGAGAGAGAGAGAGAGAGAGGCTTTTCTCTTAAAGGGACAGGGTACTCAGGTGACAGACCAGGCCAGCAGATTATAACACAAAGTACCTGGAGTTGCTTGGTCAACTTAAAATAGATTTATATGATTTATATGTAGAAATACATATAAATCAGGGCAGTTTTAGTGCTGAAATATTACATCCCAAAGACACCCCTTGAGGGGCTTCAAATGTAACTTTCATGACCTAAGTGAGCGTAAAATCTGAACAGAGAGATCACCCACTCTTCCACAGAAGGGATGAGCAAGCACATTCTGGTCTTTAAACTCGTCCTCTACAATGATTAAAGCAAATGCTTTTATCATAGTAAATTATTAAATTGGTTTCACCCTTAACAGTTAAGATTCATAAGGCTACAACCCAAGCTAAAAATTTACACAGTCCCAGCACATAGCAGCTAAAACTATCGCCTTTCCCTTCTCCTATCTCTGTCTCTATTTTTAGCTCACTTTAGGAAAAAAATTCAAAATCTCCATACAGCAAACACATGGCCTTATCTCAGCAGCACAGATCTCAAGTCTCGCGGGAGGGAGGAGCTACACTGTAAATGTCTCCCACAAGTGTTTTGTACAGAATTGCTGTGTGATAAATAGCTTGAAAAGAGTTTTTTCTGTCAATAAGCAAAACATTTGTAAGGAACATGTGTTGTGTTTTTTAAAAATTAAAAGAATTCATACCTATTAACCCCAAAATGACCCCTAGTGTAATTTAGATAGAACTCAGTAGACATTTTACTGTAAGAGACACACAGTAAATATTTGAGGCTTTGAGACCGCTGAGACTTCTGGGTTCTTTCCATGAAGTTGTGCTCTTGTGACATAAAAGTGGTCATGGAGAAGATCTGTGGCTGTGCTCCAGTCAAAGGGGGTTTACAAAGTTGGGCAGATTCTGACTGCAAACTACAGTTTATTGAGATCTAAACACACACGCTCACACCCACACACCCACACACACAGAGTATACCAGTGAACTATTGGAATCCTCTGGAAATCCTATGTCTTCTAAGATGAGGAATTCATTATTACCCCAAAGGAGACAGAGACTGGATCTCGGGTAGAAAGCAACCTTTAGCTGTTATAATGGCGTGTGGCCCTCCAAAAATTCAGCCCTTACTCAACAAAATCTTCGATAAGAATATCTATAAAGTATCCATCCTTAGGGAGGCAAAAATGAAAAACAGGAGTACTATGGCTCCCAGATGTGACCTTTTCCAGGCTATTTTCTCAACTTTGTACTCTGCAGATAACTGAGCGAATATAAACAGTTCTTATCTCCAAACTCGCAAGGACTTCTGCCCACTGGAAAGGCAATCTTTTCCTGCCCCCAGAAGTAAGCCAGGTTTTGTCCATGTGCAAGTGTATTTCAGTGTGCACGTCTTCCGTGTAAATTTCTGGGTCTTTAATTCTCCACTGGAGGACTGAATACAGCCAATTGACTCCTGTTAGACAGAGGATACAGAGCGAGTTGCTTCTCTAGCTCTACCTCTGTCATGGACTTTTAGGTTTTGGTGGTAGAGAAGGGCATGGACACATATATTCAGTAGTGAAAGTGTGGTGTTACCACGAAGCCCCATTGCTTCGGCATGTCTATCCCAACTGTACAGAAGTTCATTAAGATGTATAGGTTTTGGATCTGGTTAACAATGCTGTGTGATTTTTTTTTTATTTCTAAATTTAGTCTTATACTAAAGGTTTAAGAAAATGTTTTCCCTGTCAGTTAGATGTAACATGTGATTTATTTTCATTAAATAACTAATCATACACTAAATAAAGCGTCTTTGACATGTGCTTATTTTGTATCTATGTAAGACTCACAGTTTTCTCCTTTCAAAACATAATTTAACAATTCCCACTGGTATATAACAACCATTTTCTTTTAGTTGCTAATAATATAAAAATATTTTTCAAGTCTTTCTGCATTATAAGGCTGATAGGTGTTCTAATAAATGAATATATCATGTTAAAAATTTATTGCCAAAGAACAATGAATAAAATTTTATGAACAAGCGTAGATTATTCCCTTAAAAACATGCGAAACATGGGAAGTCCCAAAGTGTGTCAAAAGCCTGTTACTTAATTTTTCTTGGCCTTGTGCTTGTTTGCTTTTAGCTCCATGTTGACTTTTTGGAGGACATGGGCCAGTAGACATAAAGGCCAGGGCTATTTTCACAGTTGGTTGTTGACAGGAGTTTGTCTGTGTCACTACTGGGAATCTAAAGATCATTTTGGGAGAAGCAGTAAGCCCTGGCCTCAAGAGCAGTGCACAGGAGGGTTAGGACATTCAGTACACTATGCTACTTGGCTCAGGCTGCCCACTCAGAATTCTGTTTGGCTACAATTTATTTCAGGGGCATGGAATCACTACTGTTGGTTTGACTCTCCCATCTATTCTGCCAGTTTCTCCACCCCAATTCTTGTGCCCTCCTACAAGGCCAATAGCTTCTAGCCTTTAGTATGTCTTGTATTTATAAAGTTGAAAAAGTTTATAAAGCCATTTGGAAGGGAATCTTTCTTCTCAACTTTGATCTGCCCTGAAAACCATGTTTAGCTCTTGTTAAGCCTGCCTTTCTCTCTCCCTTGACACTCTTGCTCTTCACAGTTGCCCAGTGAGTGATGGTGAGGATCAGAGCCTTCTCTCCAGTTGGCCTGGAGCTCTGCATCCTTGTCTTGAACTTGTGATTCTTCTGCCTTTGAAAACCCTTTTCAGGAGGCCAAGTAAATGTTTCATCCACAGAAGACAAGACAAATAGAAGACATGATCATTTTTTTTTCCAAAGTGGATCTTAGCTATAGATGTAGAGAGATGACATAAAAACTGTCTTCAGTCTTAAGAGACATAACCTTGTTACAGCTCAGCAACCATGGAGATATCTAATATAGTAACATTTTTTTTTCTCACCCTGTTCTAAAAAATACTGTATAAAACTTCCAAGATGCAAATGATACTAGGCAATGAAGATGACACAGGTTTCTGATTTTTAAATGAAGAGCATGTCAATGTTTTAACTTTTAGAAAAATATATTTAATTTCTTGAGAAACTTCACATGCTTTTCCATAGTGGCTGTACTAATTTAAACCCCCATCAACACTGCACAAAGGTTGCATCTTCTCTGCTTTTTTTCCCTCTACTTGTTTACTCTAGTCTTTCTGATAAAAACCATCTTTACTGGGGTGCAACAATGTGGCATTCTGGTTTTGGTTTGCATTTTCCTCATGATTAGTGATGTTGAACCTTTTATTTTTCTTCCTCCTTTTTTTTTTTCTTCCCCTCCTCCTCTTTCTACCTGCTGTCCATTTTGTATGCATTCTTTTGAGAAACGCTTACCTAGGTATAAGACTACTTTTTGAGCCACTTTTTAAAAATGTCATTTTAATTATTTTTTGCTGTTGAGTTCTTTGGAATTTTTATACATTCTGGATGTCAAAACCCTGTATTAGTTACTCCTTCAGTGCTGTGACAAGGCGTGACAAAACAACTTAAGAACAGAAGGTTTGTTTCGGCTCACAATTTGAAGGTGCTGTCCATCACGATGGGGAGGGCATGACAGCAGGAACTGGAGGCAGCTGGTTGCTTTGTGTTCACAGTCAGGAAGCAGAGAGCGATGGATGCTCCTGCCAAGCTCACATCCTCCTTTTTATTCAGTCTGGAACCCCAGCCCTTGTGAAGGTGCCACCTATATTTGTGGTGAATCTTCCCTCTTGATATAATTCTAGAAATATTTTCATAGATACATCTAGAGACACATTTACTTGGATGTAGTCAGAGTTTCTCTGTGTTCCAGCAGCCGCTCCCAAATAACCAGACTTAATATTGATTATAATTGCTCAGCTGAGAGATTAGGCTTGTTTCTAGCTAGCTCTTTTAACTTACACTAGCCCATTTCTATTAATCTATGTGCTACCTTGAGGCTCATTTACCTCATGTATGGACTTCTCATCCTGTTCTCGTGAGTTTCACAGCATCTCCTCAGACTCCTATGACTCCGCCCTTCATCTCTCTGCCCTGAAAATCCTGCCTAGCCATTGACCAATCAACTTTTTATTAACAATAAGAGCAACATATCTTCACAGTATACAAAAGGGTTATTCCATAGCGCTTGGGATTCTAAATCCAGTCCTGCTGACAATCAAGAATGGTCACCTACTCTCACCTCATGTGTGACTTCTTTTTTTTTTTCCCCTCAGCTGAGAAGAAGCTGTTTAGTTTGATGTAAAACTACCCATGTACTTTTTCCTTCTTGTACTTTTGGGATGCAAGAAATTTTGTGCATGAATGTCACTTTGAGAACTTAAGGGCTTCAGCTTGTGCAGGATTGCAGAACAAACTGATGGCCACAGAAACTTTTTTTCCACACTTAACTTCCAGATAAACTTTGGGATAGTTTAGAGAATTTTCCACTTGATGACCGTGAGAAGGCCCTGTAAGATATTAAATAATACGCCCTTGTTTGAAGATAAGACCTGTTGAGATGACTCACCCCAAAGTCGCCTAAAGTCTAAAGGAGGAGAGCCACTTAGAGATGTTGCAGCCTAACTTAAGCTTAACATCTGTGGATATGACTGAAATGACTGGAACACAGCAGGAAAATCCTCCCAGATGTCAAATAAAGGGTAAGTCTGTGGATGGAAAGAGATCATCTCTCAGCTTGAGCTTCAGCCAAGGGTCCATCCGAGGACATTATGTTAGAGATCCAAAGTGCTAACTTGTCTTTAAACCAAAGGTAGTGGTGGTGGTGGGTAGATGTTAGGTATCTGTCTAGGCTTCAGGTTGACCTCAGTGACCAGGTGGTACATGTGGCTTTTAGCACTGGAGCTCAACTTACATTAAATCTCCACTGTGTCAAAGTCCATTTTCACCTTGCTTGTCCCCTTTTTATCATTCTGTTGCTGATATGCCAGTAATCTACCATTAACCTCCTCTTCATTCAGGCTGCCTCTTATCAAAGAGCTTGACTTCCATTTCAAACCCTTGTCTATCAATATTTTGGTAAAACTAAGGTTTTCCTGCATCTAAGTTATAGTGTTTCAGGTGAGTCAAGGTATCAGCTGGGGAGCCCTCATTTCCTTTGGAATTTGCCCGTCAGTATGTCTTCACCTCCCCACTTCCCCTAGCCCAGTCCGCAGAGTAGCTCAGGAGAAGGGTTGCTCTCTCTCACGCTACGTCCTAGCTCTTTATTCTATGGAAAAGTTCTTTCTTTTTTTCTTTATTTTGGTTTTTTTCAAGACAAGACTTTTCTGTAGCTTTGGTGCCTATCCTGGAACTAGCTCTGGTGGAGCAGGTTGGCCTCGAACTTACAGAGATCTGCCTGCCTCTGCCTCCCGAGTGCTGGGATTAAAGGCATGGGCCAGCAGGTGAAATAAGCTCTTTCTAATAAGCTAACATCATCTTTTGAAAGCACAGAAACTTGAATGTGACTACTTTTGCTATTTCTTCTTGCTATAAACGGAGACCCCTCATCGGTTTCCCAGATGCCCAGCCCCGAAATAATAACACAGAACCTATATTAACTACAACACTGTTTGGCCAATGACTCAGCTATTTGGCATATTCCTAGCTAGCTCTTACATCTTGAATTAACTCATTTCTATTAATCTGTGTATCTCCACGAGGCTGTAGCCTACGGGTAAGGTTCCATCTGGCGTGTCTCCTTTGGCAGCTACATGGTGTCTCCTTGATTCTGCTCACTCTCTCTCTTTATCTCTGTTCAGATTTCCCACATGACTGGCTTCACTCTGCTAAGCCATTGGCCACAACAGTTTTATTCTTCAACCAATAAAGGAAAACATCTACAGAAGGACTTCCCACATCATCTTGCTGCTACACATTTTTCCTAAGGCAAGGCACAAAACCCAGCCTAGCAAGCCTAGGAGACAGTGAAGCTGTGGGCGTGGGAAGGAACATATGAGAAAGGTCATCAGTTAGCATTAAGGTTGTGCCTGTTTAAAGACACAGCCTCCTCAGTTTCTCTGACCCGACCTTCCTAACTTTCTTGGCCTAAATCCTGCCTCTTTCAGTATTATTCATTTTTACTTACTATCAATCATGTAGGTATTTTTGCTATATTCTAGCAGTGGCTGGGGACTAAGTTTTCAACATGGGCTTCTGGAGAGCATGGGAGATCTAAACTCTAGCAAGCTTTTGGTGGAAATATGTTTAAGACGCAGGTTCTCAGGTGCTCTGTAGACCTACTGAGCTGCACTCTCTAGGACTGGGTACAAGCCCTCTATAGGTATGTGACACATTTTCCAGTGTGAAAACTACTCATTACTGATGATAGAAGAAGCTGCGCAATAGAGGTAATATTTGAAAGCCTATTGCCTGAGCTTGAAGATCTCCAAGAATGAGCTATTCATAACTCCACAAAGCGGTACGGCTGACTTTGGAAACCCTTGAGCTTGGTTTTACTCTAACTTTGACATATTAAACATTGCTAGATTTATCTTGCTGGAACCATAGGGAAGGAGTTAAATCCCTTCTGCACGAATCAACACTACTCTCACCTGCTCTTTCTACTAGGAGGAAAACAGCATAACTTTTGAGTTCCTTTACTGTATTGCTTACCAGTTGCTCAGCATAAACCTGATTATTTATATTGGTCTTTAAATTGCATAGAACTGAGTGTTGTAGTCTTACCAGCTTAAGTAGACATTGGTTGAGTGATGTAACCTGTGTGATGCATAGACCTCTGAACGCTATAGAAGCACGGTAGCTGTGTGATACAAACACAGGAGGAGCATGAGGGTGATATAGTCACAGGAGAGTGGTGGTGTAGCCATGGAAGGTGATGGTTATGATGTACTATAAGAGACTGACAGCTCTGATGTAGCCTATGGAAGGTGATGACTGTATGACTATAGGAAAGTCATGTCTGCAATGGAATCACAGGAAGGCGCCATCAGTGATGGAACCCATAGCTGGGTGGTGGCTGGGATGTGGTCACAGGAGAGCCGTGACTATGTGATGGAAACCACAGTCATTCTGAACTTCTGGAAGTAGAAAACAAGGGTTTCCAGTAAGCTTGCCTGATACTGCAGATCAGAATGTGGCTCTCTATATAGGCTGTTTTCCCCACTAAACTCCATGTTTCCAGGCAATAGTGACTCTGTAAGAGGAGGCTTCTTCTAAGACGTGCCACTACTGTTCTCTGAAGGTCCTGGGATTTCTGAACCTTTTCTGGTATCTGACTGTTGGCCTTCACTTCCTTAGCACTATAATTCAAACTAATCCTCTTAACTTATATTGCGTGTGGCAGGTGGAGAAGCCAAAGAGATAAGGAAGGTTATGAAACAGAGAATTTCCTTCACAACATTTATAGCTGTGACTAGGTGGGGTTAAAAGGACCTCAGAAGCTGGTGGACACAGCAAGAAAAGAGGGTACAGCTTGCAAGACTTTCAGAGGGAGATGGATGAGGTTTGTTGGTACCATATGAGTGGCAGGATGTCGTGAATTCGGCTGATGTGCGCTAACGGCAAGGTCTAACCGTTATATAGCAGCATGGCTGTCTGCCTCCCCACTTCACCAGCCCACCTGCTCTCTGGAGCTGTACCATCGCCAGCAACTCTACTTCCAGCTACACAAAGCTTTCTTAAATCTCAGTTTCACTGAACCTAAGAACTGATTTTGTTTGTTTGCTTGTTTTTTGGTTTTGGCTTTTCCAGAAAGGGGTTCTCTGTGTAGCTCTGGATGTCCTGGAACTCATTCTGTAGGCTGGTCTCACACCAAGCTAACACAAGCTAGAGTTGTTTGGGGGAGGGAACTTCAGCTAAGAAAACGCCCCTCCCCCCAGATTGGCCTGTGAGCAAGCCTGTGGCACATTTTCTTGATTGATAATTGATGGGGGAGGGTCCGGCTCACTGTGGGTGATGCCACCCTTGGGCAGGTAGTCCTGGGGTATAAGAAAGAAGACTAAGCTAGCCATGGACACCAGGCCAGTAAGCAGCACTCCTCCACGGCCTCCGCTTCCATTCCTGCCTCCAGGTTTCTGCCCTGCTTGAGTTTCTAGCCTCCTTGGGAGGAAGGGGTTTCTCTCATTTCACACAGTCCACCTCTGAGAGAAGTTAGGGTGTGAGACCAGCCAACACAGACATCAATTCCAAAAAATTTACTAGGAAAGTCAACTAAAAGTGTTTAATTAGAAAACTTCCCTGCATGACACAATTTTTTAAAGTTCAGATATTTTTTCCTTCCCAATTTCATTAATGGTTAGTTTTAAAAACACAGATAGCCTTACATGCATTCAAGCTTATTGGGCAAAACATATATGGGTTTACATGCAAAAGGCAATTTATTAAAAGCAAAAAGCAATTAAAATGAATTTCCTGGTTGGTAACATATATTTATTCACTGTGTAAGTGTAGAGGCTCCTACCAAAAAATTTATATTAAAATTGAAATCTTAAAAATAATATTGTAAACTTTATAGTCAACCTAATTCAAAAGATGCTAAAACTAAGGCTGGAGATGGGTTGGCTTATAATCCAGAAGACAAAAGACAATAAAACTATGGTATTCTTGATTTTATTTTTATTTTTAGTGTCTCAGCACTGATTATATCATCCTGTTGCATTCATCTTAAAAATTTGTCATGCCTTGAAAATATCCTATTGTTATAATAGTCAACAGTGAAAAGTTACCATTGAATCGAGATACTAGATTATAAGATTGGAATGTATTCATTCTTTCATATGAATTGAACAGAATTGTATGATTGTTGAACTGCAGCCATACATGTACTATAAATGGTATTTCACGCAAGAGTATATGTTACACAGATACTAAACAGTTGCTACAGGCTCCCATGGGTCTTAATTCATCCGAAGGTGCAGTTTATATTGTACTGAAATAGTTCTCGGAACAGAGCTAACACTGAAGGTGGTCTTGCTGTACAGTTATGAACTCTATTTTAAGAGCAAAGTATCGTCAGTGATGTTGCCTCTGTCACTCTGACTGAAGACAACCTAACCACTGGTGAGAAATACTAGACCTGCTCAGGTGGACAGCCCCAGGCTCTTCCTTAGCACAGCTTATATTCCAGGAGGGGAGAAAGCTATGGACAATCATTTATCTTCCTGCAGATGAAAACTGAGAGCAGCTTTGAGACATCATTAATTTTCAACAGTTTTAAAAAATAGAGTCACCAGGATGTTCACAGAGAACGTCACCACCCTTTAACTAAATTAAACAAGCAACACGGATCACACTTTTCTTTGGGGGGAAATTCATAATTAATATAATAAAGGCTTAGAGATTCCATTTAAAAATCTGTTTTAATTTAATTTCACCTAACTTTTCTCAAATCAACTTGATAATGAAAACTTAAACATATATGTATACATATATTACCCCCCAATAGACTATAATGTTATATGCCATAATATCGGCCTTCCATGGGCTTTCTCTAGAGAAATGTTGATTTGCAGAAAAACTGGAAGTCTGCTATTTTCCACACTTTACATCGTGTATTGAAGACAAATAGTTTGAGGAAAAAGCCTCCCAATTTACCTTTCCATACACATCCAAGTGTCACAAACACTTAGCAACCAGGGACCAGGGGCCGTGTAAAAACTAGATGTGCTTCTATTTAATTAAGGAAATATTTTGAGACTGCCAGTGTGTTTATTTCCATGCTCATTTCTTACAAACTATGAAGAGAACAAAAATGGATCTAGGAGATAATATCATAGGGGAAAATCATGTTAGGCTAAATCTGCTGTTATTGAACCTTGCTAAGGCTTGTTTGACAGTACTGGGCATGCTAACAAACATTTGACTGTCACATGTTTTCATAGATAATTTTCTATCTTGTATTACCTATCTATCATGTGTAAGAAATGTTCCCGAATTTAATAGCTCAAACATTATTATCTCCCATTGTCAGGGAGCAGCAACTGGGTATGACTTCCCAGAATCCTCTGGCACAGGGTCTGTCACAAGGTTGCAACCTAAGTATTGACTGGAGCTGTCATTACTTTGAGGCTCAAGGAGAAGGATCGTTTCCCAAGTTCACGCAAGTGCTTAGTTTAGTTCCTTGTGATCTTTGGGGAGAGGAGGCCCCTCCATCCCATCTCACCCTTCTCATGAAGCAGCTGGCTTTCATCATGTGGACAAGTGCGAAAGCAAGGAAGGGTGGGCAAGATGGAAGCCAGCGTCTTCTGTCACCACGTCTCAGTTGATCCACCCCATATTTGTCACGTTCTGTTTGGTGGATGTAGGTTGCTAGGGGAGCCCATGCTCAAGGGGAGTATGTTACATAAGCCTGTGAGTACCAGAAAGTGAAGGCACTGTCTTAGAAGCTGCCTGGGGCACTTCCATGCTGTGAGGCTGTTCCACGAAATGAGTCCGGTGCTTGGGAGGTGTTGATGTAGTCTGTTCGATCCTGTGATCATAGGTCCACACAATGCAATCCGGTAAAATGGTAACAGCTGCACTTCCATAATTCATGTAAAAGAGAACTCTGTATTTTGTCTAGAAACTACTCCTTGACACCTCTGCATAGCGAGGAGAAGATGCACAAAAGGCACAGGCCAGTATGTTGTGTCCAGGTCAATGCTGCAGAATGGAGTTATAGAGCGTCTGAGCCGGGTAGAGTCAATTACGTCTAGCGGCCCTAAAGATAGGAGCACCCACTGAAGTCTAGGTTGCATTCAATGCAGAAGATTTTAAAGAACACTAGAACTTGTTGCCAAGAAGCAAATTATTTCAAAACTTTGCGACTTCAAACAACAGATATGTATGGCTCACAGATTCTATGAGTCTGAATGAGGAGAGGTTTGGCTGGAGTTATCTGGCTCAGGACATTAAAGACTTCAGACATCTGAGGACTTCAGAGTGGTAGGACTCACCTTCAGAGAAGGCACATTCACGGCTGTTAGCAGGAGACCTTGGGTCCCTGACACTTGCACCTCTTATAGGAGTGCCTGGGTCTCCTCACTCCATGACATCTGGCTTCCCTTAGAGAGACCTATCCAAGACAAAGAAGTAGGAGGAAGTCACATAATCTTTAATGGTTTACTCTGGAAAGACACATAGTCCCTTTGGTCACATGCTATTCATTAAATTCAGTTATTGGGTTCAGTTCATCCTCAAGGGTGAGGGAGTAAGGAAGCTCTGGTCTAAAAGGTGAGATGTGAAAGAATCTCAGGCAAAACTCAGGACCCTGGCAGTGCTGCAGGCTCATTCCTTAACAAAATGAGCAGTCTAAAACACTGTGAAACAGTTAGGAGAGCTAACGGTGGCGTCCCATTGCACAGCAGGGTGATTTTAGATAAAGAACATAAGTTCTGTGTTTCCAAAAGGTAGATCTAATGTGCAAGTTTTCACTAAAAGCAAATAATAGATAATGAATGAAAATTCTTAAAAGACAAATCAAAAGAAAAACATCAGTGTCTTTGCTTAATAGAAATAATCCTTGGTGCCGATTAGAATAATGTTTTAAGAATAAAATGATCTACTTTTTAAAATGACAAATTATTCTCAGATATTAAAAACTAATTACAAGTCTGAGAGCTTGAGTTGTGGGATAATGGTTGTTTTTAGGTCAGATATCAAAACAGCAGTGGGGCTGGTGGTGCAGTTTGGAATTTTAACATCTGGAACTGAGGCAGAATGGACGCAAGTTGGAATCCAGCTTGGGCTGCATGGTGTGTTTGAGGCCAGCCTGGGCAACTAAACAAGACTATTGCAAAATGAAACAAAACAAAATCCGAAATTATGTATGCTGGCTCACCGTAACATTATGGGAAAAGTGAGGAAAGGATACAAGAGACCAAGAACTTCTAATTTATGTTTACAATAAAAGTGAGCTCTTAAGAAGTCAATGAATCAAAATGATTTACAATGTAATTTCTTAAGATTTATGTTCAGATTAAACTTAGATCTTCCTGAGTTCAGATCCCCAGAACCCACAAAAAAAAAATCAAAGAAAAACAACAATAACAACAACAAAAACCAGGTGTGTCAGCGCCCACAGGAGGAGGAGGTGGGAGGATTGCTGAGGCTTTCTGCTGCCAGCCTAGCTAAGAAATGGAAAAACCTCAGGTTCAATGAGATACTGTATCACAGGGGGAGTGTGCCTGGGCCCATGAACTCTTGAACACACATGCATAAAATACACATAGAAAAAAAAACCCTGCACACATACTTCATATTTTTTTTCCTTAACCCCAACATGTTACCTTGGTATCTATTGTTGTGAAGAGACAACATGAGCACTGCAACTCTTATAAATAAAAACATTTAATTGGGGCTAGCTTACAATTCAGAGGGTTAGTCCATTATTGTCACGGCAGGAAGCATGGCAGCATGCAGGCAGACACTGTGTTGGTGAGGTAGCTGAGAGTTCTACATCTTGATCTGTAGGCAGCAGGAGACTGTGCCACACTGGACTTAGCTTGAGCATATGAGACCTCAACAACCCTCCCACCCGCCACAGTGACACACTTTCTCCAACAAGGTCACACCTCCTAATAGTGCCACTCCCCTTGAGGACCATTTCCTTTCAAGCCATCACACTTGGGTTTCAAAAGAGTCTGTAAGAACTGTTGTGTGTAGTCAGACATTTTGTTGGAACTATCAGTTCCCCCAAAATGGCATCAAGACTTATTGTTAATTATGAGAGCTTGGCTGATTGATAGCTTAAGTTTGTTTCTACCAGGCTGGTCTTGAACTCACAGAGATCTGCCTGCCTCTGCCTCCCAAGTGTTGGAATTAAAGGCATGCACCACTACTGCCTGGCCTAGATTTTTTTCCCTTTTTTTTAATTATATTTTTTTCCATTTATTTTACATACCTCCCTCTTCTCCTCCAGTTCCCTCCCCCCACCTCCCATCTACCTCCCCATCCACTCCTTCCCTGTCTCTCCATTCAGAGAGGGGCAGGCCTCCCATAGGCGCAAACAAAGCATGGCACATCAAGTTGAGGCAGGACCTAGTGACGCCCCCACAAACAAGGCTTGGTTGGCAAGGCAACCCAACATGGGAAATAGGTTCCCCAAAGTTAGGCTTGTTTCTAACTAGCTCTTATAGTTTAAATTAACCTACATCTTTTAATTTACATTCTTTTATGTGGCTCAGTTACCTTTACTCTGTACTGACCATGCTTCTTCCTCTCCAACTGGCTTGAGACTCTACCTTTCCTCTTCCCAGTGTTCTCTGTGCCTGGAAATCCTGCCTAGCTATTGGCCATTCAGCTTTTTATTAAACCAATCAGAGTGAGACGTCTTCACAGTGTACAAAAAGATTATTCCACATAGTTGGGTATAAACAGAGGTGGATCTTAAGCCGATTTTACACTTAATTGGCAAGCTGCTCGTTGTGATTCCTGAAATGGAGCCTGGAGGTAGAAAACCCTGTCATTGGATGTGTGGGTGAGCCAGCCCGGAAGTTGTGAGCATGGGCGAGCTGTCCCCATTTCTCATCCACTTGTGGGGGCATGGACAGTGTGGGGTGCAGGGGCTGAGGCAGGTGGGAGAGCTGGCCCTGAGGTTGTAAGAGTGGAAGTGCTGCACTTCCCAGTTGCAGCACTCAGGAAGTGGACCCTATACCTCACCTGGACAGCACAATAGCGCTGACCCTGAAGGTGTGGGTGTGGGAAAACTAATTCTGAGGACTTGAAAGTGGGAGAAATGGCCCCACGCCTTGCTCATCATTATAGAGGTGAACCAGTCAGGGCAATGCTGGAGAGCTCACCCTGACGGCAAAGACGGGGAAAGATACCAGGTGAACCAACCCTGCAACTACCCAGGCCCAGAACCAGAGTCATATGTAGTAGTGAGGAGGAGTGGGCTGTTGGGGGCTGCATTCCTCAGTGCCCGGCTCCCAGTTGCAGGCCTGCTTTTGGCCCTGGCTAGCTTATACCTGGAATAATTACACACAAACTGTATTCATTTAAATACTGCCTGGCCCATTACTTTTAACCTCTTATACATATTAGTTTAACCCATATCTAGTAATCTGTGTATCACCATGTGGTCGTGGCTTACCGGGAAGATTCTAATCAAAGTCCATCTTGGGCTGGAGAAACATGGCGTCTGCTCCAATGCCTTCTCTCTCACAGCCTTCCGTTCTGTCTACTCTGCCCACCTAAGAGCTACCCTATCAAAAAGCCGAGGCAGTTTCTTTATTCAAACAATGAAAACAACAGAAATACAGAAGGACCCTCCTACACCAGTCATGTGTTAGTCCACCACAGCATCCACTCTCACTGTGATCTCCAGTGGGGTGGAAGGGAATGACAGTCCTACAGACCCAGGACTGCAGGATTTCCACAACACAGGGCATCAACGGGATGTCCAGGAGAACCCCAGTGAAAGCCCAGCATTGATGGTGTAGCAGTGTGGTGGTTTGAAAGAAAATGTACCCCAAAGGGAGTGGCACTACTAAGAGGCATGGCCTTGTCGGAGGAAGTGTGTCACTGTGGGGGTGGGTTTTGTGGTTTCCTTTTCTCAAGCTTCCCTCAGTGTGACTGTCAGTCAACTTCCTTTTGCCTTAGAGTCAAGATGTAAGACTCTCAGCTCCAGCACAATGTTTGGCTGCAGGCTGCCATGCTCCCCTCCATGATGATAATGGACTGAATCTCTGCAACTGTAAGTGAGCCACTCTAATTGAATATTTTCTTTATATGAGGTATTGAAAATAAGAAAAGCAGAAAAGTAGGATCCCTTCCTCCCTCCCTTCCTACTCTCTCCCTCTTTCCTCCCCCTCTCACCTTTATCTCTCCCTCCCTCCTTTCTTCCCTCTCCATTCCTCTTTCCTCCTTTCTCCCTCTCTCCTTCCCTCCCTCTCCCCATCTTTCTCTTCCTTCCTTTCCCTCACAATCACTGTTGGGACTACATCTAAAGTCTTGGGTGGGTTTGACTTAAGCAAGCCTTTCCAGAAAGCTCATATCCTGCACAGAGAGTTTCTTCTCCTTAACCAAGTACTTTGAAGACATTTCTATTTCTAAGAAGACTCCGGACTCTGTAGGGATAGTTTAGTTTATTGCATCTGACTTTGATGTTGTTGTTGTCGTCTGGGTCTTGTTTAGGCAACCATATGCCAAGGTATCATGGATAAAGCTTCTGTCTTTTCTAGGAGGCAAAATTTCACACGGGATTTTTTGGTCTCATGGTCCTTACATTCTTGCCATTATTTTTCCTACAATGTTCCCTGAGCCTTGGTACCAGAGTTGTATTGTAGATTTATCCATTTGGGTTGGGCTCCTGTCTTAGTTAGGGGTTCAGTATCTGTGAAGAGACACCATGACCATGACAACTCTTATAAAGAAAAACATTTAGTTGGAGTGTCACATTATTAGAGGTTTAGTCCATTACCATCCTAGTGCAACATGGTGGCCTGCAGGCAGACATTATACCAGAGAGGAAGCTGAGAGTTCTACATCTTGATGCATAGGCAACAGGAAGGGGTCTGAGTGTCACATTGAGTGATTGAACAAAG
>JAQHUG010000035.1:9301477-9325120 GCA_028555095.1 Dicrostonyx torquatus
GCACGGGCCCTTCTCCTCTTCCGGTGGGGGTGGGTAGATCAGAAGCCCTCTCCAAGGGTCTGCTGCACGGGCCCTTCTCCCCTTAGGGGTATCTTTCCATGCTAAACATTGTTGTGGAACATAGGTGATCAGTTGGGTAGGACTATTGGCTGCTTTCTTCCCTTGGGAGCTTACTACCAGTACTATGTAGGCTAGTCCCCAGAGAGGAGCCTGCCACATCAGATCCACCATGGATCCTTCAAGTCTTATGTCCAAATCGAATAGAGACTGACCTTCAGCCTCTGGGAGGCATCCTAGGACAACGGCAATTACCTGTATTGTTTGGGGGAGTCTCTTGGATTCCTCTGACCAGCAACTGTGAAGTAGGAACCTTATGCCTGTTTCTGGATTTTTGTTGTGGTTGTTGTTGATAGTCTATAGCTCTTGGTGGGTGCATTGTCAGCCCTATAACTTGCTTTGAACTATATTTGTGTATGTATACACACACACTTGTATGAACTATATGTAATTTTAGGTAAATAAAATGTTATGTATTTTCTTATTGCTTTTCCAAACATCCATAGTGTCCCCCCATCCCTCTTCTTTATCCCAACACAAATAGTATTTATTTCTTCTTTCCTCCTTCTGTATTGATAGAATATTCACAGATTGAACATTTGAAGCTTCTTAGTGAGTCCACAATAGAGCTTTCCCCATCGGATATTTGATTAGTTTTTCCTGTCACAACAGCATGCTTTTGTGTGTGGCACAAATTTACACTCCTCCTCTTCTTAATTTTGTTTTTTCTGTATTGGAAGCTAATGGGGGTGGGGGTGGGCAGCTGATGGATTCCACAGACCCATCTCCAAGGCTGGAGTCAGGGCAGCTGTTTCTACAATGTCCCTGATTAAGTCTATTTTCTCATTTCCTTTTAAAATGCACTTTTGTATCCCTTCCGAACTCATGGAAGCTGAATAGAGCAACATGCCTGACAGAAATCCTTCCAGCATGGTGAGAATGGCCATTACTTATTTATAGGCCGGTGTTTGTCTGGTTAAGTTGACTTCGCCAGTGTGCCTAGCAGTGAATCTCTTCGAAATCTATCCTGGGCGTCTTTTCTGCCTCGTGGCATACAGAATAATTTCCTTCCGGTAAATATTTGGAAACCCATTCAATGAACTACTCAACTCTGCTTTGTTTCCACACCAGGAGGACCAAGGAGATTTGTGTAGGTGTATGTATGTGGTTAGGTCATCCTGCCCTTTTCTCTCCTCTGAAAAACCTTTTGGAAATCCATCTTAAATACAGAGTCTGGCAAAAAGGGTGTATTCAGAATGTCATTTTGGTTCTAATCAGAAAAGAGGTTTCCAAAGCAGAATCTGTGGTGGGAAAACAAAGTCCAAAGAATGACAAGGAGAGGTTTGAGGAAGGTTCTCTCACTGAGGTGACTACTAGCCTATCTGCTGGACTCCTCCCCTCACCAGCTTTATTGAAGTGCAGTTGTATAATAACTGCATGCTTAGTATCTATGGTTTATTCTGGTAAAAAACTTTTCTGATTTGATAGAAAAGAAGCAGCACTAGCCAGAATTAACCACCTCGCTTCATGTTTTCCCTGTCACTGATGCCTGAGAAATGGAGAATTTGGGGTGTACTTTAATTCATTTCTCACTAATCTCAGAAATAAATAGTATTATGCAATCTGTCTTTCCCACTCTGAAGGGCCAGAGACAACCCCATTGGATATAGACTTATCCACTATGTCCTCTGTTTGAATGGTCTCCTCAGAATCTTCTACCCTACCTGTCCCATCATCATCACTCCAAGACCCGAGCCATCTTGGGTCAGGAGCAAGGAAGGGCACTCAGAGAAGATGCAGGAGCCTCCAGGTTCCATTGACTTATCTGAGGCAAATCTTCATTTTGACGAACAGAACAAATTCTTTTTAGCTGAAATCTGCCAGCCCAGTGATAAAGGAACCAAGATAAAGAGCTAGAAATAAATGGATAGGACCTATTAGCTTTAAAACATGAAAGGTTCCTAATCTGGCCTGTGTTTGAAGGGGAGAAGGTGTTTACCATTTAATATTAAAATCATAGGAACAAAACAAAGCAAATAAAGCAACATGTGACAGAGAAAGACTATCTATGTAGAAATGATTGATGGTAGCTATGTCTTTTGACTTCAAGATGTCTATCTTGCAGACTGTTATGAAGAACCTCCTAGCATAACCCATCTGTCCTCAGTTTTTATTGTCAAGTCAACACAGTCAAGAGTCACCTGGGGAGAGAATCTCAATTGGACGATTGCCCAGCTCAAACTGGCGTGTGGCCATGTCTATAGGGAATTGTCTTGATTCTTGATTGATGTGGGAGGGCTCAGCCATTGTGGGCAGTGACAGCCCCTGGCTCGTACAAGAAAGCAGGCTGAGCATGAGCTAGAGACAGCAAACCAGTTACCAGGCTTCCTTCCTGATTCCTGCCTCTGGAGTTTCTGCCCTGATCTCCCTCAACGATGGGCTGTGATCTGGAAGAGTAAGATGAAATTAATTAGCCCTTCCATCCCTAAACTGCTTCTGGTCAGTGTTTTATCGTAGCAACAGAAAACCAAGCTAGGACACCTCCCTAAGCCTAGTCATTTAAAAGAAGGTCACCCCAGGTTTTATAAATACTTGTGTCATGTGCACTTCAAGCCAGATAACAGACCAGCCGACGATTTGAGTGCCTGTTACCAGTGTGATTCTTGTTTTTCCATAGCTTTCTGTCGCAGTTACGTTAATGTTCAGAGTGCTCAAGCTAAAGTTCGTCTTTCAGCAGAAAGGAGACTGAGTTCATAACTGTTCATTTCTGTGCTGTTTGCTCTACTCTCTCCTCCTTTATTGCTCATACAAGCTTTCTTAAGTCCCCTCCTTTACAATGCATCGTCTGAGTCTCAGGGTCCAGGGAGAATGTAAACTCATGGTTTCATTTTGCTTCTTATATGCTTCTTATATGATTCTAACTTGACTTTAACCTAAATCAAGTCTTCCTTCCAGACTAGAATATGGTTTCAAATACCGTATGTGATAATACTATGATAGTTAACATTTCTGAGCATTTCCTGTATGGACTATGCACTGTGTGTATCAATTTTTAGATTTTTAACTCAGCTAAAGTTAAAAGCTATGAGTGGCATGAATTATTCCAAAGCCTAAACTTTCCTTCTATGATTTCAGCTGCCTACACAATTAAATGTTTCTATGTGGAACCCTGAGGTGCTGCCTCTGTATCTATGGGACACTGGCTACGGAGAAGGGAGCTGGAGCTGAAATCTCAGGTCATACCGTTGATCGGGGGCAAGTTTCTTAACTTTCGCAAATTTCATTTCTCCATTGATAAAAGTGGAGACATCAATCAGACCCAGCTGTATGAAGGATAGAAGATAGCTCCTAAGTTAGGGCATCCATTTTCTGTGGCTGCCACAGAAAATTGCATGAACCTTATGGTTTCAAAAGAAGCCATTTATTCTCTCAGTAGTATAGAGGTAAAAAGTTCTAAGCCAGGTGTTGGCAGGGTCACATCTCTTTGAAAAACCCCGAGGGGATCTTCTTTGCCTCAGTTGGCTGATGATGTCTCTAAATGTCCCTTGGCTTGTGGGCATCTATCTTTTGTGGCCTTTGCCTCTTTTCTCTCTCTTCGCTCTTGGTGTCAAATATATTTCTGTTTTCATCTTCTAAGGACACTTCTCAGTGGGCTCAGGACCCTCTTAAATCCACCAACATGATTTTATCTTAAAATTACTAATTTAATTACGTCTGTCAAACAATTCCCTAAATAATGTCACATTTACAGGGTCTTGGGAGAAACATTATGGGTATACTTTGGTGGAACACCATCTAACCCTACACAGCCCTGAAACAATTCTTGATCTTTTCAAAGGTTTAGGAAATGACAGCAGCTAGTTTTCCTTCACAAAAGCCAGTCCTCCTATCACTGCCCCACCTATAATAGCACCTCTCTGCATACTCAAACAGCGACTTTTAATAAATCAGAACCCGATTCAGATTTCATGTAACTGAGCTAGGGAAATGGCTACTCTAGCAGCTATGCTAAAATTAGGACCTGTGTTTGGATCTCTAGTACTTTTATAAAAGCTAGGTGTGGTGACGCAAACCTGTTACCTCTGGGCTGGTAAGAACAGAGATAGGTGGTTCCCAGGGGCTCAATGGCCAACCAGTCTTTTCTAAGGCCAGCTCCAAAACCTATGAGAAACCACATAGCAAACCAGTAAGATGGATAGCTATACGAGATACTCAGAGTCAAGCTTTGGTCTCTACAGGCACATGTGCAGGTGAGTGCACCCACACATACATGTGCACACACACATGTACACCACACACACAGGTACACTGCACATACGTACACATACACGTATACCACACACATGTACACCCACACAAGTACACTACACACACACATGTACATACATGTACACCACACACGTATACCATATGCACACACACATGTACACCACACACATGCACACACACTCACACCTACACCACACACACACATACACACACACATACACCACACACACACACAGGTAAAATTCCAGAAACTGATAATAGTTAACATTATTAATCCATGAAAATGAAATAATTTCTGAAAATAATAATATTTTTAAACTCTACAATGCTCAAGGCAGCTTATGTGAAATGGAGAGGAGCATGGTTATTGTTCCAAAATGAAACTGCTTAGTTGTATTTTATTGATAGAAATACAGCTTGTAGGGAGGAGGTCACTTGTTCGTCCTGGCCGCCCAGAACCAAAATAACCACACAGAAACTATATTAATTAAATCACTGCTTGGCCCATTAGCTCTAGCTTCTTATTAACTAATTTTTACATCTTAATTTAACCCATTTCTGTGTATTGCCACGTGGCAGTGGCTTACCGGTGAAATTTCGGCATGTCTTACTCTGGCAGCAGCTCCATGGCATCTCTCTCTCTGCTTTCCTTCTCCCAGCATTCAGTCCAGTCCCCCCCTGCACCTAAGTTCTACCCTATCAACAGGCCAAGGCAGTTTCTTTATTCATTAATGGTAATCACAGCCCGCAGAAGGGACTCCCACATCAACAGCTCATGTCATATGCATCAGCTCTTTTACCACACTACACATGAGCCAGTCAGATGAATTAAACATTAGTGTGAAGAGTAAATACAGAAATGCTTCTAATTGCACTAAACTCATCTATATATAGTAAAACATCCTTCATATTTTGTACCACTTCTAATTGATTAAATATTTGAAGTGAAGCCTAATTTAGCCAGACTTTAATTTCCCAGTGGAAAACACTGTCTTCATCAGAGGTGATTGCGTGCCCTCCCCCATATCAAACACCATTTCTAAAGGTGGTTTGTTGAGAGAACCTCAATCAGTACACAGCCCATCTCATTATAAAATTCTTTTGAAACGGAATGATTCCTAAATATATCTTGTGTTTGGCCCCAAACAGCCCCTTTCAACTAGGCCAAAGAATTAGCCTCTGCAGGGGGAGTGTGAATTCAGAATGTCTTAAGGCCACACACACACACACACACACACACACACACACACACACAATTTTTTTCTACCAAGTCCCCTTACTTCCGTTAGTAATTTGTATAGAAATCCTGGTGTCATACAGGAGCCACCTATGACCATCACTTCTCTGCTGGTTGCTTCCAGGTGTCACTGTGCACCATAGAAGGGATCCAATATTAAAGTACCCACTTACTTCTCTTTTTTTATCTTGTTCATAAAGAAATTCCATGCCAGAATCTTTCTGATCCATGGACATATAAAATCTTTCCATTTAACAGAACCCAACACTTGAGGGTGGGAAGAGATGCTCACTATTTTTTATCAACATTCAGTTTTGATGTTTAGAGTTTGGGTCTGTGGTTCAGATCACTTACAAAGCACTTTAATATCCTCTAAGACACCTCCTGGGACTGAGCCCAGCACCAGGGGACAGTCTCTGTTCTAGAACAGCACCTGTGTCAACAGTAAGCTGTTCCAACAATTGGGTTTCTGATACTTTGTGATCTGTTTCTCCTCTGAGGAGTGCTCCCCAATGATTTCGAATGCAGATTCCTCTATACATCCATAACACTAGGATCTTTCTGTATCTATAATGCTGGACCATGGCAGAGTTAATGCCAAGCCCCAAAAGAGCACTGGGGCAAATAAGATGGGTGGAATTTAAATACATGAAAAGAATGCCTGCCTCATTGCCAGGTCTCCTTAGCCTTACTCCCCAGGGAAAGGTGAGTGCACTGTCCCCCATTTGGCAGCCTCACTATGACACAGGACAATCAGATGCCATAGGGAGTCAAGACAAAGCAGGAACTCAGTTTATTTCTGTGTCAGCTTATATAGGTTAAGTGACAACATGTGATGTGGGGGTACCTCCAGCCAATGAGAGACAGCCAAGCTCGCCTGCTGGCTGGAGGGGCGTCTACCTAGATTTTTCTGTTTCATCTTCAGTAGCTTTGAGACTATCCCTCAAACTCAAGCCAGGCTTTTCTCTGTTCTACAGGCCTCGAGGTATGGGTCCTGTAATTTTGGCCCAACACCCCCTAAGTGGGAAGGATATCATACCTGGTTCTTAGCAACAGATGCCTGAAATGCAGTCTGCAGTAAGGAAGGAATGTAATTCTTCTCGGTGGGCTAACCTAGGATTGCTAGCCTCTCCATCATTCTAGCAATTACACACCTTGGATCAGTTTTTTCAGAAAATCTATACCTCACATTGATGACCCCAAAAGGTCTGCTTAGTTTGGGGTGATGACCCCAGGATGCAGGGAAGAAAGTTCTTCTGAAGCTTTCTAGGCCCCTCAGGATGTCAAGACCTTCTGGAGCCTCAAGATTCATTGCCCAAGACAGACACAGTAAGGTCCCTCGTTTGGGTGAATATCTGGGGGAAGGTCACATAAAGTCCTGAGTTGCTTAGTGAGTCTCTGATGAATGGCTGGAGACTATAGTGTTCCCCTGAGGAATCCACTGAGTGAACGGCTCATCAGGGTCCTCCATGACGCTTGACCTCTGGCCATCGCTCTCCAGGCCCTGGTAGAATGACATCATGGTTAGGCAGACTGTGAGACCCTGAGGTGAAGGGCCCCTAAAACTTTTGGTAAGAGGAATATGCTGTAGTTTGAAGCTATTCATCCCTCTAAACTCATGTGTTAGGATCTAATATTCAACGTGACAGTATTAAGGGTGAGGTCTTTCAGGAACTTCTGTGCATGTACTGCCTAGAATAAAGACATCATTGTGTGCGTTTCCTTGCACCTACATGGCCATATGATTAAGTTATGAACCATGAGAAATATGTAAATACACTGTGAGCTTTGGGGAGTCTTGGATTGAGGTGTGTCTTGGTTTCTATTTTGTTTTTGTTTCCTGGGATGTAAATGTTGTGTAGAACATGAATGCTGCCATCTTGGAAAGTGAGTAAAGAGGTTTAGAGTCTGGGTTATAGTGGATTTCAGTGAGCAATGATACAGGCTTTCTGATATATTGTATGGGACATCAGAATAAAATATTCGATGTTTATCTTAAATTCAAATTTTATTGAGTGTTCTGTGCTTTACCTGGCATCCTGATCTGGACTCTCACACAGAGTGCCATATCAGCCAGGAGGAAGTCTCCTGGGGATTTGGCATATGAGGAAACTAAGTCACACCACATTTTTCTGTCACTTGCAAACAAACCTGATTCAACAAATTCAAGGCAGAGCCTGTTCTTGTACCAAACCTCTCACCGCTAAGACGTTATCTTGATTCTGTTATTGCTCTGATGAGTTCCTAGAAGACTTGCGTTTTGGTGACTTGAAGTGAAATTCTCTTTCCTGCAACAAGAAACTCTTGCAAAAAGTTGGGATCAAAGCTCTTTTGTTTTTAAAGTATGGCTTTGGGATAGGAGATATGGGTGTTTAGTAGATATTTGATTCAAGTATTATGTTCTTTTTAAAAATTATTTATTTATTCTTATTCTATGTGCATTGGTGTTTTGCCTGCATGTACGTCTGTGTGAGTGTCAGATCTTGGAGTTTCAGACAGTTGTGAGCTGCCATGTGGGTGCTGGGAACTGAACCCAGGTCCTCTGGAAGAGCAGTCAGTGCTCTTAACCACTGGGTCATCTCTCCAGCCCCCAGATATTATTTTAATATTTACTTTGACCATTGTATTAATTTGTAAGAGTAAATAGCAAACTCTCAAACCTTGGTTGCCAAGCACAGGCCTCTTGTCTTGGGCTTCCAAACCTGTTAAGAGTGTTCCTGTGGGTGGCTTCTCCACAAGCCTCCAGAACTCCAGGCCTTCAGGAACTTCTTCCTGTTCAAACACTCGGAGTCCTTACATTCAGTCAGCTGTTGAGATATTGGAGGGCTGCCTGTGGGGAGGTTTGCAGATACCACGTCTGGAAGGGGCCCACTGGTGACAGGTTAGACAAACGGCCACAAAGAAGGCAACTTGATAGTAGAATTGAGTTCTGTACCCGGGAAGAAGAGGAGCTGGGTTTTGTTTTATCTTGTTTCACTTTGGGTATGCCTGTCTTTACCACAATCACCTAAAATGAGATTTTAAGTCACGGTAGCCTAGGGCCTCTTAGGAGCGGCCCAAGCTGACTGTTCATTTCAGTGTATGTTTCCGAACTGAACCTCTTGGTTTGTAGTTGAACTTCAAGAGTACCCCAAGGTTTGTTGGGACTGTTACAAAGCACCCATCAGCATTGCAGTGACTTAGCTGGAGCAATCACTGTTATCATCTACAAATATACTTACGAAAAAATTACAAAAATTGAATTTTGGCTGACCTTGTTTACAAATTGTCTACAAACCTTGATCTTATCCACCCTCCTCATTCCTAGTCACTGATTTTAAAGCATTTGACAGAAATGAGTTTACTAGCACATTTATATTAATTTTTTTCCCACACATTTGCGATATGTTGAAGACACATAGGATTTATTTTTACGTGACTTCGTTGCTAAACAAATTAAAAGCAGTGGTACTGAGAGTCTCTTTTAGCTCCTATATTTATAACGTTCTCTATTTTTAGTTGTCATTGAAAGGTCTACCTCCTGATTGCATCTACGTGGCGCAATGCAAATGACTTCAGCTGTGTTCCTCAGCTGAGAAGTCAGCTTCGCTGGGGAGCTTCTTACACAATGCTTGTCTCCAGCTTGTCTTAAATCAATTACTGCAGAAATTCGCCGAGCCTGGAGTCCCCAGAGGTAGCTCCCAACTGATAATCCATGCTAATAAATCGCACAGTTTATTCGATGTTTGCAAAGTGAAACATGCTTTTGCCTGTTCATAATTAAGTTCATCTCTCCTGCATTAACTAAGCCGTTCTGTCAGGGGCTCTGTTTAATTAGAGAACCACACGAATTATTTCCTGCTTCGAATTCCTTCTTACTGAGATGTGGACATCCGCTTTGGGTCTCAGGGACTCTGCCACCACCCCTTGCACAGCAGTGGCCCTGCATAGCTCACCCAGAAGTGCCTTAAGCCTGAAAGATATAACTAAGCCATGTATTGAACCTTGCAGCAGCAGCAGCTGCTGTGGTTTCTGTTTCTAGGGCTGCAGCTTGAGGTGAAGGTCGTAATTTCTGTTCTCACGACTGCTAGTAATGGCTGCAGGGCTCCTCAGGGAGTAGTCACAGACCAGAGCATGATGGGAGAAATGAACTCAGGTAACCCTCCTGTTCTGCTTAGATGAAGCTTTAGTAGGAGACACCTTCACTGAGTTCTTGGCTAAGGTCAGGCTCCTGGGTCTGTCACCGCCCTCTACTGGATCCATGTAGATGCCTGAGGAACACAGTGGGACCGCTGATGAGGTTTTCTGGAGCCCAGCTCTGGGGATACAGAGACAGAGCTTGCCCCTCACATCACCTGCGTGCAATTAACCCGTGATTATGGCTTGCTTGGTTTGCCAGTTGCTTGTGCTGAAACGAGTCACATCTGTGAGATCTGCCAGATGTGGGGGTTCTATTTGATTTTGCACAGTTGAAAAATAAATTGCATTTGGGGTTTGAAAGAAGATATATTTAGATCCGAGACATGAGAAGACCAAATGTTTCCAGGATGCTGAAAAAAGATGATGGGGAGAGTGTTTCCCTCAAGGGTGTGCATATCTGAGCAGACCCAGGTAGTCCATTGACAAGTCCTTCAGACGTTATTGTTATCCCTGCAAAATGCTGTGGAGGGGGACAGGTCAACTTTGGGGCCTATTTGCTTTAGCCATCAATGTGACTTTACTCCCCAGAACCACTTCCTCTGTTAGAGCTCCTATAATTTATCCAGCCCATTCCCTCTTGCTTATTTTAGGGGCTTTTTGACTCACACCTACATTTTATTCTTCATACAATTCTCTCAGAAGTGACAGAAATAAATGCCCTGGAAACAAAACTCAAAGATGAGAAACATATGTTTCTTCACCCCGTCTTCTACCTCGGTGAGTAACTGGAGTGGCTGCTCATATCCCAAAGCCCCTGTCTTCTGACCTCCTCCGGAGTTATGACGGTGTGTGAGCTCAGGATGTTTATGCCCTGCTTCCTTCCTCATGGAGTGGCTGCCAGCTAGCTGCCCTTCTTGAATGAAGGGCCCAGCTTGTGTCTAGCTGTCTCCTGGGCATATCAACCTCTATGCAACTTCCTTCTCTAGGTATCAATGGCCATAATCGAAGAGTTTTGTTTGTTTGTTTTGCTGAAACCCTGCATACTACACTTATAATTACTATCCCCAAATAAGCCATTGTGAGTATTCTCTTAGCTCAAGCTACCGTTAGGATCCTGTATATAGGTAACAGCTTCAGCATTTATTTGTATGTGAATTTCTGAATATTTTTCCTTAATTTCTTTCCTATAATCTATAATCTTTCCTATAATCTTGTGAAAGAATTCCTAATATTAAAACCATCCATGTTAGCTAGGAGGTGGTGGCACACACCTTTAATCTCAGCACTCAGAAGGCAGAGGCAGGTGGATCTCTGTGAGTTTGAGACCAGCCTGGTCTACAAGAGTTAGCTCCAGGACAGGCACCAAAGCGAAAGAGAATCCTTGTCTCAAACAAACAAACAAAAAATCCATGTTTCAAATCATGAATTTTTTAAATTGTCTGCAGTTTTTATTGTGTTGATATAACTTGAATTCACTTTAGAAGACCAGAACACTTTAGGAATCTGTATCTTTTTATTCCCTAAGTTTATTGGCTTCCTATTTCTTTCTTTCTTGTTATTTTGTTTGTTTGCTTCCTTTTTGATTTTTGAGACATGGTTTCTTTGTGAAGCCCTGGCTGTCCTGGCTGTCAAAGGGAAGGAACCTGAGGCAGGAGCAGATGCAGAGACCGTGGAGGGGTGCTGCTTACTGGCTTGCTCCTACGGCTTGCTAGACCTGCTTTCTCATAGAACCTGGAGCCACCAGCCCAGGGATGGCACCACCCACCATGGGCTGGGCCCTCCCCTATCAATCACTAATAAAGAAGATGCCTTATATGGTTGTCTGCCTGTAGCCTAATCTTACAGGCATTTTCTCAATTGAGGTTCCGTCCTCTCAGATGACCATAGCTTGTGTCAAGATGACATAAAATTAGCAAGCATGTACCCACTGAGCCATCTCTTTTTCCCTCAAACTCAAAATACTAAACCATTTTTTAAAAATATGTGGTTCCTTTTAAATTGGCACAGCCTTCTCAGCACTAACGTATTTTGTCATGTCTGATTTATGGTTGTAGTCTTCGCTAAAGAAAAATGACTCCTTTCCTTCTTCATAAATGTCTGTAAAAACTGGCACTCCAGCTCTGGACTTGCTTCTTTTCCTGTCGTTAGTTTAAAGCAGGGTCAGCGTCAGTTTGCCACGCTCAGATAATGTGGACCCATGATTAATTACAACATATGTCTTGTTTTGAAGGTGTTTTCTTGATGAATTTCACAGCTAAGTCCTGCGGTAAAGAGAGCCAGGATCAATTTTAGTTAGATCCTTGGAAATTTGCAAGAATAGCCTAGATCAGTGCTTCTTAACCTGTGGGTTGAGACTCCTCTGGAGAGGGCGTGGAATGACATTTTCACAGGGCTCACATATCAAATATCCTGCATATCAGATATTTACACTACGGTTCATAGCAGTAGCAAAGTTACAGCAACAAAAATAATATCGTTGCAGGGGTGACCACAACATGAGGAACTGTATTAAAGGAACTGTCTCAGCAGAGACTTGAAATTCCAAGATCTGTCTAGGCATTCACCACAGGGAACATGTGACTCTATTGCTCCCAGCTTTCGGTGCATGGCTGTCTGTGGGCCGCACTGAGTTATCTGACTCCATGCCAGTGGACAGTGTAAGTCTTTCCTCAACATAGACACAGAATTATGATATTACTGTGCATTAAATAAACAACATAAGGGAATAAGCCTCATTTGGTAGCATCTTAATGAGCTCAGCAGAGAGGCTGCGCCATTGATTTCTCAGAAGCTACCTGTTCACCAGATGACATCTCTGTGTGCATGTGTGTTCTGAGTGAGTGATTTCTGAAATTCATAATGGACCAATGATTGATGTATGAGTCCTCTGACAGGGGTATACACCGACCATCCATTCTTCCAGAACCTTCCTCTTATTCATCAAGTATCACAGCACCGGTTTTGAAAATCTCATCACTTAGTGTGTGAAGTCAGGTTTTTGTGAGTAGAGTCGTTCCCGCCCCCTGCCCCCCCCCGCCCCCCCACCCCCACCCCCGCCCAATTTCCAGAGATAGGTGTATGGAAATGCTCGTCTTTTGTGCTAACTGGAGAAAGAGAGATAGATTTGGGAAAAATCAGATAGTTCTAAAACCATTTACTTTCCTTTCTTTTCAGTTCTTTGACAGAGGTTTAGAAGCTCTATCCGTTGCGGACACCACCGTGGAACGAAGCGGAGTTTTCTTGGAATCAGGGTCGAACCCGGTCGTATGCATGCTCACTCAGGCGTGCTTGCTCAGACTTACTCGCTCAGGAGTAACTCTACCCTTCAGCCCTAGCACAGGTCTTCTTGAATCATATAAGACTACAGAGGGAGAAAACAAAATAAAAAACTTGCCCACCTGGTTCTGTGATTGTTTACAATGCTAGCTTTTAAAAGCTTGCGCCTTATGTTGGGTATGGTAGCACAGGCCTTTAATTCCAGGACTCCAGAAGCAAAAGCAAGCAAGTCTCTGTGAGTTCCAGGCCAGCCTGAGCTATATAATGAGTTTCCACCAGCTGGAACTGCACAGTGAGACCCTGTTTTAACCCCCCTTCCCCGAAACCTAAACCACAAATGGTTTCTGTATCATATAATACATCTTCATTCAAATGTATTTTTAAGCATAAATCACACATCCACTGATATAATTATACTATAAATGTAACTAAGTAATACAGTATATAAATATATTAATATATTACAGAATAAAATATATGTGTATATTATTACATTATCTAACAATATATACATTAGTAAGTAGGGTTTTGTGTGTTATTAACTTTGTATATGACTAATGTGTGACCAGCCATCCCTTTGTGCCTGGGACCGAGGGATTTCCAGGGATATGGGTTTTTAATTTAAAGATAAATATGAATGAGAATACATGACATTCCAGAATGTTCTCTAAAAGTTAATCCTAGTGGGTGATGTGACTGGTCTGTAATTTGGCTGCACTCCTTCTCTATGAGAAAACAGATTCAATGTCCCCTCTGGATTCTTGCCCAATTCCTAACAGAGACCCCTTACCTCTTTCCTATAGTGAGCAAGGGAGCTGCTATTCCCAACTCATGCTGTTTTTATTTAATATACTACCTGCATTGCCTAATTTCAGCATTTACAAAGTGGAGGTATTTGGTGCAGAGAACACAGGAGCAGAAGGAAGGGTGATACATTCAGAAGAAACTAAAAACACATGATGAGATGTTTCCTATAACAGATAAACAGGGGCCATAGATCAGCTTTGTGCCCAAAGAGGATGCGATCTGTTACAGAGTCTGTCGTGTCTGTGAGAACAACTAATGACACAGAAGTCCAGAGCTTTGTGGCAAGGCAAAGGGGCTTTCTATGTTTTTTTTTTTTTTTTTTTTTTTTGTAAGGACAGCACTTTGGGTAGCAACAAGCAGCGTAGCACCACACAAGAGATCACAGACCAGCTTTCAGTGAGCCTCAAATAAAGGCCAAGGGCTTAACGTCCAGTTCAATGATGTCAAGAATTCTGTCATAAGTTCCTTAGAGGCTAGGTTAAAGTACAAATGTGTCATTTGTAAATAAATAAATAAATGGGAAGAACTCTACAAAAGGTCTAGGTATAAGGATCTCTAGTAGCTTGGCACTACCAGGGACAGACGTTAGAGTCCTCACAAGGCTGCCTGGATTTCCTACCCTGGAAGCAATGTTCTGTGATGATATTTCACGTAAGCTTTGGAAGTCTTGAGAGCCATGATTTTGAGGGCTCCTGCCTGATACATACCTCCCAGAATTCAATCTGCCTGTGGCCCACCAGGCCTGAGACAGCGGG
This sequence comes from Dicrostonyx torquatus, assembly GCA_028555095.1. NCBI lineage: Eukaryota > Metazoa > Chordata > Mammalia > Rodentia > Cricetidae > Dicrostonyx > Dicrostonyx torquatus. The sequence continues at coordinate 9,315,998 of JAQHUG010000035.1, forward strand.
ACAGAATTCTTCATGTGAGTGTTGGGAATCCAAAGGAGGAAGCCTGCCTGAGAGAACGTTTTGCATATTCATATTCTTAGAGGTGGGCCAAAGAAGGCTGTGACAGTGGCATTGCTGTTGATGCAGTGTCCTCTGTCCTAATGCATGAATAAAGTGATGAGCACAAACTGTCTCTGCAGACCACAGAACAGCGTGTGAGGTCGGTTCCCTGGGTCCATGAGGAAGTGACCAGGCTCCAGACACATCTCTTTGACTTCATTGTGACAGTGTTCTCAGAATCATTCACACAATGGCTTGGCTTCCATTCAGCAACCTGACTTTTGCTTTGGTTGCTTTGAGTGTCACCAACCCTGAACAGGCTGATCCATGCTTTCACTTGGTCTCTCTGCCAGGCACCCCCACTTCTTCTCTCCCTTCCCTCCTGTCTGTGTGCCTTTCTCCCATTTTAATTCATTCCCAAGTCCACAGGCATCCTCAGCACTTTGATATAAACCTGTGATTAGAGCCGGGTGATGGTGGCGCATGCCTTTAATCCCAGCACTCGGGAGGCAGAGGCAAGTTGATCTCTGTGAGTTCGAGGCCAGCCTGGTCTACAAAGTGAGTTCCAGGACAGCCAGGGCTACCCTGTCTTGAAAAACTTAAAAAAAAGTCCCTCCCCCTCCCCCAAAGAACCCCAAAACCTGTAATTAGAGCGCTATAATTTTCCCACCTGCTGCTCAACTGACTAGTTACCAGAGCTCTGATTTCTCCCTTTCCACTGTCTCTTGACAAAACTTAGAGGCCACTCTTTTTATACAATGCTCTTTCTATTAAATACATGGGCATAAACATGATTATATGTTAACTCAGATTGCTCTGACAGCGACCTGTCTGAAGAAACCCCATGTCAGTAATGGTTTGGGCAGGATAGGAAGATTGGAAAGTGTGATTGTTGATGTTGCTGTTTTTAATACAGACTCCCGAGTAGACACTGTGCGGTGGCTTCTCTTGCTTCTGCTCTGCCAAGGCTGGGATTACAGGGGTGACCCCCATCTCCGTGTGTGTGGGTGTCATGTTATATCCCATCGTTGACAGGTTGACAGATTTCAGAATAAGGTCCAGACAGCATGGGGTGCTATGCTCTTACTAGTACTAGTGTCTGGAGATGTTTATGGCATTTTTAAACATGTTCCTATTAATTTTATGAAGTTTCTGTAATTCAAGCAAGCTGTACAACTTCTTTTTCTTGTAAAACATTCGATATTTGGAGGACATCTTTATTTCCAATGTTTTCCTGAAATAGAGATCCTTTAGATTTCATGAGCTTTAATAAGAAACCATAGAAATTCTTCAGTAGCTAATTTAAACTGCTATTTTGTAAATATACATACATATATGCATATACACACAAATATATGTATACACACATATGGAGAGAGATGGAGGGAAGGAAGAGAGACAGACAGACAGAAAGAGAGAGAGAACATGTCCTTAGGAGGACTTTTAACCAAATTTCTAGTGTTTTATTGATAAGCTCAGGGCTGACCACTTGCCCATTGGAGAATCAGTATTTGGCACCTGTTTATGAATTAATAAAATCAAAATGTCACTTGTCTTTTATGTGAAATTTTTGACTTCTTTGGAATTTCTAACTACCTCCATCTAAAACATGTGTGCTTGTGGCAGTAACCTATTGGAATTCTTAAATATCAAAGTTTAGCATTTGCCTTTTAGAGATTACTCGCAAGGCTGAACTTGGTATAACGAGTGTTTACCACCTCAGAATTAGTTCCAACACTTTATCACCTGCCCTGCTTCCAGCTCGCTCTGGAGATATTTGCTACCTGACTATGTACAAAAAAGTTTGAAGTGTTTTAGCAACCAAACAAATCACACGGTGAGGAAGAGGTTCCAATAGCTTGCTTGTGGTTACGGTTGCCAGGGAAACCACTTCCTTATACAGTGTTTGACAACAGTCACAAGTTTGTTTTTTTTTTTTTTTTTTTTTTTTGTCAATGCTATAGAAGCAAAGTTTGTTCAGAAGCTTGGAGAAGTAAGTTTATAATGAAACAAACCATAAGCCAAATGGAAGTTATAAAAATGTAGAAGAGGAAAAATTCTGGATATCAACTGCTGTGTTGTTTTAAAATTTGTAAATGAAGCTGAAGGAGGCATTTCTGCTGAAAGGGACAGAATAAGGGTTGGGAGTAGGCTGTCCTTGTTGAAGCAAGTCCAGGGTCGCACTGGGTTCTGACAGTATGCCACATTTAGTTCAACAGACAACCTCACCTCTGCTGTCTACAAACGGACAGATGGAATCTTAACCATACCTGCTAACATGATCAATGAGAGGCTTGGCTCTCTTGTCTGGTGACAGACTAGACACATGGGCTGCAGAAATGAAGATCTGCTTTCCGGGGCTGGACATTTTCTGCTAGAAAGAAAAGCATTGTGGTACATAGCCCTGCTGATACTCCTTACTGAGAAGAAAAGGATATGAGACATTGACACAGATAAAATCTACTTTTCAAAAGCAGTTTCCCAAAGCTTATGAATTTAGAGCAAGATATAAACCAGGGAGAGATGAGATTGGTTTGGTCCCATAGTATTTTAAAATTTATTATTTTTTTCTATGTATGTGACTGTGTATGTCTGTTATATGTGCAGGTGCTCATATATGTGTGTGTGTCGGCATGCATATGCCTGGGCATGCTTATAGAAGCTTGAGGACAACTTTGGGTGTCATCCTGAGGAATACTGCCACCTCCTCTGATCCAGGGTCTCTCATTGGCCTGGAGTTTAGGAATTAGCCTCCAGTGGCTGCCCACTGAGTCCGAGTGATCTTCCTGTCTTTATTCCTCTGATTATAACGTGTACAGGGCATTCAGCACTGTGTGTTCCGGGAACTGAACTCAGGGCCTCACACACACACAGCAAATGCTTTACTGCCCAGCTGGTCTCTGACCTAAACCCTTTGATTCTGAAGAAAGTGAAGAAAGCTGAACAAAGTTGAATGATTTTGTAGAGAAAATGAATGAATTGACCATAATCCGAGTCTATCAGCCAACAGAAAAGAACGGAATTTGAGGGACACAAACAATTTGAAATGCTGCAAGTTAGAGGACAGTCCAAGTGGAAGGGACAATTTAGGAATAGATTCTAATGTCTAGAAAAGGTTGTTTCATCCTTGACTGAACATTTCCTCCAGTGTTTAGCAAACCATTAAGTTTATATAAGCTTAATTTATCTAAAATTTTAATTCTTTGATGTAGACTGTTTCTCTGAGGAGATGTGGACAAAGGTCTATTCATCCAGACAGGGCCTCAACAAAGACCAGAGAAATGATTCCAGCCATGTCTTGCTTGGCAAGCCAATGAGCGTTACTCATAGTAGCATGGGTGAAGTGTTACTTGTAGGAACATGGCCAACTCATGAGAGCTGTGTCACAGACGAGCCTACCCCAGCATGGATGACAACTCCCTGGAGCTCCCCTGCAATTACAGGCAGCTCCACAGAAAGCTCTCCTCACCCCAGGGATTATGTCCTGCTTTGATAACCTTGGGTAGGGAGGGGCCTTGTGAATTTTGTGACTTTCTGTGACTTGTAAATCTCCTTAGATTCCCAGGCCTCATGGACACACTTCAATTCAGAAGAAACAGCTACACAGCATAGACACATAGCCATAGCGGATAGCAGAGTCAAGTTTCACGTTTATTTTTGTTTTTGATTTTCCACACTGTTTGATTCATCACTGCCTGTCGTCTCGGGTCAAAGTGCTTCTGATTTCTAGAGAATGAAGAGCAGTTATCACAATTCCTCTAGCATGGAATTCCACCACATTGTTATACAGAAGGTTAGAGAAACCGAAGAGAATTCTTAGGATTTTTTAAGGATAAGATTAGCTAACCTCAGGAAAGGGAATGCTATAAAAAGGGAGGCCAAAACTACGAGGAGAGGAGAAAAGGACATTTTGTTTTCCTTTTGTAAATCCAGTTAGTCAGCACCTGAGTTAGGTGTTCAGGAAATACACACGTTAACTTAGGAGGCAGATCTATTTGCTCAACGAACATTTTTGGAGCATCTGTATTTTCAGTACTGTGGAAATAAATGAAACAAAACTTCCTCCCGAATCTCATAGTCTAGTGAGAAGGAAAATATACAAACAAAAAATGCATTCTGCTTAGGTCAGGCAGTGGTGAAATCCAGCAGAAGCAGGAGGAGCTCTATGAGTTCAAGGCTAGTCTGGTTTACAGAGCGAGTTCCAGGACAACTGGGGCTATACAGAGAAACCCTGTCTAAAAACAAAACAAAACAACAACAACAACAAAAAACTCTGCTTAAGTAACATTATGAAAAATATACAGGATTCAGAGTCAGGTTCCCACCAATTGGCCAGGGTCCTTCAGCTAGACAGATGTTCTGGGGCTGAAGAAATCCTTCTCTCTTCCTCCCTTCCTCCCTGCCTCAGAACCCCCTTCCCCCAGGTCTTACACATCCCAGACTATAGCTCTACCTACAGGTCACAGGCATCTGCATTTGATGTGATGATCCAGGTGATCCAGGTGAGGTCAGAAGGGAAGCCATGGCTCTGACTCCGACCCCGGGCTCTCCTTTTCCATAGTCTACAGATTCTCAAGTTTTCATTTTCTTTTCTGTTCTCATGTTTTTCCCCATCAAACTCTACTTACACTGCTTAGTTCTCAGAATTGGAGTCCATATACGTAGACACATAACACAACCTCATTTCTCTTAATGATGAGACATTATATATGATAGTGGTCCCCCAAGACTACACCGATAAGTGACAGGCAGCCATCTTAGTCTGTGCAAGTGCACTCCATGGTGTTCACACAAGGAAAGAATCACTTGGTGACATAGCCCTCAACATTTCTCCACCAGTAAGTGCGCAGGACTGTCGTTATGAAACTAGATTTTTCATCCCGAAACCATGTAGAGTTCAGGCTTTCTGCCTGGCTTCACAAACATAGCTAGCTGTTTTATGACAACCTTAGTTATTTATTTTCCTGTTTCCAGTGTTTTGAATTCAAGCAAATATAACGCGTTACCCATGAAAGGCCTCAGCAATGTTCCCTCCCTTTGCCAGCTGGTTGGAAATAGCTGTAAAGTCCTTTTTCTTCCTCTTACCAAACACCCAGAGCCAAGTTTCCCCTGCAGCTTCAGTGAGAAGAGCTTCACACACTGACTCCCTGTGTTTAAGAGAGGAAAGAAACACGTTCCGGCTGTATGGGGCTCATTCTTTCTCTCACCCAGTGTGTCCCTCCTAATAGTCTCTGCTTTCCAACTAGTAAGTGTCTCTTATGTATCGTTCTGAAGCAAGATAAATGATTATTGTTCTAACTTTCTCAGCTTCTTCCTGAATAACCAGTATAGGCATTACTGTTACATATAAGAAAACTGGGGAATTGATCCAGTGCATATGGATACTAAAGCAAGAGTCGAGGAAAAGAGCCCAAGGAAGCAAAAGATGAGTGAGTATGAGAAAAACAAGCTCATTTTCCATAGCGTTTATTTTCCATTCTGTTTGCCTTAGAGTTAGTTTCCATCGTTTAGTTTCTAGTTGTCCTGACAGTCAGGCCCCAGACAGTAAAATGAGTTTGGTCCCATGACCCTTGATTGCCAGCTCTGTGGTTGGAGTGACTGACTCCTCTCTAGTTGTGTTGTGCCTGAGTGGGGTGACACCATCACATCTCAGCCTGCAGGCGAGGAACGGGTAAAGTCTAAAGGGGTGGGTGGAACCACAGATCAGGTTGCTTTCTCAAGGTACGTTCTGACTCTATAACCTAGTCAGTTACTAATTCACTAGACAGGTCACTTCTCTGTGACACATTGTTACGCTGGAATAATGGGTTGTTAGGCAACTGGTAAGAGAAAACAAAGGAACAAAAGCATGTTTTCAAGTTTCAACCCACTAAAAAGTTTCAATGCGTCTACCAGGCATTTGTTTCAGTTGGTACTTTCCAAGTCTTCAAGTCTTGAAGTCTTCGGTGGAAATGACTATAGGATTAAGGTGTTTCTCTTTCATCTCCTTTTTTAGTTGTACTTAATTTATATTACCATTAAACAGTACTTTATGCACCTAGGATGCTTAATCTTGACAGTAAACTTGGCTGTACGGAGAAGTCCCTCAGAGGTTGATAAAGCACAACTCTGGGCACACCTGTTGGGGGAGTCCAGAGGAAGTGAAGGGAGAAGGTCCACCCTGAGTGTGTGGCTCCCAATGAACAGGAACCGATGACACAGAAGCAGGAAAGAAGAAAGCCTATGAGGACAGGTTTCCCCTTCCCCACCTTCTTCTCTCCCTCCTTTGCCTTCTTTCCTCTCCATCTTCTTTGCCTCCACAATAAGCTGCTGCCCTCTGCCGCACCCTTCCTGCCGAAATAACTGCCAAGGGGGGAAAATCCTTAAGATTTATCAAGAAAAAATGTACATGGATAATCTCACATTCAAATTATATTGGGAAAATTAGGCAGAACGTTTAAATCCAGCTCAAAGTGATCATCTTCTAAACTTACCCATGCCCCCTGCCAGCTTGTGGGCTCTGATACATGCTAGCCAGAGGATGCCATGGTTTCTACCTGGCGCCCGACTATTTAGAAAGACAATAGCCGAGGTTTTCGCTCCAGCCTCTCTGATTCATTTGTAGATTGACCCAGGAAAGGTAGCTATCTCCGAGCTGAGAGGTGTGAATGGGAATGTGTGGGTGAGAGAGATGCCCCGGAAGAAGGAATAGTTAGATAAGTCCCCAAGAGGGGAAGAGAGAAAAGGAACAGAGCGAGAAATAGAGATTAGAAGGAACATAGCAGAGCAGGAGAAAATAGAGAGCAGTTTCAGAGAAGAAATGGTTTTAAGAGAGCCTAGAGAGCAGAATGATTTTTAGGGAAATATAATAAACACAAAGCCTCGCTAAAGAAGGAGAGAAGCCTTTTAAGCTGTAATGATGTGAAAGCCTTTTTCTTTCCGCGCGTCTCCGAGCACACATTTGGGGAAAAACATTAGTTTCTATGTTGGGGCGACGGTCCCCGACACCAGCTCCTGCTTATGTGGGAGTTGTTGGTCTCCTTTTCAATTCTCTTGTGGTTGCTCAAGGTTGGGTTCTATCCTAGCACCAGGTACCTACCTAGTCGCTCACATAGAAGGCCAAATCTAAACTGCTACAAACAAATGGGCATACGAAAGAAATCCTCTGAGTCCCCTGAATCCTGGGACCCCAGTGGAAGCCATGTCTATCCTAAATTGGATTAAAGAGCTGCTGAATGGCCTGTATGCATTTTATGTACTACAAAGGCATGCCAGGCTCAGGATCTGCAGGCGTTACAGACCTGATGACTGTGGAGAGGCACTGACTGACTTCACACGATCGTGAATAGACAGCACAGCTAGAGAGAATGTGACTTAGGGGGGTGTTTGTGACAGGCAAATAGCAATGGCACAGAAGGATTCATGCTGCCCTCTGAGCACAGGTGCTGAGAACCCACTAGGATGCCCAGTCAGAATATTTGGAGAGTTAGGTCTAAGATTATACACCACCATCAAACAAACAAAACGAACAAACCAAGAACTCCACAGGAAGTCGAAAGACACAGAAGAGTCTTTATTATTACAAGAAAAGAAATTTTATGGAATAGTTGCATGTTTAGTGCCCCGTGGCTGGGTGGAGAAACAATAGGTGTTTATTCAATGCCTGCTTGGTTGCATGAATGACTGTGTTAAGAATCAGGCAGAAGCAGAGTCCTTGGTGATAGCTAAACTAAGCTCCTGTCCTCCCGCCCTCACCTGAGCCTCTTTACAAGGCTACCAGTTCCTCATCTAGAGGATGTGGCAGAACACGAGGACGAGGGATGAAGGGACAAGCAGGAGATGACGACAAAAGACTGCATCCTGAGATGCTTTCAGTAATATCTGGTCATCCTCTGCTTCCAAAAAAGAGGCAGACTGGCATTTTGTTTCCTCCAGTCAGCTAACGGCATGTGCCTGACAGAAAGCAATTTGTGGATCTTTCCTGGGCTCAGTCCCAGAGCCCAGAAGCTGCCATTAAAGTGGTGCAAAGGACAGATATGTGGCCTTATGGGACCTCCAGAAGAGTTCCCCAGTCAGATCAGCTGCCCTTCAGGGGTTGGCCATAGCTTCCTCCAATTTGGAACAATTCAAACTTTCCGTCATTATGGCAGGAGGGCAGGTTGGTGGAAGAGGCTGAATCTAAAACTTGAGAGCTGCATTCTTGTCTCAGATCAAAAAATGAAGTTGCTGAAACAAGTTCACCTCGTTGTGGTAGCACGTCCAGAATGCCTGCATGCTTTCTGGATTCTTGGATTGTTTTGGTGTAGGAGGGTTCTTTTGTAATTCTTTACTCTCATTGGTTGAATAAAGGACTACATGGCCTGTAGAATAGGACACAGCCCTTAGGTGGGCGGAGTAGACAGAACAGAAAAGCTAAAGTTTTTTAAAAAGCTGCTTAGTGTTTTAAGAACTGCTCCTATACATTAAAGAATTACAGATTCTCAATAAGACAGATTCAGACATAAAAGACCTCCAAATGGGTCATACTGTTAGATAAATTACGTAGGCTTGGGAGAGAGAAGAACAAAAAGAGAGTAATAAAATAAACAATGCCTTTAAAAAAGAAGGTAAAGTCTTTAAAGAGAGACTACAGATAGTTATAGATTAAAAAATAAATAAATAAGCCACGTAAACATGGAAAATTCACAGTATGTCTGGATTATGTATTTTATTGTGTTTTCTTTAAATTTTTTGACTCTGAAGGAGCTAAATACAGAAAGACATCTCATTACATGGACTACCAAGCTAAACCACCATAAATGTCTTGAAGGTATTATGACTTCAAAATATGGGTCTAAGGATATGATGCTTCGGAAAGGTTCTTCTTTTGTTTTCATAGAAGATGAGAACCTGTGGACTTATCCTATACCAATCTGGTATGATAGACCACGCCCTCCTGAAAGGTTGCTGTGAATACCTTCAGAAAATTGCTTCACTCAACTGCCAACTGAGATGTACCTGCCACACAGGTTATACCATGAAGGACCTAATTAACAGCACCCCCATACAGCAGGAAGAAGTTTGGAGAGAGATAACTGTACCCATATTCCCAAATATTGTTTATAA
>JAQHUG010000035.1:9327598-9358424 GCA_028555095.1 Dicrostonyx torquatus
CTGTCTCAGTTGGTGGGCCAGTCCCTCACGGTCCTGACTTCCTTGCTCATCTTCTCCCTCCGTCTGCTCTTTCTTCCACTGGACCACTTTGGAACCAGCTGCATTTCTTATACACTTTTGCTATCGATATTCATTAGATAATCTTTGGCCATCAAGTAGGATTTAATTCTTCTAAATAAAATTTGTCATTGCTTTGGACTAGGCTCGTGCAGTGGGGCCCATCAGGCCAAGCAGATATGGAGTCATTGTTGTGGGGTATTCACCAGAGAAGACTGCTCAGACATGGGCTTAAGTCAATAGAAAGTCTGTTAGCTGACTGGAGATTACACTGAGTCTTCAGAATCCCAGTGTAGCACTGAGCCTTTCTTGGGGTGAGTTTTAAAGCACAAACCCACAAAAAAGAAAAAAAATTAACCCGTATTCTTGGTTGACACACGTTATTTAACAAGAACAGTTAGCCAGAAGTGGAACTGTAGAAGCCAAAAGGCAAGGTTGGTACACTTAGAAACTTTCCCAGAACTATGAACTTTGGTGGATTACGTCTTTGTTTTTTTTTTTTTTTTTTGGTTTTTTTTTTGGCAGGTGGTGTTATCTAGGTCTGAGTTTGATGGCCTGAATGGTACTTCCATACCTACCTTAGCTGGGGCTACGTTAGAGTCATTGTGTGACTCTTTGCTGACCAACTTGGGGGTAGATGCTTGTAACACATGGCCAAGCGTCAGTTACAGCTGTTGACCTTCTGTCTTCATGGCAGACCCCCGACTCAGCTAGGGTGGGCAGTTCACCTCTGTGCCTCACTTCTGTGCCTCAGACTCGGCCTGGCTGTGCTGTTGTCTCTGAGTTTGTTTCTGGGCCAAGGTCTGCTGGGTGCTAGACTCATGGATGAAAGCCAGTTAAAGTTGAAGTTTGTCATAACTGTGTCTTTTGACTGTGCCAAATGAGTGACAGCATTTAAATGATCTGGGTTATTAATTTCAGGAGGCCGAAAGTTACACAGACTTTGGACGAGTTTGCCTGTGGCACCTTTACCCCCGACAGAAAACAGATGAGTATTGAACCATGATCTCCATGAGGGACCTTGGCTCCCTTTACCCCCACTTTGCAGAGCATCGGAAGCTCTGGGAAATGTCAGTTTGAACTCTAGAGAAGGCTGTTCCTCTGAAGGCACAATTGTGAGAAGATACAAATAAACCTTCTTACCACCCGGGAGCCCAGACTTCACTGCAGAAGGTTACATTTTTCTTTGATAACAGAAACAGCTGAGAAACAGCTCTTCCTCCGAGGATGAATGAGTTGCATTGTGAGTTTTACAAATTGTGCTTTGCTTGCTCTCACCGTTTGCTCTGCCCCTGTCTCTTCACAACTGCCAGAGACCGGAAAGGACTTTGATAACAGTCAGGGGAAGGGCAGCCGAGGTCCAAATTCTGACTGAGAGGGTGGAAAACAGAAAAGACTGTGTGACTCAAGACACTTCTTACAGACGATGCTGTGGGGATGGCTGAGGGATCAGACTGAGCATCTGAAAAGCGCTTCACTTTCTCTTCCTGAGCCCTGGAGCTTTATCCTTCTGAATTATTAGTGTCACTCACAATCTTACTAGAACATCTATGTTGGCTCTCTGTACAGACCAGTTTTTCAAAAAAAAAAAAAATCACCCTCTGTACCACAAGAAGGCAGATAACTCAGTCCTGGATGGAGCCCCGCAGCTAGGAAGGGGACATTTCCCTCTATGTCACCACACTTGCCATCAGGAGCCTTCTGCCTTCTGCCTGTGCTTTTCTACTGATTAACAGCTCTGATAATTGATGGCATTATTCTGGGGAACTGCTGTATTCCGTATGTTACTATTTATCTATCCAGTATCTATTTATCAAACACTTCGGAAATAGAAGCTCCTTGGTGGATGACAGTAGGAATGGCAGGATAGGCTGGCACAGTGCGTCTGACTTACAGAAGCCTTCGATAAAACAACAAAGGAAGACACTAAACAAGGAAATTAAAAAAATATCTAAGAGCATTATGACAAAAGGAGAATCTGACACAGGGGACATAGCAGAAGTACACACCTAGTGGTGGTAAGGGAAGCCAGAGAAGCCTCCCCGCCTACCCCCTGCCCCCACCAACCAGGGCAAACTGGGAGGAAGCGAATTCAAGAAGGGGTCGCTGATCAGAAGAGGGGGCATTGAAGGGGGGGAGTTGCAGAAGCAGGGGAGTGTCTGCCTAACTCTCTTAAGGAGTTGTGAGAGAGAAACCAAAGAGATGGGTTCCTTCCTCATGAAGTAACACCACTGATAAGAAATAACATGATCGCTTTTCCACCAGACCGACATTAGACATTAGATGTGGAGCGGAGACCAGGGGCTGCAGGAAAGTGGCCGCTTTAGCAACAGTAGTCCAGAAAATGTGACTGACCAAGTCCAGGCCTACATCGTGATGAGGAGATTAGGCAGCACCAGGTCTAGAAGCAGACTGTCTGGGAATAAAGACACAGTAAATACCTTTTGATGATGAGCATCAGCAATGCTTATGTGGGGGGAAAGGGTACAGGAGTTTTTCTGTCGTCAGAACTGACTACTCTTGTTCTCTGTTCCAACTGAAACACTGAAACCTCCAGGGTGATGGATCAGTCAGAAGTCACAGCATACCTAGATATTAGTGTTAGGTCTACAGTTTGTTAAGCTTAATACATGAGGCAGGATGCTTCCTATGTAATCAGAGCCTGCTACGGGGCCCTGGAAAAGTCGCAGTAAATGAATGAAAAAAATAATTTTTCCCTTATGGAATTTTAGTTGCAAAGAAAGACGAAAGGCAAGTAAATACAAACTAGATCACTATTCTGAGAAAAGTGCCGTGAACCAAGGTGACACGCGGTGAGGTACAGCTGGGGAATGTGAATCAGTCACACACTGATGACCTGGGGGGAGGATGTCGAGGGCAAGAAGCCATGGGTGGGAAAGAGGGGATCACCTGCCGACAGGAGGCCTGAAGATCTGGGCCTGCAGGCTGTGTGGAGGACACAATTTATTTTGAGAGCTTTAGGAAGTTATTAGCACTTTTTTTTTTTTTACTTTTTGATATTAGTGCTTTTAAGGCAAGAGAATTAAAAGGTCTAGGTTGACATTTTTTCACAATGTCATTCTGACAATTGAATAGAGAGTCAAGTGGAGAAGGACTTTCCAGTTGTCTAGAAAGATAAAAAAAAATGGCCTAAGTGATAAAAGTTAATTAATCACTACCTTTATGTCCTTGGAAGTGAGTTTTTCATGAACTATTTGTTTGGCAAGACTTGGATAAAAGTTGCAGAAAATGTATTACTGAGTTGATACATTTTCAAAATGTAGAAAAGGGTCGCACAGAAGGGACTGTGGAGCGCTGCACTTTTCCTTCTGCTATAGACAGATCTCTTAATAATCCCTCCAGCCCATCTACTCTTGACACCTCTCAAAGTAAAAAGCGCATTTTATTCCCAAGGACTTCAACATTTACACAGTTCTCTGGGATCCATGGTTTTTGGAACTCGTTTTTCCCTCTTATACTATGTCCTTGAAACGTATCCATTTAAATATGCCATTTGATGAGCCTGGCAAAGGACAGGCTTGTGCGCACCCCACACTCCTGTCCTCTCCCTTTGGGCCTCCGATGAGCATCCTTGCCATTTTCAGTATTACCTTGCAGCTTTGCAGCTGTTCTCTCTCTTTTCCTCGGCTTGGACAATCTGCTGCCAACACTTCACTTCCTTCTCCTGTTGGTGTCCTGCTGCTATCGAGGTTCACGAAGATTTCTGAAATTTCAGGTTTGCATTTTTTCAATTATAGAATTGTCATAATTTCCTTTCTGCCATATTTTCCTGCACTTTAATTTTTGATGGATGTGTGTGTGTGTTTGTGTGTGTGTTATATTGTGCAGGATTCCATAGTCACTTTAAAATCCTTACCAGCTAATTTCAAGAGCTGGGTCAGCAATCTCCATCTCTTTCCTTATGGGTTGACATGGTTTGTATTCCTCTGTCTCATTGTACATACAGTGGTTCTGGGTTGTATCTTGGATGTGCAGGTATTATATAGAATTCTGCTATCTTCTTTAGAGGAGTGCTAATTTATCAGTTGAAATTTTGGTTGGTGAAGACTGGACTAAAATGTTTACTAAAATGTCTTGTTTTTACTATGGTTTTGTAGTAATACATTTATTTTCCATGGTGGGGGATGGCAACGGTGGAGAGATCCCAATATGATTTCAGCTTCAAATGCAGCCTTTGCTGACTGCCTGAAATCTGCCCTGGATGTGTGTTCTTCAGGGGTCAGACAAAGATTCGGGCAGAATACAACCACTGAGACTTTGGTCCTGCTTTTGTGGATGTCACATCTTCCAGGGATGTGGCTCCAACAAACTGTCCCCTGGCTCCTTCAGCCCCAGTAGGTGTAACTGTCCTCGCTGGGTTCTAATGTAGCGTTACACAAAGGGGTGGACGGCCTTCAGGTTCAAGGCTGACAAGTGAGAAGCTGTACTTGTTAATGTACTCCAAGTGCCAGCTCCGCTCCACTCTGTCTGCTTTCTGGTTATTCCACAGCGCCTTCAGAAAACTGTTTTTATTTTGTTCAGAATTTGGTACTGTTATCTGGAGCTCATCCAAAAAGAGCCACCTAGTTAAACCTCAAAATTTCAACTTCTATTCTCAGAAGTGTGTATGTATCAGCTCCTTAATTTTCACAACCCAATCAGTAGCTTAAGCTGCTCTGGTAGTTAGTTTTCTCTTGCTGGGACAAGATGCTATGACCAAGGCAACTTGCAGAAGGCAGGGTTTATTTGGGGCTTATGGTTCCAGAGGGAAAAAAGTCCATGACCATCATCGCAATGAAACACGGCAGCAGGCAGGCAGGCATGGTGTGGAGTGATAGCTGAAAGCACAGGACTCGATGCACAAATAGGACACAGAGAGAGCTAATTGAGAATGTCATGTAACTTTTGAAACCTCAAAACCTACCCAGTAATACACTTCCTCTAGCAAGGTCATACCTCATAATCATTTCCAAGCACTACCCCAAGCTGGGGACCAATTCAATGCCTAAGACTATGAGGGGCATCTCCTTCATCACCACAGTTATGCTGTTGTGTAGACAAGGAAACTAATGCTTAATTAAGTCACTTTCAGAGCACATTGCTGGGGAATACAGAAACCTAAGAGATAGATCTTCAAGCATTTCTTAAAGTAAGAGGTTAGTGGTAGACACAAAAATAAGTGGACAAATTTGAAAACTATTAGTTTTGTGGTTTGACTATGAAGGGTCATGTGTTTGAACACTTGATTCCCAGCGAGTGACATTGTTTAGGAAGGCTGTGGAACTTTTGGGCAGAACCTTTCCAGGGGAAGTAGATCGAGAGAGGTGGGCTTTGAGGTTTTATAGACTCCTGTCACTTTTGGTTCAGTCTTTGCTTCCTAACTGTTCATGAAATGGAATCAACCAGGCATCTGCTCCTGCTACCCTGCCTTCCCTACCACGATGGACTGTGTCTCTTCAAACTGCAAGCCAAAACACTTCTTCCCTTAAATTGTCTCTTGTTAGGTGTTTTGTCCCAAGAATGAGAACAGAAGTTAAAGCAATTAGGGAATCAGATTTTTTTTTCTGAGACGTGGCAGGATTAAGTCTGAAAGAAGGGCAGAAAGGCAGAATCTAAGCCTGTATCCCATGTTGGCCAATGGGATCTTTGGTGATCTAAATTATGGGTGCAATTAAAACAGAAAAGGAATCATTGTTTGGAAGAAGTGGGCATAGGAGCATTATAGACCTCTTAAGCTTGAGCTTCTACTACACATTTTGAATAGAGTTGCCAGAATACAAACTTGGAGCTTGGGAGTGGGTTGGTTCATGCTGGAAACACAACTTTCGCAGCCATCAGCATATGGATGTCCTTTAAAGCCATTGGGTGTCATGTGATAACTAAGGCAGAAATACAGAGAGGGAACAGATGGCGGTTTTTCTGGACATTTAACTTTAAAAGTGGCAGGAGAATTTGGCAAAAGAACCAAAGGAAGAGCAGCCAGTGATTCTGAAGGGAAACCAGAGGAGCGCGATGTCATGAAAGCCAAGAGAAGAGAAAATGTTGAGAAGGAAGAGGTGGTGATGTGTGAAACTCTGCTGGAAGGCGAGGAAAGGTGAGGGCTGGGTCCAGGGAAGCCGGCTGGGGAGCATGAAGGTTGAGAAATCAGTGTTTGAATGAGGACCTGGAGGTAGCAGAGCCTGCATCTTTTTTAAAATAATGTTTGTTGTGAATTGAGCGTAGAGGAAAAGAGGAAATTTTTCTATGTGAATAGGAACGATGCAGTAGGGAGAGATTCTTATCCGACCCAATCATTAACCCAAAGCGCTCACTTTGGTTTCTGCATGTTAGAACAAAATGGAATTGCCTTTCTGTACCTGACCTATTTCTCTTGATAGAATGTTCTTCAGTTTATCCCTGTTTCTGATCTCAGAGTGGTAGAGAGTAGAATGGTGGGTACCAGAACTTGGGAAGGGGGTGGAGGCAGGGGAAGATGGACAGAGGATTGTTTGTTGTATAAGGGTATAGCTAGACAGGAGCAATAGCCTCTAATATTCAATAGCACAGCAGGATAATAATAGCTGATAATAATTAATTACATATTCAACATGGCTAGTACAGGAGAAAATTTGAATATTTCTAACATAAAGACGTGATAAATGGCTGAGATCAGGGCCAACTACCCTGATCTGATCCCTACACTTTGTACATATCTATCGCAATGTCACACTGCAGCCCGTAAATGGGCCAATTGAAAATAAAAAATATATTTAAAGATAGCTGACTTGGGCAATTTGTTGAATTATTTTGAAATAGCAAATGATGTCTT
Organism: Dicrostonyx torquatus; assembly: GCA_028555095.1. Classification (NCBI taxonomy): domain Eukaryota; kingdom Metazoa; phylum Chordata; class Mammalia; order Rodentia; family Cricetidae; genus Dicrostonyx; species Dicrostonyx torquatus. The sequence goes on from JAQHUG010000035.1 coordinate 9,334,464, forward strand.
CAAAAGTGCTCTTCAGAGAACAAACTGTGCAAACATATTATCAGAGAGAATAGTGCTTTTTATAAAGTTACAGTCCTTAGGAATCATTGTATTTATCTTACACGGTGATTCCTGATGGCCAAGATCCACACTGCCTCTGGCTTCTTTAAGTGGTGTTGCATAAAACTTGATGCGTAATGAGTGCTTTCTCTAAAGTGACTCCCTCTGGGGCTTCAGGGAATTATTTTAGACCTCTAGACTTCACTTACTCCAGTTTTGAAAATCGATGGCAAACGATGAAATTAATGTTTGCTGTCAGAGAGGTGCGAACATAGTACTAAATGAAAACAAGTTTTCGTTGTTGTTGTTTTGTTTTTTGTCTTAAAACAACATATTAGGGACTGGAGAGATGGCTCAGCAGTTAAGCCCATGGTGCTGTTGTAGAAGACCCGAGTTCTGGTCATCCACCCACAGTCCCTGGCTTACAACAGCCTTTATCTCCAGCTCTGGAAATCTGATGCCCTCTTCCAACCTCTGCAGGCACTGCACTCTTGAGCAAAACTTATACTAACACATGGTATAGGACAATGGCAGCTAACAATGGATTCAGTGTTCAAAGTGGCTAGCGCATGGGAACTTTAGGGCCGTGAACACAGCCAACGGCAGACTCCATGCTTCACATGTGCAGGGCCCCAGGTTCAAGACCGGCACTGTTTCACGGAAGACCAAGGAAGCAAGCAAATCTCAGCACATAATACAGAATTTTACTGTTGCCAAAATGATAGGCAAGTATTCATAGACTTCATTAAATCACTTATTTTATATATTAATGACTAAAATGATCTCAAATCAAATGTCAGGGCTTAATGGAAAATAATAAAATCTAAAACACGAGGACACAGAGCCATGCAGAACCAGGCAAAAATATTTTCAATTCCAAAGAACAGATCTGATAATTTGCAAGAGGATAGGTATCAAATCCAGGTGGCATGCAGGGCCGAAGAAAGTCCCGGTGACTGATTTGCATCTGAACTGGTCCCTGTAAAGAACCAGTCAAGTTAAATGCTGTGTTAATGCACTGTTCCTCCTGCTCTAAAGGGAAGTAGAAGGTCAGACTGCGCCCAGTCATCTTCCCGTGCTTTCCTGAAAGTCCACACGTTCTATGAGTCCACCCTGCACTGAATTGCCCTGCTCTTTTGCCTTGCTGACAACTCAATTTCCTGACACACTTCCACAAATGACTTCTTGGGACTCTGCTTGCCGCCAGTCAAAACCCAATTCCTTCTCTTGACTCTGGTCTTGGTTCACACAGTCTTGAGTGGCAGGCAGTCAGCAAGCTCTGTTGGCTTTAGTGCCCAGATTCGCGGCCTGGCTCTGCACTCTTCTGGATCAAAGGCTTTATCCTTCTGTGCCGGCAGTGCCCACCATTGTCATGTGTCCTGGCACCCTTCTTAGCAGCCTGCCACTTGGAACACTGCACCTTGGCATGTCTCAGCGCTCTGGTATTTTTTGAGATTGCCCCTTCAGGGCTTTATAAGAATCTGGCAACTGTTGTTTACACAGTGACTGGGAAGAAAGTCTTTAAAATCTCAGTTAAAAAAAAAAAGAAAGAAAGAAAAGAAAAGAAAAAAAGCCCTCATAATTTAAAGGTTTTTTTTCCCCCTTTTAAATGTCATGTGAAGGGGAAACATTTCTGTTTATTGTGTGTTAAACGCAGGCCCTTCCTTTCCCTTTGCCCGCATTTAAGGCAGTTCTGTCTGCCTTCGAGGTCATTCTTGACTCTTCACACCCAGCAGCCTTCCTTATCAACCTGGCCTTGGGAATTTGTCCTTTTCTGTGCTCTGGTAACACACAAGGTCATCAGGAGTTCTTCAAACACAGCCTGGCCTGACCTGCCTCTCTGAGCTTTTGTTTTTTTAGACCGTGGGCTTTCTTCTTCTACTCATTTGTTCAAAGGGAAGCCTCTGTCATCCTGAGGCCCAGAATCTTGGCTCCAGGATTGTTTAGCCATTTCAGGCCACTTGCCACCACAGTGCCTTAGGCTTCATCTAATTCACATTCCGACACTGGGTAGTGAAGTAGTCAATTATTTATTTAAACCCTCTTCTTTATAAGAGCTGCGAAGTGCTATGGAAATGCCAGGTCTTGCAGCTGAAGAAGTTTTGGAAAAGTTCCCCCTAAGAAGCAGTAAGTGTTTTGAGGTTGGAAAAAGGAATAGGCTTGAAGCAGTTGCACGCCTGGAGGAGTGTGTCAGCATGGGGTGGGTGGACGCGGAGCTAGCAAGAAGATGGATGCCTGCAGCTGGAACAGAATGGCTGAGTTCCAGAGAGCTATAGCTGGACATGCTAATCATTTAGAGAACACGGACGAAGGGATTGATTCCTTTAGAGACCGAAATAAAGCAGTTTTGGGGTTATGATACATCACACAGATCACTCAGGAAAGGAGAAGCTGCCTTCGGAAGAGACCGTGGGGATTTAGTGTGAAGAGCTACTAGATCAGGCACATGAAGCCCGGGGTGCAGCAGTAACAAAGGGGAGGTGTGAAAAGCTGCAGCCTTTGCAGAGCAGAATCTTAAGCTTTGTGTTCGATCCGTCTCCCTTTTCAAACCCCTCTTTTCAGGATCCTAGGAGTGTGGGTTGGGTAGGACTCTGCCCAGCAAGTGCTATGTCTGAGGAACTCTGGAATGCTGGGAAGCTTTCCCAGTCAGTGCTGGTGCCTACATTTCTAAAAAAAAAAAAAACAAAAGCATTAAGATTAATTCGAACAATTCCGGAAATAAAGCAGGAGACCGACCCCAGGATGGAGGACCATTGCCAAGGCAAACGCGGAACAGGTGAAATGAGGAAAAGCTACCTCTGAGTCTCCCTCTAGTGGCCACCGTTGTAGTAACTAACTAACAGGGTCTAGCTGGAGTGCCGCCCCAGGGAGCACATTACAAAGCATAGGAGGGTGTGGGAGAACTTTCATTTTTATGAGTTTTTAGAAAAGATTCATAGAATGGGAAAAACAGAAGAAGGACAAGGAGGACATTCAAAATGGTGACAGGGAGAGAGAAAACGCTGTCCTCAGCTTTGAAACTATGCAGCATACACACCACTGTAATAATAATAATAATAATAATAATAATAATAATAATAATAATAATAATAATAATAACAACAACAATAATAACTGGCAGGATATGAGGAGAGACATGACCAGCACAGGAAACCCTCAAGTGTGGATCTCACTCCTGCCTTTCCACAGCACGGCACATTACTTTGGAAGCCATAGCAGAAAAGTCTTTTCATGGACCCTTCCTGTAGTAAGAAGGTGGATTCTCTGTCTAATGCAGACACAGGCTAGACTTGTTAGTTTTATGCAGCTTCAGCCTCGAATTGGAAAGCATGCACACACGGGTTCGTTCATTATGTATATGATGTCTACTCAAATACAGTTATTTTAAATTATTGATAAAGGAGCAAACCCTATGAAATCTCACTGTTGGGCTTAAAGCTGCTGGAAACAAGGACCCAGACTCCTGAAACAGAGGAGGAAAAAAAGCTGCGTTTCACCTCCTGAAGGATCTTGACCATTTGCAGAGCTCCTGTCCAGGAACTCCAGGCAAAAAACCCCACAGCTTTCATTTTCTTGAGGCGGCTGTACACTCCCTGTTTGCCAGCCCCCTGGCCTCTGCCTTGACTTCCATTGGCTGGCAAAGCTGAGTGGGAATCACAGAGAGCCAATCCTGACCTAGAGGGACTCCCCTGCCATCTTCTTTTTCTTTTCTCTTTCTTCTCCCTTCTCCCCCCTTCCCTCTCTCCCTCCCTCTCTGTCTCTCTCCCTTCTTCTCTCCCTTCTTCCTCTCTTTAGTACTTACAGAGAGTCTTGAAATATATGGGTGAAAACGTCAGGTAAGTAGGTTACAGAAAAGCAGGGGAATCATAGGTCTCAGATTTGATGACAATCTTAGCTACTCAGTTGGTGACAGTTAGCGATCTATCAATTTTGCTTGTTCTGAAAGAATTTACCTGCTCGTGGCAGACACGGAGGGGGGCCAGGAATTACTACTTAAGAGTACTGAAGATAGCCCACTATGCATTTTAACTTGGTTCTTTTAACTGTAGCATTCCAGCCTCCCTACAAATAGTGACATTCTAATCATTTAATCAGCCTTACATAAAATTCAGTTCCTCCCAGGAAACTTCATTCACACTGTGTGTGCAGACTGGCCTCTGACGTGCAGTAACCCTGCCTCAACCTCTTGAGTCCTAGGATAGCAGATATAGACTATTGTGCCTGGCTCAGAGACTTCTTTCTTATTCTCTACTCATAAGATGAAAGACATCCTCCCCTCCCCCATAAACAATACATTGCACATATTTCTCATTACTTATAAATAACAATATTCTTTAAAAATAACTGAGACTGGGCCTACAAAATGGCTCAGTGGTTAAGAGCCTATGCTGCTTGGTTCCCATCACTCACGTGGTGGCTGACAACTGTCTGTAACTCTAATTCCAGAGCATCTGGTGTCCTTTGCTGGCCTCCATGAATGCCATACATAATACATGGTGCACAGATACATGCCGGTAAAACATTAATTAATGATTAATGAAACATAAATAAAAAAATACTCACAAAGCTGAGGCAGGAGGATTGCTTTGAGTTCAAGGCTAGCCTGAGCTACAGGTGAGAGCCTGTATCAAAAAGAGGGACAAACAAAAATAAACCAAAACAAAAAAACTAGCTACCGTTTTGATAGCAAGTTGTCTGGATTCCAATCACAAGCGAATTGGTATTTTTGCCATCTGAAGCAATTCTAGCAAAAATAACTCGGCGATTTCACTAGCTATTTTGACGCAGTAAGAATGCTATGCGTTTTGAAGTGTACTGTATTAAGGGTGTGTTTACATAAAGGTCGATTGAGTGCAGAAGGTGGCTTGGCAGGTCCTCCGGGTCGATGACAATACACAAGCACTTCAGTTCTTTATTCTGTCCCCTGTCTTCTCCAGTGAACCAATAAAGTGAACACTCTGGTGTGAAAAGAACAATAGCCACAAACCATCACATCCAGGAGTCTTGAAATGTTATAGATTGTTCAGATGGACTCATCTGAGACAGTCGTAATTCCTCTTACTGCCTATAATAATTACTGGTGTAGCTTATCTGCTTTCTTTTGAGCTTTCACATTAGAAGCAATAATGACTTCAGTGGAAGACAGTTTGTCCCTCCTAATAACTCCTCCGTAATGGCTGCGCTTTCATTCCGTTGCTAGAGTGGACAGAATTGAGGATTGCTGAGAGTTTGCTGTTCACATGGAAAAACAAAACATGCTTTTATCAGGCTTAAAAGGGGGTTGAAAGTAATAAAAAAAACATGTTTATTTCTCCAAAATAAAAAGTTTGTTACTAAAGTTTTGAGGTCACCCTAGACATTAACTTAAAAAATAAACTTTCCATTACCTAAATGTTTGTTTCTGTGCTAGTGGCAATATGAATGTAAGAAACAGGGACGAATCATAACATGAACACAAAATACATTTTTTGGTGAGCCTTTGAGTGCTGCTTTTGACTTACTGTTTGTTCTCTGCTGTCTCTTTATGGGATCCATTGCCAGGGATCCCACCCAGTGGGTGCTCCATGTACTTTGTCCCCAGGAGCGGAGTATAGATCATATTATATTATATTATATTATATTATATTATATTCTATACTAACTATACAATATAATATTATATTATATTATATTATATTATATTCTAGAGTTACTTACTTTAACACGAGTGCAAAACTAGGTAGCTCTCACTAGCTTAGTGATATGTAAATATTTGTCAGATTTAAAGGACATGGTTATTACTTTTGAACAGAGTCCCGACGGCATCCTGTCTTGGCTATGGCATCATTTTTAGGCGTAGTCTTTCTAATGCTTTTAGTGTCTTCCCTTAGAATGACTTAGCTCTCTTGCTGCCCAAGTTTAGCGTGGCTGGTCTCTTTCTTCCACATGTTGTAAAGACTATCTTGGTTCACAAAGCTGCCATTTATGAGAAGAGAGAATGTCCATGGGACATTGGGACAGGCTTCTCTCTGACCGTAGCTGACTTAGTAATCTTATCTCCCTTACCCCAACTATGCAAAAACTTACTAGTTTTGAGTGCCCTGCCCTCAGGAAAATTACTTCAAAGTCCTTTTCTTCATTGGAGGTAAATTGTTCGTGTAGGGCCCAGTCTCCCATGCGTAGCCTCTTATGCCTCCTTTTTGGTCCCAACTAGGTCATACACTATAAGTTAGAAGTCTAACTAATATATACATACACCTTTAAAAAACTACATTTAATTCTACCAGAAAGTCAACAAAACACAAAGTAATTTCAGGATTGGTTCATATGTTGGGGAAAGCAATAACTGCATTTTTCCTTCTTGTAACTAAACATGTTTAGGGAGTCCCTAACAGTAGCTCTCCGTAGAACAGCGTTTTGAGGTCAGGTTTGAAACTTTGCAGAGAAGTCAAAGAGGCTCCTTTTCCAGTTTCAGTGTTGCTGGAACATTGCCACTGCACAGAGTTGAGGCTTAGGCTCCAAACTCCCCCTTAGACTGTGTAGAATCGATGCTGTGAGCTCAGACAGCTGTAATCGATGGCTATGGTGAAGGCTTAGCTAGAAATGGTAGAATCAGCGATACGGCGATGGAGTATGTGTCTAAGACAGCTGCAACGAGAATCAGCAAGGACACCAACGAAGTGCACAAGCATCCCTAGGCATCCAGTGTTCAGTGGCTGTGCTGTGTTGGTACTGAGAGATCATGCTAACCGCGAGAAGACTTCACTTCTCCCTGCTTGGTCCTTTGAAAGTGGAAGTAAAAACCTTCAGAGCCAGCAATGGCTTCTAAAAGGAAAAGCCCAAGCATCCTACTAAGGAAGCCATCCATCGGCTCTCTAAAGCAGATACAGTGTCCTTGCTACTAAAATCTGACAAAGAAGTTTATACCAGAGACGTGGTTAAATATGCTAACTTGATTCTAATTTCCTCCTGAACTCCACAGTTGGGAAGGCATTGATCAGTTTTTATATTCAAATATTTATGCAAAAGTCTCATCACTCCAAACCTTGCTTCCTGATGCCCATGACTCACATTGTCTCCAGCCCCTGCTTTTCCTCCCACTGCAACGCCGCAGAGAGATGGAACACTCAAAGCAGTCTATATGCTGAGAGAATCATTCATTTTCCATAAATAATATTCAATTATTCAAGAACCTGATCTCAACTGGAGTTTGACAGTAATGGCTGCAAGAGAAAAACACTCTGAGGAAGTGAGTCTAGAAGACACTTAGAAAAGAATAAAAATAGGAAGTCCTCTGCCATGCATATGCAAATTAAATTTAAATTTGGATTTGCATCTTGAGCCTGCCAATGAATCTTTCTGGAGAAGTCTTTTGATCTCCATTCCTTGATTCATTTGCCATTTTCTTCTGTATTTATGTATTGTATACCATATGAAGCTGTGCTTTTTTGGATTTATGGTTAATATTCAGGTTTGGAAAGTTCACATGTGCTTCTGTTAAAGTCCATAGTCACTTTAATGAAACAAACTTGAAAGTATGGTGTGTCATGATTCTTGCACATCATAGCTTCATCGTGGACATGAACTTGATTCTATTCTCTTTAATCCAGAAGAAATGTAGAAAAAAGGAGAATAAGTTTGATGTCAATTGTGGGATGAGATCGAGGCACATGGAGATGACATTTTAAAGTCCTTTGGTATTCATTTTTCTTCTTAGCAATAGAAATCCTGAGTTTGGGATTTTAAACCTGCTGGGAATAAAGACTGTGTTTCCCATCTGGATTTGCAGCAATGCATGACCATATGCCTAAGCTCTGGCCAGTGGACCAGGGGTAAAAGTGTATTAACTCTGTGATTTTCCCAAAAGTGGACAAAGAATTGAGCTCATGAATAGAAGTCTAGTCCCTTGGTCTCCACAGCAATTCTACAGAATCTACTCCGGAAGTTTCTAATCTATGAGGAAGGAGTAGATTACTGATTTGCATAAACCAATATTAAATCAGTTATATTTCTTTTCTGGATCAGGATGGAATCCCAGATTATATGTAATTATTATAAATCTGGAGGTTGATGCTAACATTTTTTCTTTTTTCTAAGTGATAGCATGCTTAAATCTAGAGTTTGAGATAGTCTTTTCCAGTTGAAATAATGTTGATGTGAAAGCCAACATATGGTATTTGATAAAGGACTAACTCAAGGGTTATTCAAGTTTCTAAGAATGGAGAAGTAAATACAGAAGTTGTCGTTTGATTGTTTGATTGGAGTTGCTGATTCCCCATTTCTGAACAGAAGTGGGCTTCTTTTCACTATGCATTTGTTCTTAATATCACTCCATAGCCGATCAGAGCTCTCAGATTAACAAGTTTTAGTCTTTCTCTGTCTTATAGAGAGATACAACATTGGTTTCACTTAAATTCACTCTGTGTAAAGTGTTACTATGGGCTTTGACTCATTTTTCATGATCTCTTTCCCAAATAATCACATGACTGGTAGCTGTGCCATAGTCACTGGGAGTTGCCTGAGGCATTGGCTTTAGACTCGGCTAGCTTTGGCTGATGGGCACTAGGGTAGTTTCTACAGCGGCAGCTCCTGCTCCAGCACTACCACCAGCCCATTAGACTGGATGCTCATAATTGCCCATAATTTAAGGCATCTTATTTCTGGTTTACTGTTAATATTTTTTGGCTTTGGTTATGTCACCATTTATATGCTGAGTGAGTTTGGTAAATCCTCCCTCTCAGGGTTCTGCTGCTGTGGAATAACTGTTCCTATCCAAGCTCACGTGTGAGATAATAGATAGTGACAAGATAGGAACTCAGACTACGGTTTGGGGGGGAAGACCTTTGAGAATTAGGCAAAATAAAAGTGTAACAGGCCCTGGGGATGATGAAGTTTTCTATAAAGAGAAGAGATCCGAGCTGGGACTCTCAGCCCATGTTACTATTTGATTCCCAATGCAACCATAGATCTGTTCAGAGTCCCCCCCCCCCAAGCAAGAAGGACTTCATCAGATGTGTTGAACAATCTCGAACTTCCCAGCCTTCACAGGGTGAGAATAATAGGTCTCTTTTCCTTATGACTTACCAGTTTGTGGTATTAAATTAAGGTAACAGAAAACAGAATAAGCTGTCTGGTCATTGAAGAGACAGATGTAGTAGCACCCTGAGACTTGAAAGGACGGGGAAGGTTCACCATTTTATTATAGGTGCCTTTTTCTCTCTGAGAAAAAACTCACGGTTGTCAACAGATAAGAGGATAAGGTGAAATATTTTAGGAACTAAGATTATCAAATCCGTGTCTAAAAATGAGTGTCCACCATATGGAAGATAACCTTGAGAAAGAGGTATATAAAAAAGTAATAACAGTCAGGTGGTAGTTAAACTGTCCTGGATAGGAGAAGGCAGAACTTGGGGGCTGAGCCAGGCAGTGGTGGTGCATGTCCTTAATCCCACCCAGCATTTGGAAGGCAGAAGCAAGCAGATCGCTGTGAGTTCGAGGCTAACAACTTGGTCTACAGACCTAGTTCAAGAACAACCAAGGCTACAAAAAGAAACCATATCTCAAAAACAAAACAAAATAAAACAAAACAAAAACCAAAATAAATAAATAGTGCCTGTAGAGATGGCCCAGTGGTTCAAAGCTCTGGCTACTCTTGCAGAGGACCCGGGTTCAGTTCCCAGTGCTCACATAGAAGCTCACAAACATCTGCAACTCCAGTTCCAGGAGATCCAATGATTTCTTCTGGCTTTTCACAGGCATCAGGCACAAGGTACACATGTGGTACACAGACATACGTGTGGGTAAGAGATCCTTGGATTTGGCTCCTTTAGCATTTTTCCTGACTATGACTGATAATAAGTTGTAGCCAACCCCCTTTAAATACGACAAATATCCGTATTCCATCTTTTGGGAACGTGGTTGTTGTTTTTTCTAGACTGCTTCCTGTTGTCTGGGGATGTTGGCATCTTTGAGGGACCCTGAGAAAATTTAGGATAATGGTTAACTTTTGGCTGGAGTAGTTTGTGAGGCTGGATCATCTCAGCCAGCAGCCTTGAGGCTGTTTTGGATGCTCTTATTATTTGAGCCATCTGATCTGAAAGTACATAAACTTTTAAAGGTAACATATATATCGGTATTAATACAAGTATAGACTGTGCATTGTATACAAGTCAGCCAAAGAATAATTTTTGTTTTATTTTTGAGCAGGTAAATTATACATCTTGTAGTTCTTCTAGGTTTATTTCTTTGTGTTTGTAGTCGGGATGTCCAGGAGCTCTTCCCCATCAAATCTGATCCATATCAACCTGAAACGAATCCACAGTCTCTCATCTCCTGTGTAACCTCTTCCTGAAAGCAGCATAGCTTTTGACTTCCACTTTGAAGCCAAGACATTTTTAAAAATATGGGTTGATTTAAAGCAGCAGTTTTTATAATCTAATGTGTCTTAGCAACTGTTGTTTCTTTATTAGCCATCAAAAAATCTAAAGACAGAACAATAACATATAGGGTCCGTGTTCCCCATGCATTTTCCATCTTTGTGTGGCTTTTTCCCTTTATATTACTTTACTCTTTCTTTAAGGACTTTATTATTTTTAATCCATGACTGTCTATACCCTTCCTCTTCTCTTTCCTGAGCCGGTGTGCATTTTTAAATACACTGTAACCATTTAAAGTTTTTTTTCTGTCTGGATCTTTCTTTTTTCTTTTTCTTTTAATTGGTTTCTTGAGACAGGGTTTTTCTGTAGCTTTGGAGCCTGTCCTGGAACTCATTCTATAGGTCAGGTTGGCCTCAGACTCACAGAGATCCACCTATCTCTTCCTCCCTAGTGCTGGGATTAAAGGTGTGTGCCATACCATCCAGCCTGGCTCTGTCTTTACTGAGCATCTGTATTGTTCTTTGACCATGTGAGAGGAATCATAAACTGCTATGTCAGCCACAGGCATTGCTCAGCTTAGCCCATGGCATTGGCAGCGTTGAGAGCTTAGCTTCATGGGCAGGAGCCACGTTTACCACTCTAGTTCTGGGAAGTTGTTGGGTCCACACTGCCACCCAGTAGCATGCTGCCCACTGCTCTTGAAAGAGCCCTGCCTGTGTTTGCCACTAATATGACCCAGGAAGCTGCCTCTTAAAGGAGCTGAGCCTCAGCTTGCTGCTAGCAAGCAGTGCCTATCCGAGAAAATGCGGTTATCAAGAAGCCGTATGCGAATCTGTTTTTGTGTGTTTGGAATCCCACCCCCACCTTTTTTTAAAGCTGTCTCAGTGTTTATGTGGATCTATGTTTCCCCACATTGGGCACCATTTATGTGGATCTATGTTTCCCCACATTGGGCACCATTTATGTGGATCTATGTTTCCCCACATTGGGTACCATTTATGTGGATCTATGTTTCCCCACATTGGGCACCATTTGTGCAATGTTTTTGTCAGGATCGCTGGCTCCAAAGTAAACCCATAGAGACTTATTATTAATTATAAATGCTCAGCCAATAGATCAAGCTTATTACTAAGTAGTTCTTACAAGTTAAATTAGCTCATTTATATCAATCTATGTGCTGCTCTGAGGATCATTTACTTCATCCATGTACTTTTCATGTTGCTTCTTCTGAGTTCAGCCAGTGGCTCCTCTGACTGCACCCTTCTTCTTCCCAGTGTCCGTAGTCTGGTTTTCCCACTTACTTTACCATCCAGCTATTGGCCAGTCAGCTTCTTTATTAAATCCTTTCCAGTAACATACATTTACACAGTGTGAAGGTGGTGGTTGAGACCAGGGAAATGAGTACGATCTCTGAGGAAGACTGCATAGGTTGAGAATCACAAAACAGCAAATCACAGTGTAGAAGAAGAGGATCTTGAAAAAAGGAAAATAAGATGAGGTAAGAGAAAAAATATGGAAGAACTAGGAAGGAAATGAGAATTCAGTTGCTTGAGATTGGGTCTGGTTTGTCCTTCAAGGGTTCATGGGTCAGAGACTTGATCACCAGTCACTGGTACTGTTGAGATGCCACAGAACCTTTAGGATGCGGAGCCTCCTAGAAGGAGATTGTGTCACTGGTAGTAGACTCTGGGAAAAGGTATTTGGACCCTAGCACCTCTTACTCTTTCTTTTTCCCAGGCACCATGAAGTGCAGTTTTGTTCCACCATAAACCTTTGCCATAAAGTTTTGTTTTACAACAAAGCAGTAGAACCAAGCTAGCCACAGACAGACACCCCCAAAGGTGGGAGTCACGCTCATTCTTTAAGTTACTATCTCATATACATGTTGTTGTGGTGACTGAAACTATCATCACTGCATTACTTTTCTTTGTAGAAAACCAGTTTAAGAAGCTTCAACAGATACAAGATTCTGTATTGAATAAAGTCCTTTGTTTTTCTCCCAAGGATGTAATTAACAAGTATTTTAAAAAGCCTGCCAATTTCATTAGTGATTAACTTTGAGAATTATAGATTTAAAGTTGACACTGGCAAAAAGTAGAGGGCTATGTGATATCAAATGCTGTTCATAGTGATGCTTCTGAAGGAAGAACTGACTGGCATAGCCATTTGGAAGAACAATCAAAGTGTAGAGGAAAACTTGATCTCTGTATGCTCAATGAGCTGAAGCATGTGCTCTTGTCTATTATTCTATAGAAACCCACCAGAGTTCATCGATTAGAACACTGAACCCACGCTTGTCTGTAGTAGCAGGCAACCAAGTATCTGTTAGGTGAAAATGGATGAAGAGTAGGTTGGGATGCACAGTAGAGTGGTCCATTGTATCTGGAAGTCATGACATACAGGAAAATGGACATATTTTAAAAAGCTCAGTGTTAGGGGGAAGAGAAATCAAACAATGGCTTACTGTTTTTGTAAATTTAATTGTATAAGGAAAAAAGAGTAGCGTGACTTTCTGAGATGCATCCATATCTGACCCACATCAGAGAAGTTGGAACAGTGCCTCCTGGGGTGGGGGGAGTGAGAATGAGGAAAGAGGATGAAGAGGAAAACAGCTTCCATCATGTTTTGGTTAATTTATTCTTTCAAAATTTCATACATATACACAATGTATCTTACTCATACTCTCCTCTAAGTCCTTCCTTGCCTCCATCCTATCTCCCTCTAAATTTCTTGTCTTCCATCCATCTGATGCTGCTTGTACATGGGCAGAAATGGGGCCATTCACTGGGGCATGGAGACTCTACCAGTGGCCACACTCTTAAAGAAAAGCAACTCTCTCCCCAAAACCAATAGCTCCTCAGCTAGGGGTGGGGATGCGTGAGCCCCCCTCCATGCTGGAATTTTTAACTGACTTGATCTTATGCCGGTTTTGTGTAGGTAACCATAGCTGCTGTTAATTCATGTATGTAATAGTCATACCAAATACAGAAAGCAACATTTTACGACACACCCCCATCCTTTGGCTCTTATATTCTTTCTGTTCCCCTCTTGTGGGGGATGGCATCAATGTCAAAGTCACTTATTCTGAGCACTTTGAACAGCACTATGTCTCTGCATTAACCACTCTCCATTGCAATACGAAGCTTCTCTGATCAAGGGTGAAAGCAATGCAAATCTATAGATACAAATAAAAATATTTAGAAGTCAATTTGACAAAAGGACCATTAAAAATATAATGGGTTCTCTTCTAGGACCTATAACCTTCCTAGCCGTAGTTTGTTGACCATGTTTACAGCATCAGACATGAATCTCCTGTTGTGGAACAGACCTCATATCCAATCAAGAGAATAAGAGTTGGTTACTGCCGTTAACTGTATTACCACTATTGCAGCCATGGTTGCAATATCAAGTTGATATTGTAGCATGTGAGGCCCAAAGTTGGATATGACCATTGATGTCCTTTCTCCCCAGCAGCCTGTATGACACCTTCCAGCACTAGAAAAGAGTTTCCTGAACAGTTAAGAAAGAATTGAATTCTCTGTGTCCTACTAACAAAATGTTTGGTGTCTTCAGCAGAATCTTAGATGTAGCTATAGTAGACAACCATGAGCAGGTGTTCTGGAGCCCTCTGGGGCTTCCTTGACTCATAGGGAGGTAAATCATACCTGGCACGGAGACTTTTTGTTTAATAACCTATTGTTCTAGAATAATATTGGTCATTAATGTGGAGTACTTAGGTTCAAACTGCATTTTAAAATTATATTGTGATGAGCTTACAAACCAGTGTGGTTTCATAACATTTCTTCATATATGCTTAGTTTTAGTTAAATCGCTCTTACCCTTTCTTCCTGCTCTCCCATCCCCCTGCAAATTAAACCTCTAGCTCAGCACTCCCCCTCTGTTATTCTATAGCATGCATTCTGCCTTCCCTTCTTAGTATATATATTTATTTTACTTGGGATTGCAAGATCACTAATTTCCAAGTAGCTTCTTCATGTCTACCTCATTTTGGCTAAGCCTTTGCCTGGCCACTCATTTTCTCACCCTGCCACACTACTACCTGCTCAAGCTCTTCCGCCCCTAGTGTTCTCCCTGCCCTTCTGCCCCTAGCATCCTCCCGGCTACTCCTATTTCACCTGTATTGTGTTATTCCTCCAAGTCATAATTCATCCCCCCATGCTGCCAGTGGTTCTAGTCTCCTAAGTTCCATATTTACTCCACGTTAAGCAAACAAAATAAAAATTTTAAAGCTAGGGCCCTCATAAGGGAGAGACCATGTGAAATCTTTTTGTTCTATGTGACCTCACTCTATAATTTTTTTATAGCTCCATTCACCTACTTGCAAACTTTATGCTTTTAGTTTTCTTTACAGCTGAGTAACGCTCTTAGATATATATTATATTTTCATATATATATCACAATATATCACATTTTCTTTTTCTTTTATTTTTCTATTTATTTATTTTTTGATACAGGGTTTTTCTTTGTAACAGCCCTAGCTGCCCTGGAACTAGCTCTGTAGACCAGGCTGGCCTCAAACTCACAGAGATCCACCTGCCTCTGCCTCCCGAGTGCTGGGGTTAAAGGTGTGCACCAACACCACCTCGCTATATATCACATTTTCATTATCCATTCATTAGTTGCTAGACATCTAAGTTAATTCCATTTCCTAGTTTTTGTTAGTAGAGAATCAATGAACGTGTATATATTAAGTATTTCTGTATTAAGAAATAAACTCCTTAGGGTATATTCCCAGGAGTGGTATTTCTGAGAACTCTCCTAATGATTTCTGTAAAAGTGTTTTCCCCCTCCTTCACATCCATGACAGTATTTGCTGTGTCGTTCATATTCCTGATGATTGCCATTTTGATTGAAGTGAAATGGGATCTTTTTTTTTAAATATTTATTTATTATTTATACAATATTCTGACTGCAGGCCAGAAGAGGGCACCAGACCTTATTACAGGTGGTTGTGAGCCACCATGTGGTTGCCGGGAATTGAACTCAGGACCTTTGGAAGAGCAGGCAATGCTCTTAGCCACTGAGCCATCTCTCCAGCCCCCGTGAAATGGGATCTTAATGTAGTTTTAATCTGTACCTCCTTGATTTAGGGTTTGCTTCCCACTTTTTAATCTTCTACTGGATCAAATGGTGGCTGCTCATGAGCAAAGTGGGTGCCTTGGCTGGATTTGACTGGCACAGATCAGCCTCTAGAAAAAGGAAACTTCCTTAATTTTAAAGTACATAGAAATGTTAATTATCCCAGAAGGAAAGAAGTCAAGTGGGAGATTCTATTTCAGTAAAACTCACTGGACTCTGGCTGGAAGTAGGAAAGGTGGGTGGGGAGGAGAGAGCCGGGCTTCCGTTTATTTGCTGGCTCATTGCAGTCCAGCAGGGCCCTGAAATCAGCCATGTGAAAGACATTTATTTTATGATTCTGTTTTCACTGCTGCCTTGCAGCCTTGAGCTTTGGGAAGTCCCTGAATACTTACTGAGCACTGGGCCACGACCAGTGTGATTTTCCAAGACGCCTGACTGTGTGGATGTGGGTGGCCTCTGGAATGTCAGAAGACAAGGTGAACACTGTACTCGGTTTCTCTCATAAAGCACTAGCTTTGTTGAGCTGCAGCCTGGCACGGACAGCATGTACACATTTCTAAAAATAATAAACAATATCTGTGTGTCGACTGGTGAGTGGAAATGATGTCTGATAGGCGACCAGCACTATAATAAAACACTTTCTGCCTTTTCCTTCAAATGTAAGGCTCTGATGTCTTTATGTATGGAAGGGTCTGTTTATTTCAGCTTTCTAGTTTCGTTGTGCTGTATAAAGACTCCGTGACATCCCTCCAAGGTAAAAATCTCAGCTTTGGTTGGTTGGCAGAAGGAATTGCTTCTCCTGACATTTAGACCTGTGGATTTATTTCTGAGCCTTGAGGGAGTTTTAGTGTTTATTTCTTTCTTAATTGCCACTAAGAAACCAAACATTTCAATATTCCAAGCATGTGCACCAATAAGCATGAGAAGAAGGGTTAGAAAAAAAGTTTAACGCCATAACAGATTTGGCAACCATACCGCTTGCATTGGGGACTATGTAAATGAATGTAAACATCCACAAAGAAATAAACAACAGCATGGGATAAACAAAAGACTAGCAAGAAAATAAATGAGCTTCTGAAAGAAGTTCACCCATTTTCCCTCACATAGAAGTTTTACATGCTGTTTTCTTTGCAGACAATTCTGTGGACTGGATTTGTGTTCCATCTCTCTCATCCACTTACCCTAAAAGTGGAGGAAGAAAGCCCTGAGAATTCTGCCAACATTAGGGGCACAACCTGAGCTTCTAGCTTACTCAGATCTCTAAATTACAGAAAATTTAAAATGTACAATGGAGAAAAGTTTCGAGAGGAATATGAGAATTCATCTGGGGCAGGTCGAGTTTAATATCGCTATTGAATTTGTAGAGCTCTTGGTTAGTGCTTACGTGATTGGCTGAATGGGACAGAAGTATGGGATGGAATTTCTATTTGGAAGTCAAGTGGTTCGCTGAGCTACAGTTCTGCACATGTATTAATTCCATTTACAGATAGGAAAACCAAGACACAGAAAGGCTGAGGAAATGGCATGGTGTTCCAGACACAATATGAAGCAATAAACTCACTAGTCCCTGAGATGCTATTGGTTGCCAAGGAACAAACTCATTGGAGCAAAAGAAAGACCAGAGGGACTGGGCGTTTAGAAAGAACTGAGTGTTCTTGAGTGTTCTGCTGAGTCTCCGAGTGTGTGCTTTGTCCAACACCCACAGTACAAGTTCCTTTTTCTTTTTCTTTTCTTCTTCTTCTTTTTTGCTTTTGTTTTTTGAGACAGGGTTTCTCTGTGTAGTCCTGATTGTCCTGGAATTCACTCTGTTGACCAGCCTGGCCTTGAGCTCACAGAGATCCATCTGCTTCTCAATTCCTAGTACTGGGCTTAAAGGTGTGTGCCACCACTATCCAGCCATAGAAGTTTCTTAAGTAAGATGCTCCATCATGCTTCAGTTCTCTCTAGTTTATCTGTGTTAGTTTCTTGTTCTTTCTTTTATAGAGTGAGCTATATGAACGGAAATACAGTCCTATGTAATCCTGCAGGTAAATTGATGCATTTCTCACAATAGTTTCTATCCCTTTACTCTAAACTTAAGTTTTCTTACGTCTTCAGCTAAAATATTTCTTCTTCAATCTTTAATGACAGCGAAGAATTCCTGCAGAACAATAAGCACATTTGAAAAGGAAGTCTGAAGAACTGAACTCCAAAGTCGGTTCATTCACTAAGAGCTGCGAGAGGAATCCAGTGTTGGGAATTCAGCAGGGAAATGGACGTTCCTGTCAAATCGATGACGTATGGAATTATTTCCTTTGGGCTCCTCCTCGTCCCTCATGACTAACACTCACTCATTTAGGCCTGCATACACACGTCCATTCATTCATTTATTCATTTCCCCCAAACAACACATTTATTGTGGTCCTAGAACATACCAGGCACCGTTTTCCAATGACCTCCTCAAATATAAAACATTCCCCAGTCACCAGAAGTCTCTTGTTTCAAGGTCAGGTTCAAACTGACCCCCCCAGGTCATTATTCCACACTCTGGATCTTTCTGTGCTCTGCCTACTTATCTGTTTACTCTGTCCATAAGAGAGAGCTGTAAGAGGTCTCTTTCACGTGGGACGTGACACTCCTGATTTCAAGAGCCGTCACAAGCAGGAATACAAACAGATGGCTTTACAGTATCAAGAGTCAAGGTGAACGATTTCCTGAATGACCTTCACAAAGGCTCCAGAGGAAAATGAGGCTGTCGGAAGTGTCTAAAGTCCTGGCAGGGATAACCATGTTCTTTAGTATTCCTCTGAGGCACTGTTACCAGGAAGGTAGAGAACAAGAGAAATAAATACAGGGCCCTAAGCATAGTTCACCATGCTGTTGCTTCCTACTTAGGAAACCCACTGAAACTCATTTTCTCTTTTTCCTGGTTGTGATCTGGAGATGTGTTGAAAGTATCCTCCTTTTGTGTGTATGTGGGCGGGGCGGGAGGATTATGCAAAAAAAGAAAAGCAAACAGTGAGAAAATCTGAAGGATAACTTACATATTACATAGATTATATATAGATTCAATAGCTGCCTAATTAGTCTTTATTACTTCACACAGAGCAATGGCATCTGACTACTTCTCTTCAAGGCTTGAGCGCTTCGCTTCTGTTGAGAATATTGCCACGCTCCACTTCCGCAGTTGGCCAGACCTCCCAGTGCCGTGGTGTACATTCCATGTGACTCCATTACAGTGCTAATGGATACAGTGTCTGGGTCTGGACCCGGCAGGCTCTTTCTCATGTTCCCTAAGAAAACACCGCAGACTTCCTCATAGGCTTCCAAGACGGCATATGGAACACACATTTCAACTTTCCAGTGTGTCGCCATCTTGACATAAACTTTTAGCAAGAGCGAGGAAAATCATTTCAGTGATTGCTTCCTTCTAAGCGCCATTTGTGCTGCCTAGTTTTATGTTGACATAAACCCGAGTCATTTGGGAAGGGGAAACTTCTACTGAAAAAAAAATGTCCCCTCCAGATTGGTCTGTGGACAAGCCTGCGTGGTATTTCCTTAACTGATGTTTGATGTGGGACAGCCTAGCCTACAGTGGGCAATGCCACTCTGGGGTGGTGGTCCTGCGCGCTTTAAGCATGCTGAGCAAGCCATGAGGACAAAGACAGTAAGCAGCGTCCAACTGTGATGTGGAACTGTAAGCAGAACCACTCTGGCTGTCCTCGACTCACTTTGTAGATCAGGTTGACCTGGAATTCACAGAGATCCTTTTGCCTCTGCCTCCCGAGAGCTGGCATTAAAGGCGAATGCCACCACACCTGGCTGGTCTTGGTGTTTTTTATAACAGCAATTGAAACTCTAAGATACCACCCAGCTGTAAAACTGGTGACATGGGACTTAAGAATATCATAATGATAGTGTCCTGAGCTAGGATACGGCTGTTCTTGTCATAATTGAGAAGATACTGGCGGCCAAATTGTTATTTAGAGTGACAGCAAATGCAATTCATAAATTTATTTTCACATAGTGTCATAAGTGTTTTCTTTACTTATTCCTAAGACTTTCATATAGGGACATGATGGAATATTATCTACACCATTTGTGAAGCTGTATACTAAAATTTATTTAATATTATTTTATGTGCTTTGGTGTGAAGGTGTCAGGTCCCCTGGAACTGGAATTACAGACAGTTGTGAGCTGTCATGTGGGTGCTGGAAATTGAACCTGGGTCCTCTGGAAGAGCAGTCGGTGCTCTTAACCACTGAGCCATCTCTCCAGCCTAGCTAAGTAACTCTTAAAGAGTGAGCTCATCTCTGTTCTCAGCATCTGTGACACGGACTGGATGATCAGTTTGAGGGTTTTATTTTTCTCTGTGGTGGAAATTCCTCAGGTTGTAAATGTGGATGAATAGCTTTGGAGCAGACTCGAACCCTTGAGACACTGCCCTAGGGTAATCCGTCCATAACCAACGTGGTGGAGCCAGTCATCCTGATTGTGTCTGTGAGTCTCAGCGTTTTACCCCAAACTCTCTTTTTTCCACTTTGAATTTCCCTTTATCAGCTATACCAGAATAGTCAATCGCAATGAAATATACTTGCATTTCCTAAGTAGGGAATCAATGGAATGGTGCTGATTATAAAGAGAGCTAAGAGACACCCGTGTGCCCCTCTTCATGCCAACAGTTTACTCTCCAAGAGTTCTCAGCTCAGGCTCGAGTTCAGACAAAGCCACCATCTGAAGTTTCCTTGCACAGTGTTTAATTAATCTCTGTCCTTGAAGTTCATAAATTAACAGGCCCTGTGATTTCCTCCTCGTGATAGCCTCTGGCTGTTTTTTCTGCCTTCACAGCTACTGGCAGGCAGCTGGTCTCCCACATTCCCTCAAAGTAAACAGGAATTAGGTCCCTGGGTAACTGGCTGCTTTCCAGTGTAAGAATTTGAGTTATTCATGAGCTTTGTGGGCTGGCTTCTGCTTAAGCCAGACTGTTTTCAGAAGGGAGAGCACGGACAAAAAGAATTATGGAAGGTTTGAATCTTGAGGATTATTCCTTTCAAGTGTGTGATAACCTCTGATTCTTCTCCCCAGATAATTTCTAAACCGTCTCTTGACCTCCCCCAGTACCTCACATTTCGTGGTGGTTACTGGAAATTTACCAAGGAAGCTGCCTTGAAATCGTGGGTCCATTTCAGAATGCAGTTGACCTAGGCACATGTTCACCGGCTATTCTTTTCCAGATAGAATATGTTGACAAAGCTTTGAAAATTCAATTTTTGGCCGGGCAGTGGTGGCACACATCTTTAATCCCAGCTCTTGAGAGGCAGAGGCAGGTGGATCCCAGAGTTTGAGGCCAGCCTGATCTACAGAGCAAGTTTCTGGACAGCCAAGGGTACAGAGAAAAAACAACAGCAACAACCAAAACAACAACAAAAACAAACAACAAAAAGTTAAATTTTTATGAGACTGTAAGGGTAACTACCTAGATTATAGAAGGTTAAAAAATAAATGTTAAGACAATAATGGAGAAGAAGACATGGTTTTGAGGGTAAGAGTGCATGGACTCTGAATTTTGATTATACTGATATGCTTTATCAGAGCAAAAAATTAGTAAGCTTAAATTTTAAAAGCAAAGGAGTTACCTATGCATTATGATTGGAAATGAGTAAAAGAATTAATTCTAGGCTTCTGGAGACTGGTCACCTAGAAGATGGCGCTCCTTTGTGATGTCACCTGAGAGGGTCATACGTGAGCACTAATTTCTAGTGAACGACCCTGTCCTCAAGGCTCCAGGATATTGGCATTCTAAACTGTAGGCAGCAGCCTTTGAGGGCTGTTCAAGATTCAATTGCTTCTGTTTAGCGAACAGCATATGTGAATGGCCAAAGGACAATGTCAAGTATATTACACAGTCTGATTTGTAGAAATATTTCTTTTTTAGTGAAAAGTTTCATGGAAAAATATTTATTTTTTTTTGTAGTATGACTTATAAACAAATTGATTCCTTGCCATTCGTTCCCTGTCAATATGTGGTTCTACCCATCTTTCTTGATCATGAGTCTTCCTTTATATCAGTATTTGCCAATCACATAGAACTTTCTGGATAGCTACATGGAAATTTGCAGTGTGTGTGGGAGAGCGCGGGGAGGGTTTCTGAGCCAAGGCTGTTCTTAAAGTCAAGATCTAAGGCTTTTCACCCCTTAGATGTCTGAAAAGCAATGTGGGCTCCTTTCAGCACGCCGCACAGCTTTTGAGCCCGGTATCTTTCATAGATCAAACACTGACACTCCAGCCACTAAGAAGAGCTCTGCAGCTGAAGAATATTTTAATTTCGCCTGCAAAGAGTCCTCAGTTTGGTGGAGAATTTTAACACACACACCTACACAGAGAGAGGGGAAATACAGTAAAGAGAACTGTAGGCTGCCAGGGAAACCAGGGTAATCCTTGAAAGAGGATTGGTTCAGGTGAGTGTTAGGGAGCATGTCTGAGTGGGTTCTGGAGAAGGCGGGGCTTGTGGGAAGATGCAATAATATTGGAATGTGGTCCTCTGGGATGGTGGTCAGTGGTGGCCAGCCAGAGAAAGATGTGGAAGTAGAGAAAATCCACTTTGCGAGTGACACACACTGGACTTCCTTCTGTTACAGCTAAGCCTTCAAGGAAAGGAACACAGATTCAGGTGTCTCTTGGGAATTTACCCATGAGGTCCCAAACATTTCATAAATGCTAATGAACTAACTGAAACCTAAGAGTGGGTTTTTATACGATTTATGCATTTGGACAACATTTTATTACCAAACAACTATTCTCTAGGAATTGAGAAACTTCTTAGTCACTGAAAGTTTTTCCCTCAGGGTATGTGAAGAGCAAGATGAAACTAGTTAGTCATACTTGGAGGTTCTCACTAAAACCAGCCTGAGCAAGATCAGACATTTCAGCAGTCAATCCCCTTTCCTTCCTTACATCTGCAGCAGCATTAGAACATATATATAGCTTGGAGACTTCATGTTTTGTGTGTATGTATATGTGTGAGTGCATGTATTATGGCATACATGTGGAGGTCAGTGGGCATCTTGTGGGAGTTGGTTTTCTCTTTTCACTATGTGGGTTCTAGGGATGGAACTCCGGTTTTCAGCCCTGGCAGCAAACACCTTTACTCACCGACCAGGAGGAGACTTAAACTGCGGCTCACGAGCAAGCATATGGAGGCCATAAAAAGCCTGGCAACAGTAAAAGGCTTCTGAACAGGCAACGACTCACAATCAAATGTGTCGAGACTCCCAGGTGTTGCAGCGCACGGCTTCACTGCAGCCCTGGCTCTGTGCTGCCACTGCCTCCACACCGTGCAGTGCTGATCGGTGGGGCTTGAAACGCTTTCATGCAGGTTGTCGACTTTCACGAGGTGATGGGGTGTAGCACCGTCCCCATGCACACATCGTTTTCTGTTCCCGTAGAAATATGATGACTTTAATTACAGAAAACAAAGACTTTTAATATTTCTCTACCATCATTCTACAGCAACTAATAAATTAGTGCAACTTAGAAGTGTATTGTCAGGGTATTTGATGTTAAAATTTTCTCTGTGAGATACTAGAGTCATATAATCATTAAATGGATCTTGCCTTGGGATTAGGGGATTAGGATAGAACTTCCAACATTTTCTAAAATGACCATAGACATTCTTCTGTACTAGGTACTGTGTTTCTATACAATGCATTGTTCTCAGCACTGATGCTGATAAAATTAAAGTATCTATCAACTCTGGAAAATGTGAAGATATTCTATATTCTACAGCATCAAATATTCAGCCAAAATTAGATTATTATATCTTTTGAGACAAAAAATTATTCTGTCTATATAGCCCTGAGTGTCCTGGAATTCACTGTGTGAACTGTCCTGGAACTCACAGAGATTCTCGTGCTTTTGCCTCCTGAGTGCTAGGATTAAAGGCATGCCCAACCACACTCAGCAAGGTTGGATTTTTTTACTAATTTTTTATTGAGCTCTACATTTTTTCTCTGTTCCCCTTCCTGCCTCTTCCTTCCCCTTCAGCCCTCCCCCAAGGTCCCCATGCTTCTTGTCTTTTTCTACTTCCCATGTAGATTAGATCCATATATGCCTCTATTAGAGTCCTCATTGTTGTCTATGTTCTCTGGGATTGTAATTTGTGGGCTGATTTTCTTTGCTTTATGTTTAAAAACCACCTATGAGTGAGTACATGTGATAATTGTCTTTCTGGGTCTGGGTTACCTCATTCAAAATGGTTTTCTAGCTCCATCCATTTGCCTGCAGATTTCAAGATGTCATTTTTTTCTGCTGTGTAGTACTCCATTGTGTAAATGTACCACATTTTCCTTATCCATTCTTTGGTAGAGGGGCATTTAGGTTGTTTCCAGGTTCTGGCTATGACAAACAATGCTGCTATGAACATAGTTGAGCACATGTCCTATGTGGCACAGTTGAGCATCCTTTGGATATATACCCAAAAGTGGTATTG
>JAQHUG010000035.1:9374778-9391024 GCA_028555095.1 Dicrostonyx torquatus
CAGCAGACAGTCACAGCAGACAGTCACAGCAGCCCCAGCAGACAGTCCCAGCAGACAGCACCAGCAGACAGTCACAGCAGACAGCACCAGCAGACAGTCACAGCAGCCCCAGCAGACAGTCACAGCAGACAGCACCAGCAGACAGTCACAGCAGCCCCAGCAGACAGTCACAGCAGACAGCACCAGCAGACGACAGTCACAACAGCCATAGCAGCCACAGCTCCAGCAGCTTTTGCAGCTCTGGTTTCATTACCTCACTCCTACAGACTCAATGGCATTCCTATTAGTTTCCAAGCTCTTGTCTGTTAGGACTATTTGCCTCTTCAAACCTTTGTACCCATTCTGTATATGAATATATACATATATACATATATGTTTGTGTACTATATATGGTACTATATGAGGGTGTGTATATATATATATGTATATGTGCGTATGATATATATATATATAAAGCAGGAGTATCCGGCCACTGAAACTGCATTGTCTTGTGATTTCATTCTTTCCCAATACACTCTGACACTGTGGAAAAGAGTGTGTTCCTGTTTCTGACACAGCATGCTCCTGACACTTGCTGCTAGTTTCACTCCATGAACATGTTGTGACTTCTTTTAAAATTGCACATATTTTCTGGGATTTAATAGGCTGGCCTAATCACAAAACAATGTGTTTCTGTCATGATATGACACTTCCAGCCTAGTTTAAGATTACTTATTCATAATAAAGCCTGTGCTATGCAGCCTCTTCTCTGTCCTTGGGATTTCTGCTGCCTCCTGCTTCCCCCACCCCCTGCTTCTGTTGCTTGTTTTGTTTTCCCAGAACCTCGTCACTTGCTTCTCCCCTTTATAATCTTTCCCTTGTTATATGCCATTGTCAATAACAAGCCACATTTGAGGATGCTGTAGTAAAGTCACCTTAGTTGTTATGAGCAGGCCAAGCCTGCAGGTTCTGGATGTAAAACTGAAAACCCAAACTTATCCCAATAGCTCCCTACCTATGGAAACAAAATCGGGGATACTGGCTTCCCACAGCCTTTAAACAGCATGGATCCGGAGCCCAGTGTTTGCAGTCCATGGGTCACGAAGGCAGCCTCTCAGGTTCCCGGGCCCCACATGCCTTGCTTCTGTCTCTGCCTCCATGTCTTAGGAACACTGTCTCCTGTGAGGTCAGCCACATTGTGCTAAGGCCCATCCTATCCTGGTGTGACCTCATTCTGGCTATTCATGTCAGCAGTTACATCTACGTCCAGGTAAGATCATCTTCTGAGGTTCTAGGGTAAGGAATGGTGTCCCGGAAGGGTGGGTAAGGACTTCACTGGTGTCTTGTGGGGGGTTCAACCTGTAACAGGCAGCAAACTTTTCAGTTAACATTAATTTTGTTTCTGATAGTTTTTCTTATGGATAGAGTCTGTGCTTTCATTAAAAAAGTGTGAGAGTCAGACCTAAGATACAATTGCACCAAAGAGAATAAGCTAGCCCTTGAAAAACAATTTCAGTGGTGTCTGCTTGTGCTGGAATAAAGCAAAGCAGAGGATGCAAGAGAAGGGAAATGGCATTAGCATTTCCTGGGAGCTGGTCAGAAATGCGAGTCTTCAATACCTAGCCTGACCAGATGCAAACCCTAGGCAGCCCAGGGAAGGGATGGATGGGCTGACTGCACTGAGTGCAAGACAATGGTTCTCCAATACCACGTTTCTTGGAATTATTCCTGGGCTCTTTGGCAAAACCCCAATTTGCAAGTACATCCCACATACATTAAGTAACAACTTCAGGAATTAGAATCTCAAAACAGCAATCAAAAAACAAAGTAAGGCACATGTGATTCCAATGTATATACAAAGCTATGGCTCAAGCCTTTAAGCAGCGAGGAATCATAGGGTTTCTGCTGAATCAGAAGCCTCTTGTTCCCAGGTGGTGCTGATGCCATTTGAGTTCTTTTGTGTCTTCCATAGTGCCTACCTCCAGGCACATGTGAACGCCAAGTAAATAATTATCCAATTACAGAACTACTAAATATTTTGGATAATATAAAGGAAGAAATAGTCTTCAGAGATGTTTAATTTGTAAATACTTCAAAGGGATTTTTGTTTTCTCCTCTCAGGCTTGAAGAAGACAAAAAAAAAACACTTCAAACAAAACGTCTTTTGTTTTCTCAGGATTCTCTGCGAGAAAATAGACTCAATAAGAGATAACAGCTTGGGTTGTTTTCCTGTTCCTCGGACACAGTTTCTTCAAATTACATTACTAGGCTCCCTGGGTACAGCGTTCAAGAACTGTTCCCAGAGTGTATTGAGTTCCCGCAGAGTCATTATTTCGTTACTGTTGAGGTACACAGAGCATCAGCTCGATAAACACGGGATCCTTAAAGCCCTTTATTAAGGTTCATGCCACGAATGCATTGTTTTTCTGCTCCATAGGAAATACATCCCAGATTTGTTTGAGAGATGCTTTTGCGGATAAAAGCTCTAGGATTTCTCAGCTTCTCATCAAAGCTCAGAGCCTTTGACTTTAATTAAAAACACAGCCCATTACAGAACATTTCAGATCTGGGAGATACATTCGTTCTGAGACATTCTAGAATGACTGGAACTGTAGAACATGCTAAGCTCTGGCTGTACCTCATTCTTTCTTAACTCCGCCCTCACCAAATCTATTTCATTCTTGTTTTTGGTTTTCTTCTTCTTTTTCTTTTTCCCTTAAGGTGTTTTTGGGAAAACTTCTGCTATAAGGAAGGAATGTATGAATCACTCAATTTTATGAGATTCAAACTAGATACCTAAACAGTCTATTCTGCCCCACATTCAAATTCAGTTCAGGCTTAACACCCCATTAGAACCTTCCCCTTCTCTCCAACCATCCCTCTGCTAGCCCATAGGCACTTGTCAAATTCCCGTTCTTCTCTTTGTTTCTTTAAATGCTGCCATTTGCTGTTTTATCTGTTGAAGGCCCTGAGCTTTGGGCTAAGGGTTCATGATGTCCAGATCATGAAGTCCTCCCAAAACCAACTAGGAGACTGAGTCTTCTTACACAAGTTTGCAAACTCGCTCTCTCCTTGTGTCCAACGTATTGGAGTGATGGGGAGCCCCGAGCTCAGTTGGGGTTGAGTTTTTATAATAGCAAAGGTGGGGGTGAGGAATTTCTAGGGTTCAGGGCCCCTGACTGGCTGATATTTGTCTAGGGGTGTCCTGGTGAAAAATAAGGGGTGTGTGCTGGCAGGTGATCCTATCCACAATGGTTGAAATGTTAGAAATTTCCTTTGAATGATCTGTTCCTGGGTGATGCCTGGGTAGTCTCAGCTTGTGGTCTTTCTTGGAACCAGGCATTGCCTTGGGGAATACTATTAAGACTCTGACCTCTTTTGACCTTGTCATGCCTGGGTCCTACAGAAGGCACCCATTCTCTGAAATCGTTTTTCCTTTTTGCAAAACTCCTCATGAGCTTTTAATGAGAACAATGCAGTTAGGAGTAATGGTGCGTTCTTTTTCCTGTTAATGATTTTTGACTTACTAAGTAGATCAAAGGCTTGCTGAAGATTTTGCATTGACAATATTTACAAAGAAAAAGCACACTTGGCAGGTTAAGAAGGCTCTGGGAAAGCAGGAGGATCCTTTCCTAGCTTTTGGGTCATGAAAGGAACATGACGGGGCATTTAGGCTAAGTAGGATGTGGCAGGAGAAGGATAGGAGGAAGAAAGAAGTGGGAAGTACAGGGGCATTGTCCA
The DNA here is from genome assembly GCA_028555095.1 of Dicrostonyx torquatus. NCBI lineage: Eukaryota > Metazoa > Chordata > Mammalia > Rodentia > Cricetidae > Dicrostonyx > Dicrostonyx torquatus. The sequence goes on from JAQHUG010000035.1 coordinate 9,378,499, forward strand.
CACTCCGAAAGTGTTTGCAGACAGAAGCTAAGCTGGGGCTTCATTTGTACTTTGCAATTAGTAAACAAAGAGGTAGAAATTAAAGAAAAGTAAATTTTTTTTTACACAAGTAAAAAATATATATACAGGAGATAATACGAGTTATATTTAAAGTGTCAGAATGGTGTTATGGACACGTGTATTTATCATGTGTCTGTATTTTGATGTATTTATCCAGTTTTGTGAGCCACTTTATATGGCAAACAGTGCTACAAGGCTGAAGGGGTGAATAAGTGCTGGGACAGTGGCCAGCAAAAAGAGGCATTTGCTACAGGATGGAAGTTCAGGCTCAACAAAGGTCCAGCAGTGGGAAGCAGGTACGAATGGCTGGTCTTGCTTAAAGTGAAATGAGACAGATTTGTTCATTGACACACTGTGATGGTTCAGCAGTACACAAGCTAGGTTTCTTGCATGTTGCCTACCCACCCATGCATCAGCACACAAAATTATCCAGGTTCTCAAGTCACCAAATATATTTTGTCTTCTCATTATTTCTTATTAATAATTATAGCACTGGCATTACTTATGTCCAGAATTGCAATATTTAGTCATCTATCCTTACCTTTGTGAATCTAAAGTTTTATATCTCATTTATCCTTTATCATAACTAAGGAAAACTTAAACTATCTGTCTTCAACTCTTCAAAGGCCCTAGAAGGATATAATATTACCTAAGTAAACAGAAGTGCATTATAAGCAACTTCTAAAGTTCTAGAATCGACAGAGACATCTCACTGCCTGGACAGTCAACCAAAGTTCTTCTGTAACATTGGCATCCATCTTTAGCCTATAGGCCCTTATTATCTGGCAGACTTTTCCATGAAGCAGGAAATTTGAAGATCTGTTCTGTCTTGTAATGGCAAAGTTTATTAGTTGCTTTCTTCTGCAGAATGTCTGGTTTCTTTAATGAAGCAGGAACACTGAAGGACTGTCTCTCCTTCTTTAAGCAAGCTCAACAGTCATTTTTCTATGGGTCCTGCATGTCCAGTTCATACAGCATACCATCAAGGAGTCCAGGCAAGAACAGTTTCTTGCCCAAATGGCTAGCCTTGTCACATTGAAGGCAAAATTCCATAACAAGTTTCTTCAATTCCCATCAACCTCTTGAAGTACATTGGTGCTGCCAGAAGATGTGTCTTATTGTCATGAAAAGTCTAAGTTCTTAAAACATTGTAAATGCCATATTCTGCAGGTCTTTGAAAGGTTTGAAGAATATCTATCCATCTGGGAGATATCTTTCTATATCTAGAAAACCTAACTAACATGATTATAGTTTGACTATTATAAATAAAACTATCTATTAATCTGTGTTTCTTAATTATACATTACATTTTTAATTTTTGATTGAGAGCCTAACCTTTAATACCTGAGTCATCCCTCCAAGCCTATTACATTTTTAAATGAGTGTATAAACATAATACCTTAAATAAGAGTAGAAATATACATATAACAAAATTGATCTTAAATTTCTATCAATAGACAAAAGTCTTTACAAATGTAAAGTACTTATCTCTAAGTCATATCCCCCTTTAAATGAAAACAAATAATTTGCAAGCAATCATTTTAAAAATTTGGGTGCTGTTTTCTCCAAACTGCTTTCTGTAGTTTGTTGGCAAAATATTTTTAGGGTTCACAGAGACTTCTAGGAGGTCTTGTTCCATCAGGCCACATTAGCCTGGAAGGAATCCACAGGTTCTCATCTTCTGTGGAAACAAAAGCAGGACCTCTTTTTCAAAGCAGTTTGTCCTTAGACCCAAATTTTGAAGTCAAAATACCTTTATGTTGGTTTAGCTTAGCAGCCCCCAGAATCAAATGTCTCTCTGCAGTCAAAAAATTCAAAGAAAACACAATAATATGCATAATCCCGAGTCTCTGTGTATTTTCTATCTTTACATGGCTTATTTTTCTTTACTCCTTTAATCTATGACTGTCTGTACTCTTTTATATAACTTTTATTGTCTCTTTAAAGACTTTGTTTTATTTTTAAAACTATTATTTCCTTTTATAACTCTTTATCCTCTTTTTCTTCTCTCTCTCAAGCCTACTTACATTTTAAAAAATATTCTGTGACCTGTTCAGAGGATTTTTTGTCTGAATCATTTTTATTGCATATCTGTAATGATTTTTTTGACCAGGAGTACTTTTTTTTTTTTAAAAATGGTAAGTGGGCATAGCTAGGACCAATTTCATGGCCCTGCTTGTTTGCTCCACTCTCCAACATGGCGGAGGTATGTTCACCACATACCTTCCAGGAGTCATGATCACTGCTCCAGCTCCAGGGATACAGCAGGTGTATGTTACCATAAAGCAATTTGTAACACACTGCTCATGAACCCCATTTAACTGCTCCATAGCAGAACCTCTCGACAGAAGCAGAGATGTTTGTTCTGCCAGCACAAACCAGGAAGCTGGCTTTTATAGAAGCCACATCTCTGCACACCACCAGCAAACAGCATATCTGAAAATATGTGGCTACCAAGAAGCTCCAATTGACTCCTGTTTTTGTGGGTCTAGAAGCCCAGTTTTTAGAAGCTTTCTTAGGCTTTATGTGAAAATTCTTGCCCCACGTTGGCACCATTTTGTAGTTAAAGTTAAAACCTTCTATTTTAGTTAGACAGAAAAGGGGAGATGATGTTTGATGTCCTTCTGTATATGTGTTGCTTTTATTGGTCGATGAATAAAGCTGTGTGGTCCAATGGCTTAGCAGAGTAAAGCCAGGCAGAAAAATCAAACAGAGATATATAGAGAGAAAAGGCAGAGTCAAAGGGACACCAAGTAGCTGTTGAAGGAGACGAACACCCAAAATTTTACCCAGTAAGCCACAGCATTGTGGTGATACACAGATTAAATAGAAATGGGTTAATTTAAGATAGAAGAGCTAGCTAGAAATATGCCTGAGCCATTGGCCAAAAAGTGTTGTAATTAATATAGTTTATATGTGATTACTTTGGGTCTGGGAAGCTGGGACATGAATGAACTGTCTCTGTGTACAATTTTAAATTTTGGTTTTTGTTTGTTTTGTTTTTGTTTTTGCTTTGAGATAGGGTTTCTCTGTGTGACAGTCATACCTATCCTGGAACTATCTCTGTAGACCACAGAGATCCTCTTCTGTTTCAGAGGTTTAGGACATGGATTCTACCTGTTTACTGGGAGGAGATACAATGGCACATGGTGATGAGTTTGAATATAGAGGACAGAAGGCTGGAGTCTTCATCCCCCACTCTTTGTCATATATTTGAAGAAAGTTTTTGGCATTCAAAAGAGACCTCAGGCAATAAGGAATAAAATACTGTCCATAGGTTCAAGATTTCATTAGAGACAATGCAAAGAGAAGGAATAAGACTCTAAAGGAACTAAAATATCAACCTCCTTGTAGACAAAAGAATGTGACATGGGGGTGAAGTTGGGAGACTTGGGGACCAAGTTGCTATGAAGAAAGAAAAGCTAAGAAAATAGAAGAAAATACATATTAGAAATTATAAATAAAGTAAGGTGAGAGATTCTGCAGAAAACTTAGAAGACAAAAGCTGAAGCTTTCTTTCCCATGAAAGCACAAATAATACCAACAAAAAAGGGACAATTAAACAAGCTGAGTAAAAGCAATTCAGAATATCCAGTATCTGACTTAAATAATGATCCTAAATAACTAGTGGCAATTATGAAACATAGGAGAAAATGCGGATTCCGGAGTTTATCCAAATAGAGATCTGATTCTGCGTGAGCGGCTGGAATTGGCACATTCTTTGCTATCTTTTCTCTGGCTTCATGGAGTCACCGAGGGAGAAACAGGTGCAGGATTGCAGGGAGCAGTCAGTTTTCCACACCAAACAGCCCGTGTTTCACATGGTTTGATTTGAAAGTGTGGAGATGGACTATGGGAAGAGGACTAAGGATGAGAATAGCTCAGGCACCATCTTAGTTTAATAGCTGTGTTTAATTATTTTGAAAGTGAGCACAGTGATATATTTGGTAACACCAGGAAGTGGACACAATGTAGCTGTTATACGAGGCCCTTAAATATTGACTTGACGTGAGTTCAACGTGACATGTTTAGTAGGAAGTGGGAGAGGAGAGGAAGTGAAAACAGACCAAAGTAAACATGAGCTCAAGACAGATGAAGAGAAGCACATCCTCTGGGGGCCCCTCCCCGTGAGAACAAGACCATCAGCTTCCGACAAATCCTCTCACATCTCCATTGTTATGGACATGTTTGTGGCTTAGCACCTTCTGACGTCTTTTATTCCTGTTTTTCTGTTGACCAAATGCTAGATGAAACGTTTCAAGTTCCCATTGTCACACCTCTTCAGGGATAAGGGCTACTGTCTGCCTTTGTTTGGGACTAGGTGGCATAGAGGAGTTTCACATTAGATTGGGTTTAAGAACTTTGGAGGTTGGTCATCGATGGAGATGACTGACACTTCACTCTTATTTAGAATGCTTCCTATTTGAAATAACATTGCGCAGCAGTGCTCTGTCAAAGTGTCCAGTGGGAAGGGATGGTGGCAGTGAGCTGGGGGAATACTGGGAGTGCTGTCCTAATAGGAAATCGTGTCTTAAGTAACAGTTTAAGCCGGCAGCATCTGCTCCCTCTTCTTTAACAAGGGAGATGGACATGGTTTTGAAATTCAGGCAGAACTCTGGCTTTAATCGTGAAACTCCCTGGGATTGTGGAACGAAGAGGAAAGTGCTGCTCATGTTTGAATGATTGGAAGTTAGGTAACTGGGGTATTTAAGGGAAGTGGGTCATAGAGAAGTTAACAGCAGAGACCTGGAACAAGACTGGCTTGGGGATATACTGTAGTCGGCTCTATCTTAGGGGGCTGTTGTAAATAACGTGAAAGACTCATACAGCCAGTGCCCAACGAATGGCATGCTCATCGCCATAAGGAAGAGGTAACATGAGCACACTGGCAGAGTCCACCTGTCTCCCCTGCCCACTGCTCATGTTACAGGACATAGAAGGACAACTTAAGACCTGTTTCCTCCACAGGTCTTTCAATCTTCCGAAAATCAATAAGAAGAAGCAGACTCTCTGAATCCCTTCTGATTTGACGGGGAAAACAGTTTTATTTTCTAATATGTATGCTGCAAATTTTTGAAGTGATGATTTCATTCATCACCATAAGAACACCTCTATTTCTGGAATGAGCCTATGACATAGCTGTCTCAAACTGTGGTCATTTCATTGTGGTATCTGCAATACATGCTTTGTTCAGAAAAAGAGAGAAGTCAGAGTTGAAGATGATTGAAATGAGCGTGTTTGGAGACTTACTAGGTACAAACATGGAAAGCCTGGAACTCTGGCAGAAAGGGAACCTTTATTTATCCTTGAATTTCTCAAACCAATTGAGCAGGGACTGCTCAATACATGATGTCCATTTAACATGCATGACTGCATTTTAGTTTAAGGCCACATACTAATTTAAAAAAATATTTTTTTCTTGACTTTATTTGAGACAGGGTTTCATTGTATAGCCTTGGCTGACTTGGAACTCCTTATGTAGACCAGGCTGACCTTGAACTCACAGAGATCCAGCTGCCTCTGCTCCTGAGTGTTGGGATTATAGGCTTGCACCACTACGCTCAGGTTAAAAATTATTTTCTAAATGTAGTAGTTCACTGAAAAAAGTCAAAGTCTTTGCGAATAGGTGAGAGGTTAGTCGCTTGGAATGAGGAGGGGGGTAGAAGATACTAGAAAGGAAGACAAGAGGACAATGAACTCTGCCCAGTGGAAGGGACAAAGGAAAGGGAGTCACGTGACTTCTGGTCTACCCAAGTTCACTCACCTGCTCACTGCCTGTGTTTACCTTTAGCTCAGTTCATCTATGTGGTCTCTAGTTTTATCCTGCATCAAATGGGGTTAGGAAGGTAAAATGCCTTCCAGGGGTTATCTAGGTGGACCACTGTAGTCTCAGATTATTTTGTTTTGAGAAATATTTTGTTTGGTGGAGGGACGATGCAGCACAAATTAATTTCACCTTCATTAAGCATTTTTTAGGTTTTGAAGACTCTTGGCCAATACTTTGTTTTTCTTTTTTTTAATAGCTGGAATCATATTGTTTATGATCTTTAAAAGGTTTATCTTGTTCAGTTTGTTAAGATAAAAACTAAATCAGTATTTTTTTTTAAATGATGACAGTTATTTTAGGTGGCCAGTCAACTTACGATTTCATTGCTTCATTTTGATGTTCGCTCAGTTTTCCGGCAAATGAACTGAATGAGTCCTTACACAACAGAGGAATTAGAAGATAACTTCATGTTCAGCGGCTAACTGGGATCACCCTGTAAGCCCACATTTGTATTTCACTAATGGGTCCACTGTTGAGTCAGGTCAGCGCAGTCCTGGGGAGGGATTGTGGTAGTTTCACATAGCCCTGCATGTCAGGTGGTCACTTTATTGTGTGCTGAGCCGCAGTGGATTCCTGGGCTTTATGGACTTAATAGCCATAAAGAGAATTGGTTGACAGAGGCAGAGAATAACAAGAGAGTTCTGGAAGGCATTACCAGGCCTGAATGAAAGGTATGCGTGTTACTGGATTTTTTTTTTTGTGTGTGTGTGTGTGTGTAGTAAGTGATCATGAGCCATCACTTATAAACTTGCTCACATTGTAGCACACAAGGGAAGTATTTTGGTGAGATCCATAATTATTCTGGAAAATACTTATTCGTCATTGCAAAGATAATGCTTTGAATACAAAACATGCCAATGCTGTTTGTAGTCAAATTTTATACTGATCTGACAATAATTATTTTCTACCTGACAACTTGCCTTTGCCCCTTCCCTTTAATTCTTGAGGGTAATCAACCCACTTCCTGCAAAGCCAAAGTCCTTTCCTCCTGAAGACAGCTTGGTTACACAAAATATGAAGTCTCATTTCTAAAGCAATAAGTATTTTAAACTAGTTGGATAGCATGTCAGCATTTACTTTCAACGATCTCCTTAAGAATACAGGATGAATTTGAATTCAGAGTTCCATAGACATTCTCATTTAATGTTCATTCTTTGATATTACAGGCACCAAAGCCTACCGACTTCCTTCAACTTTTGCTAGCAGTCTTCATCTAGACACTTTAATTGGCATGTATTTACTGTCTTCAAATATGCAGTGGTCCACATGACTAGGCTTTTCCACTTCTGGGCGTATTCCAACAGAGCTGCCTGCATCCTCCTGTATATTACAGCACTGTTCATACAGACAGAGGTATGGAGTCCACCCGGGTATTAATCAAACAGAGAAATGAAGAAACTGGGGTGGCCATACATGACAGACTTCCTCAGACACAAGGAAGAATGAAGTAGTGCCATTTGCAGGAAAATAGATGCAGGGATCCAGGAAAGAGAAATGAGCCACCAGCATGAAGACAAATATTGTGTGTCTCCTCTCATGTGTGGAGTCTCACGTAAGAATAAAGGGCACAAAAGCAAATGGGGGGCCGATAAGATGTGGAAACTAAAACAAGAGAGAAAAGGGGGATAAGGATAAGCAACTAAAAATACAGAGGCTATGATAAAAGTATATTAAGTGCTTATGTAAAATGCCATTAAGTCCCTTTGTATTAATTCATGTATGCTAATAAAAAAAGAAAATATCACCACCCCTAATCCAAGGGGATGATCACTCATTCTCTTGGTATCAAGACGTTAGGATTCTGCCTTGATGGCAGAATTGAGAGGAGGCGGCTGTCCTTCAGGCTAACACACAGCTCACAGTTAGAGAGCGCTTGCTTCCTGTGCTCTTCTCTGAAGCGCCTCTCATTTTTGCAGAGCCATCACAGTTACCCAACTAAACATCTTTTCCTTTTAAATACCGACTTGTATAAACTCTCACGGCGCACAAATATGCAGGTTTCCAAAGGTGAAAAGGCGAGGCTGAGCACAACTCCATACTCTAGTGAAAACAAGGATCTAAAAGATGAAACCCACACCCACAGTAGCTGAGGAGAACTAAAGTCCAAGGAAGAATTAACGTCGCTGGTGCAAAGGAAATTTCTCAGAGAATTCTGAAAGCCTCACTGTTAGCCCAAGTTGAACATAAAGGTCAAATACAGTAAACTTGAAGAAAAGTTAAGCTATGTTTAAGGCAATCAGAGGGACACCCCCTCAGTAGAGCCCAGTGGGGAATCCTGATAAATACGAAGAAACAAACATGAAGATAGCAAGGAGGAGGTGCAAGGGTCTCGAATGTTCTGTAATAGAGCATCGAGCAGTGCAGAACAGAGGACTTGTGCTTTTAGCTCCTTAGAGGATGAGTTTTATCACTCAGTTTTTATACTGTCCTCACATGGAAATAAGAGGACTGTATTGATTTACAATTCCATGATTTTATTGGACTTTCTGTCTAGATACCGTTTTTTCTCATTATTACTCCATTGACAACTAGTATTTTTGCATTTACATATTATGGTACAGTTTTAATTGCCTAAAAAAAGAACTAGAAGTTTATCAATACTTTAGAAGCTCTATTAAAAAATAATTTAAAAATGTGCGCGTGTGTGTGTGTGTGTGTGTGTGTGCATGGATGTGTGCATGGATGCCACATGTGTGCAGGTGCCTCTGGAGGCCAGAAGAGGAAGCTCTGGAGCTGGAGTTATGGAATGATTATGAGCCACCCAACCAGGATGCTGGAAACTGAACCCGGGTCCTCTGAGAGAGCAGAAAATGCTCCTAACTGCTGAGCATCATCATCCAGCCCCTAAGCCCTATTTTAATGTATTTTCACATTTGAGGTACTGTTACTAGACCCAAATCAGACTGATCCAGGATCATTAACAGGATATCATCCAAGAGAATTTCAACCCTGAAGCTTTATTTATTTATTTATTGTAATAAAGTTTCAACAAGGTTACAGTCCTTAGAGAACAGTAGGGTTGAAAGGGAGTGGTTGGCATCAACTTAAATCAGTCCCGTCCACCAGAGGAGAATTACCTTCAGCTTCTAGACGTTCTCATAGACTGTTTCATGGATTCAAGCCTTGATCCCATCACCGTTCCAGGAAAAAACAAATACCTATGTGGAGTCTAAGTGTGGCATCGGCAGGGTCCGAAGATAGTGCTTACGTTAAGGAAACCCGAGTGCGGAAGAGACAATGAGCATTTCCTACCGTTTGGCAGCACAACTCGGTTTGTAGAAGAAAGGCCTGGAAGAGGAAGAGAAAACAAGCCTCCTTGACCCCGACTGAACTTTCTCATGCGATTCTCCCTATGGGGAGGAAAGGCACCTGGCAAATCCTCGGTAGTGAAGGAAAGCGGGGAGCAGGCAGCCCTGACACTTGGTGGAAAGAGCAGGTGGGCACACCCACGCTGGGCGGCCGATGGGAAGATCATACGTGCTGCGAGGCATCCAGTGGCCTTGTTGTCCCCTGAGCCTCTTCCTTTATTACATAACCCGTTAACAAGGCTTCAGTGAGGGCCCACACAACATTTTGTGGGTATCGACCACGAGGATGCTATACCATCACTTGGGGTAAAGTAAAATGATGGTTAGTCCATTTTCACTAAGCCCGTGAAGCGTCCGCTGGAAGCCTAAAGCCATCAATCGTTTCCACATCAAATCTGTTGTTATGACTTGCTCAAAAGTCTTCATTCAGCTTGAGTGTCCAGTTTCCAACCTTTCCCCTTGCCTGATTCACAGTGTCCAAGGAACGGGGGAGGGTCTAGGGTAGGAAAAGAGCTGCAACCAAGACAGGAGTTTACAGGACTTATTGCTTTAAAACTACTCTTCATGGATCAGATTAATTAAATCGGTGTTAAAAATCCAAGCTGTCAAGGTCACACTCAACTAAGGTTACATTGTTACATTGAGTACTGTGGACTCTGTCCCAGACTCCATTTCTGGTCTCTGATCCAGTTCAAACGTGCCTTTTGTCCTGTTCCTGGGCTGGGCCATCCAAAGGGAACAGTTCCCTGTGTACACCGCCCTCTGTCCACCCTCCTAGGCTGCTGTCTTAGGCTCCTGACCCCTCTCAATTACTGGCTTTTTGCTTTTTGCTCCTGACTACAGTTTTTTGTTTGTTTGTTTTTTAAACGATTTTTAAATGACTTATTTAACTTCATTTTATGTGGTTGGTGTGGAGGTGTCATAGCTCTAGGAACTGGATTTCCAGACAGCTGTGAGCTCCCAAGTGGGTGTTGGGAATTGAACCCGGGTCCTCTGGAAGAGCAGTCAGTGCTCTTAACCACTGAGCCATCTCTTCAGCCCTACAGTTTTTATATAAGCCAATTTTATGTTCATCATTTTTAAAGCTTTTTGGCTTAATTGGAAACCTCTGTCATATATTCTCTTCAAAACTGTGCTTCCTTCCCATAACGCTCTCCCAGAGGTACTCAGGCTGTTCTTCACAGTGAGGTCACGGCACAGGGCTCGCCGCACAGATTTGCTTCCTATGTATTCCTGGTCTTGGAGTCATAGCTGAACCGGAGCCCCAGACATCCCTCGTCTGAGAGCGAAATTCAGACTGCATCACTGGACAGAACTCCCTTAGGAAAGTGTAACTCCGTCCCACCAGTGTTTCTGACATTTATTCTTGACTCTCTTCCTCTAGTTAACCTGCCCACATTTCTGTTCTTTTCCCAGTTTCTGAATTTCAGCTAGCCTTCTGATCCTTTGGGTCTTATTTCTGGTCTCTGGTTGCTGGTTTTTGGCGCCCTCTTGTGGATGTCGGCTTGAGTTTGCCCTTTCGGTTAGTAGAGCCCAAGTTGAAGTGCCTACTCAATTTCCAAGGGAGGAGATATTCAGATAATTAAAATATTTGATACTACATGCCATGATAGAAATACGGGTATTGAGAAAACTGAAGTCTATCTAGGAGAGCCAAGTTGACTGTGAAGAACTGTACGTTGGCAGGGAAAGTGGGCCTTTTCCATATAGACGAGGAGGCAGGCATAGCGCACATCTGCATTCAGGTGTCTGGGGCTGGGGAAAAGGGTGGGTCCCCGAGGTTAGGCCGGGTTTATGGCAGCTGGGTGTTAGTCCTCATATTAGGGAAGACCGAAAGTGGGGGCTGATGGGTATTCTTTCCTTTTTTCATAATGTTTCTTCACAAGTGATTGAAACCACAGCTATAAATAGTTGTGCTTAAATATTTTATTAATATACTTGGATATTTAGAAATATTGTTTACATTCAGATAACCAGTCAAAACATTATTTTGGCAGATATCGTTAGTTTTTCTAAAGTCAAAGATAATTTTACTTTTTTGCTTTGGTATATTTTTAGCTTCAGATAATAAACTTATATGTCCTTACATAAGTATTTAAAGCTTGGTCTTATGGATTTTTCAAGCATATAAAAAAGTAGAGAAATGATTTAGTAAGTACCTACCCACCACTAATCTTATTCCACCTGAACTTCTTTCACCCCTACAAGCCTCCAATGTGGTATTTTGAATACAATTCTAGACTTTGTATTATTGTATTGGCGAATGTTTTTAGCATGTATCTCCAGAAGATACCCCAAGTTTTACTTTTAAAAGTACATAATTTCATTGTTATCATCTGACAAAAATTATAATAAATTCTGAATATTTTAAAATATCCAAGTGCCATAATTAGTTTCAGTTGTCAGTTTAACACACCTGGGAAGAGAACCCATCAGTTGGAAAATTGCCTTCACTGGATTGGCCTGTGATCATGCTATGGGTCATTTTAAAAGATAATATACTTGAAATAAGGCTTAAACAAGGTCCCCATGCTGCTCTTTTGTTGATGTTGAAGTCTTTGTCAATACTATCAAGGATTATCCCCTGGAACTCAAATCCTATTAGGCAGAAGCTTCGTGCTGCGGTTTTCTCTGTGTCAGTAGGTTGTGGTTGTTGTGGTGGCTCGTTTGGGTCACCCATTGCCTAAGCAGTACTTAATAGACATCACGGCTGCTCTGTTAGTGTTTGCTGTACAATTGGATGAATGGCAGAGTGGGTTTAGGGAGGCATTTCAAGTTGAGGGAGCAGCCGCAGGTGTGAAGGCCGGCAGACACACGAGGTCAGTGCGTTTAGGCAAATATTGGGTTGTTTGAGACTGGACTGGATTGTCTTCAACAGCACAGGCTGGCCTCCCACTTGCTATTTGGCTGAGGCTGGCCTTGAATTCCTGATTATTCTATCTTCACCACCCAAGAGCTAGAATTACAGTGTGTCTGACCAAGCCAGGCAGTAAACATTCTTTAGTTCCTCGTGTTATTTTGTTGCTACTTTGTAGCTGTAATTTTGCACTGTTATGAACTGTAATGTGAATATCTGCTAGGCAACCCCTGTAGGGCATGTGAGCCACGGGTTGAGGACAGATGTTTTACGTGTGTGGTTGGAGCACAGAACTGGGGTGGTAGTGGAAGAGGTGAGTGAACTCAAGCAGAGTCAGACCCCACAGTACTCAGCAGACTACTGAGAAACTTCTGCAGGGCTTTCCAGAGGGCCAGGGTTCACCTAGTCAGAGTCGCATTTGGGATGATGTAGCGATAGTTCATTTTTATTTTAATAAATAAAGCTTTCTTTTTT
>JAQHUG010000035.1:9393007-9425859 GCA_028555095.1 Dicrostonyx torquatus
GGCATTTAGATTAGCTATTGGTGATGCAATGATTATGTATTTGTGCATTTTATTCATGTAGTGGCTTTGAAAACTTGACACTTCTATCAGAATTTTATGTAAATGTCATGGCTTTCCTAAAGGAAATTTTTGTAGACCAATCATAAAGTTTTTTTTTTTTTTTTTTGCTAACCACCTGCTGCTGGACTGGATTGTTTTTTATTAGACTTCCTTTTAAAAACTGCTTTAGAACCACATTTTCTTGAGAAAACTTTTAGGCAAACTCATGTTACTATATTAATTCTTTCATTATTTTTGAGAAATGTATACATAGGTAGTGAAATCGACCACACCTATGTTCAATCCCCCCAATTTCTGTCTCAACACAATTTCATGTCTTTTATTTTTCTTACAAGCCAATAATTCCAGTTAGCACTGCTCATATATGCACATGAGTATAGGGCCAGCCACTGGAGTATGGGAATCAAATCAGTCTTTGGGAAAGTAATAAAGGATATGCCTCTGATAAGGCTATAGGGGGCTTTCTTTACTTTTACATTAAGTTGAAACTCGAGGACTTCTGTGGGTATGAAGCTGAACTTTCCGCATCTCTGTTGAAGTGGAAATGGGTTTTCTTCAGATGAATGTTCAAGGAACAGATGGAGAAAATACTAACTCCACAGCTTTTAAAAGCCAGACAACACAAGGGCCACACAAGAAAACCCACAGAACCAACCAATGTTGGGTGCATAGGGCTTCACCAGGGAGCCTGCATGGGACTGGCATAGGCATGTATTTTACAGTTTTTACCTTGGTCCTCTTGTGGGACTCTTAACATGGGGAGCATGGGCTGTCTCTGACTCTGTTGCCCGGTTTTGGGACCCTTTCCTCCTGCCATGTTGCCTTATCCAACCTTACTAGGAGAGGAGGTACCTAGTCTCCGTGCACCTTGATTTATCCACTATGGAGGCCTGCTCTCTTCTAAAGAGAAATAGAGGAAGAGGAGGAGGAGGAGGAGGAGGAGGAGGAGGAGGGGGGAGTCAAGGTAGGGAGAGGGATTAAGGTGAGAGGAGGGAGGGGAAACTGAAGTTGTAGTTTAAAAACAACAATAACAAAAAAACAAAAAGAAAAGAAAAAAATTTTTTTCTACTTAAAAACTTATCAGTGTTCAAAGGAAGTATAATGGTTACTTTGTAAACTCAGCTAGCTCATGTCACAATTGGTAAAGAAGCTGTAAACAGACCAATAAACTTTGTAGCATCCTCAGCAGCTCTGTCAACCAAGTAGTAATTCTAGAATTCAGGTGAACTAATTAAGGCTGTGACTTCAGCACAGGTTCAGAGCTGCTGCTCAGATGGCGAGAGCACACCACTGGCAATGTGGACCCTGGGGCTTCTGTCTCTCCCAAAATCCTGACATGCAAGACTCTCTTTGCTTTTAAAACGAGTCTTCAAAATGTCTGTTTATTCAGGCCGGTAAGATTGCTCAGCAGGCAAGGTGCTCACTGTCAAACACAATGACCTGGTTCTGTCTGGGACCCACATGGTAGAAGGAGAAAACTGAGTCCTGAAAATTGTCATCTGACTTCCACATGTGTGTCATGACACTCACACACATACACGCACACACACATACACATACACACATACACACACGCACATACACACACGCACACACACATACACACACACACACTCACACATACACACGATGTTAAAACACTTTAAAAAAAAAAACATAGATTTGTTAGTGTTCAAATGTCAGAACGTTATCTGACTTACAGAAGATGTCAAGGACCATGGAGTCTATGCTCAAGTGGCGTGTGGAGTTTCTAGTCACACTGATATGTTAGAAAGCTTAATTTTTACATTCATATTCTTTGCTCCTGTGTTTTCCATCACGCTCCTTCTCTGCCTGTGCTCATTTCTACGTTATTAATATATATTATATGTTTGCCAATGCTATAATGTGGAAGTTAGTTTGGAATGTAGACATACTTGGAGCATGTGTATCCTTGTGGCTTTGAAGTTCTTTCTTCTATTACAAAGGAAATAAACTGCAGAACAGTATATAGCTTCTGGCAAGAATAGCATTTCAACTGCGTTCTTGGAAAAGGAAATTCCCCCCCCCCCCGAGTCTGGTACAAATTATGACTCTTAGTACTGAGTTTATTTTTATAGAAAGCTCAATTTATCTTAGAAACTACCACTAACAACCATTAAGCAAAGGCCAAATGTTAATGTAGGATTTTATGGCAAGTGCTCTATTGTCCTAACTTTCAATAAAATTTTGTATAATCCATTAAATAATGCTTCCACTAGATTTACTGAGGCATGACTGACAAAAATATGTTTATTTAAAAGATGTGGTATGATATCTTTATATATATTTGAAATAATCTCCATGATAGATAAATATACCAATTGCTTCCTGTAATATCTTTTCCTACCTCCCTTTTTCCTTCTTTCTTTTCCTCCTTCTCTCTTTATCTCCTCTCTACTCCTCTATGCTCTCCTGTCTTACCTCTCTTATCTCCCCTACTCCTTCCTACCCTCCCTCTCTTCTAATTAATATTGTTACTGATCATTGTGAAAGATGAAGGGAAGTTGTGGTCTAACAGATGCTGTATTTTTCTGAGGTAACCAAGAGGCTTCACACCAACCTTGTGAATTAACTTCCATTTTTCTCTTACTCTGCATTTATCTGGCTTGATAAGTCACACGAAAGTAACAATTTTATGTTCTAATTCTCCACCACTTATTTCTTTTTCTTTCATTTTTTTTTGTTTTTTGTTTTTGTTTTGTTTTTCAATACAGTGTTCTCTGTGTAGCCCCGGCTGTCCTGGAACTCATTCTGTAGACCAGGCTGGCCTCAAATTCACAGAGATCCGCCTGCCTCTGCCTCCTAAGTGCTGGGATTAAATGTGTACACTACTAATCACCTGGCTTCCTTGATCAATATGTACGTAAAACTTCTAGAGTCACCTGGAAAACAAAACAAGCAAGCAAAGCAAAACAAAATCAAAGTTACATTGTTTTGAACTTTATGTACATTCTCTTCAGTAGAAATACATCTACTAAATCTCGTGTCTAGGACATAGACAGAGTCCATGTCATTATCAAACAGTGAACATCCAGATTAATAACTGGGGTATTAAGCGGAGGTATTTAACAGTTCACATAAGCTGTTGCTGACATCTGGAAGTTGAGCATTGATGGTAAGTCTAGCATTCATTCTCTTGACCACAAAGAGTTCATCCAGTAATCTCCAGCAACATTTCAAACACCATTATCTATTTTTAGTTTATGTAGACTATATGGTAGCCAGCCTCATTTTTCAAATTTTACTTCATAAAGCATTTTTTAAAAATGATATAAACATTCCTAAGCAATTTGCAAATGACCAAATGGATGGCTCTCTTGAGGTTGAGGCATGAATGGGGAGAGCCGAGCATTACGTTCAGTCTGCTCTCCTCTTCCCCACCAATGTGCATAGCAGTGTGTCTGTGTAGGGCTAGTAGAATATTAGCATTCTCTATTGCAATGCACATTCTGACCTAGTAGGTTTGGGTTAGATCTAGAACTTTTGTTTTACAGAATCAGTACAGAAAAAATAGGTTTCAAAATATCACCTATCCGCCTTTTGCTCTAGACACTGTAGAAGGTTTTTAAGTCTAGGGGAGTTTGTGGATCCGCTGACAATAAAATTCCCTTTCATAACAGCAAGGAGTGGGAGGGGATCTTAGAATAAGTGGGGGGCAGTAGAAAGGAAGAGTAAGGCAGTAGTTTTGTCCCAGTCGTAAGCCATTTTTGCCAGTGGATCAGACCTCACATTTGGGTCTACATAGAGGCAAACCAGAAACAGCCCAGTTCTTCGGGAGTGGTCAAGATTCATGGGTCTGATGTATCAGCTGCTGGAGAGAGGCACCGTGTGGAACCCTGGGAGAATAAACTATCCCATGAACACACTGAAAGGGAGAATGTAATGGTCTCCTGGGCTGTGGAGGAGAAGAAGCCTAGGCTCATAAATTTATCCCTCTGTCTCCTGGAAACCTCCAAAGAACGGGACTCTGACTAGGGAGCGCATGGCCGCTACTCACTGTTGGATGGTGCTTGTGGAGAGAGGACCTCATGCAAAACTGATTTAAAGTCACCATCTGCGTTTGTGACAAGCTCTTACAGGGCTGGCACATGTTAGAAGATGAGTTTGTGTTTAATGCTCCATCTTTCCCCCACTCTACTTGGCCTCCCCCCTCTTTCTGGCCCATCAGGTGTTCTAGAGAAGTCTGTTTTTCCCAGAAATGGCCTCATCTAATTCCCACTGGTGGATTTACTAGACAACAAATACTTCTGGAAGATATTTATTCAAGTGATCTCCGAGAGAGAGTAAGTCTTTACAAAAGATGACATTTCAAATGGCCACTTCTGGCTCCCTAGTGGATACATCTTTTGAGTTATCTAGTCTACAACTTGGAAATAAAACAGAACCCTGTTTTAACGACTGTTATGTCCCAGCGTGAGACCTTCTTCTAGATCTTGCCAAAGATGGCAGCGGATGCCAAGCAGGTACATTTCATTAGTCTCTTTTCATTTACACAAATCCAGAATTAAACCACATACTGCATTTTCTCTTGTTTTTGGAACTCAAGCATTACTGTTCACATGTGAATCATTTTTTTCACAATACATTTGTAATTAAAAAGATAAATGTACCTATTTATGGGGCAAACATATGGAGGATGTACCAGACAGCTGATATGCATAACTTGGTTTCTATTAACAAAAAGTGATGATTATCTCCAACTTACAAGGAAAGTATGGTTCCAGGAGGTGAAGGGATTTGCACAGATTCACAGACCCCCATGCGGTTCATTCTGACTCATGCTCCTCACAATTTTATCTTCCTCTTTAAAGTGAGAGATAGCTATGGAGGCTCACCATGCTTCCTTAGATACTTTGTCACTTTCATTCATGTAGATAATGGTCACATTCATGGCCCAGCTCACTCTCTCATCTCATCCACCTGATCCCCACTCCCTCCCTCCTTCCTCCCAACCAGTTCTCCTCCTTCATGTCTTTTTTGGGGTACAGGTCATGTGCAGCCACTGTTCCTGTGTGTTCACGGTTGTCACGGCCTGCCCTTTCCCAGGACACCACATTTTATGGCCTCCTCCATCTCTGCCTCTCACGATGTTTCTGCTCCTTCTGCCGTTAGTTTTCTTGGGTTTGGGGTGGGTGTTATAAATGTCCTCTTTAGGACTGAGGACTCAACAGCCCCTTATTTCAGCACTTTGGCCAGCTGCACACTTCTGCATAACCTGTCACCCTCAGCCAAAGGAATCATCTTTCATCAAGACTGAGAGCAGAACTCGTCTGCAGGTCTAAACACGGCCCATTTACAGTCAGCTTGCTCACTTGTCTGTTTCCTGGAACATCGGTAGCAATGCCCTCCTACCACTTCTTGCCCAGAGTCTGTGGCCTCTGCAGGCTTTTAAAATATATGCATATACACCAAAGAAGAATCTTTTATAATATAAAATATTTGAACGATGACTATTTAAACCAAAAATCAACTGATGAACACATTATGATTCTATATTTGTAAATAAAAACACACTTTAACGTGTTCAGTAAATAAACATTAAGATCCTACTATGCATACACCAGACTTACAGATATTGGTGTGTGTGCATTTGTATGCATGTGTGTACATGTGTATGGCTATTAAAAATTCTAATGTTATTTTACAGTTTCCAGTTCCCAAAGAAAATATATTAACTTGCTTTTATAAAATAAACTTTATTATTAAAAAAAAAACCTTGCAAATAAATAAAAAAAGTCACACCCAAATCAACCAGACATAAAGTCTTTACAACTTAATGAACTTATATATGCTTAGAGCTGGCATTCAAAATCCTGGGCATGTGTACATCTGGGTACAGCACAGCATGAAGAAAAGAGGACAAGAAATGGTAAACATTCGGGGATGAGAGAGCACTGAATGCAGGGAATGGACAAAAGTTATGAAAGAGGATATAATGCTGATTGATTGCTTTGCTAGTTCTCATTCTGTCTTTTCTGATTTAGTGGTAGATAAGTGCACAAAACACACATGATACTGAGCAGGTAAACTTCAATACGAAGTTTTACAGCTTCCCCTTCAAATGCAGTCACAGGCTCTTGTTCAGGCCATGAGACTACTGCGGGCCATGAGGGCCAGTGGGTCCCAGGCAGGGAGTGGCGTGGTGGCTGAGAGACCTAGGCTGAGCAACTGCAGCCGCCAGTCCAACTAGGAGCCGCATCTGCTGTGGGTGACAGACAGACCGAGAGGCATGCCATGCAATGTGAGGTTAGATATTTATTTAGTGGGTTATGGAGGGGAAAGGGGAGAAGAGGAGAAGGGATAAGAGGGGGAGGAAGGGACTCAGACTGGAAGCAGAAGGAAGATCTTCTGCCTCTGCAGTGGACAGGGGAGGGAGTGGGTGGGGCTTGTCTCTTAAAAGGATAGAACAGACCAGTACAAACTCAGTATAGTCCAATATTCATACTAAAAACTACTTACAGCAATGACTTTAGAGACGTGGTCCACAGACCAGCAGGATAGGTATTCCCCAAGAAAGGTCTAGAAAAGTTGGTTATTTGTCTTAGTGTTGATCATTTGACTTAATGAATCAGACACTGGAGTGGGGAAGGGTGGGGTGGGGTGCAGTTTCCCCTTTGTCAAACACTCTCTACTATTCTAATGCACAGCTTGAGAACCACCACCTAGAGTTGAAAACAGGGCATATGCATTGTCAGGGTAGTTCCTCATCCCACTCGTGCCTCGACATCCCACTGGTGCCAGAGCGGGTTTCTTTCCTCTCTGCACCCTCAGAGAGCTAGCACATGTTTAGCCATCTGAAAGTTTCCTGTATGCGTTGTTTTTGTTTAAAACGGGGCACATACGCTGTTTAAGTAAACAGGCAATACTTGAACTAAATTTACCCGGGATGTTGTGGTAGATCGGGCTTTCTGGTTGACATTTTTGTGTTTCTCCACTTCTGCTTTCATCCATAACAGGAAGTGGAAGCTCTGAAGGACCTGCTCTAGGTATTTCCGGCCTTGCTGAGACCAGAGAGTGGCGGAAGAGACAAATCTTTCTTGTTAGATATCAGTCCAGGTTGAGTTCTAAATCAGGGTGCACATGATCAAAGGTCTCTTAGGTACAGATCAGTGTCCCAAACAACTCTCAACTCTCCTCAACCAGCACCAGAGGGCAGGTGCCTGAGATAAGGGATAAGTCAGCCCTGAGGAATGAGGGCAACACTATTGCACTCTGCAGCTGCCTTCTCTTTGAACTTGTTATGTCACAGGTAATCAACACTTTCAGTAACTCTAAGACCTGGAGAAAAGCAGTTTTCATACAGGAGTTCTTTTGGTACAGCAAAGCAAACATCAACTGCCCCTCCCCCCAGAAGAATTTCACCGAAGCTGAGACTGACAGCTCCCTTCTATTCTGTGGCATATAAAGCAAAGGAAAGCATACAGAAGTAGAACAGATACAACATTCTATACTGTATTTCCTAGATTTTTCGTTGTGAGCCTAGCTTTTAATGGCTGAGCCATCTTTCCAGCCCTGTATTTCCTAGATTTTATATTTTAGCTTAGTTTTTTCTTTTTGTTATCTCTTTCTTTCTTTCTTTCTTTCTTTCTTTCTTTCTTTCTTTCTTTCTTTCTTTCTTTCTTTCTTTCTTTCTTTCTTCCTTCCTTCCTTCCTTCTTCCTTACTTTCTTTCTTTTTTTCCAGACAAGATTTCTCTGGCTGTCCTGGAACTCACTCTGTAGACCAGGCTGACCTTGAACTCACAGAGATCTCCTTGCCTCTGCCTTCCCAGTACTGGGATTAAAGGTGTACACCACCACCTCCTGGCTCATTACTTGTTTCTATAGGGAAGAATATTTACAGCAGAAGAAATTTAGATTACTCTAAAAACAATGAAGCTTCTGAATTTGTGAATCAGACATAGGCATTTGGTGCATAGCTGGGGAAACTGACTAAGTCCGCCCGTCTGAAAAGGAAGCAGAAAAGTTCACCCCCTGACATCGCACTTCTCAGGGTTTCCTCAGATGCCCATGTGCCATGTGCACTCTAAAAGGCTACAGATGCATCATCCCTGTCTTCCTGGAACCTAAAATAGTAGGTCAGTTGGGGCAGTTTCTGAGAACTCTAAGGCTAGATCAGGAGTCTTGGCTTCTAACGAGCTCTGTTGTGGTCTCTGAGCTTTGCTTTAGACCTCCACCTTGTGGTAAGATGTTTAAAATGTAGATTCTTGGAGCTTTGGGGATTGTCGGTTATAGATTCTTTTAAAAAGAAACCAACACGGACATTGTTTGGATATTTAGAAACTTATAATTTAGATTGAGTGTACTTCTGATCGAATTTTCCCTCTGGGTCCTTTATGGACCCCTTAAAAACATGTTAAAATATAATTGCATTGCTTCCCCTCTTCCCTTTTCTCCCTCCAACCCCTATGTTCCCTTCCCTTCCCCAAACCCTCCAGTATGCCCACCAGCTCCCTCTCCAATTGACAGTGCCTTTTTCTGTAATAATTGCTTATGTAAAGACAGCCTGCTGTGTTATTTAATGTTGCTTTGTGTATATGATTTCAGGGCTAATCACTTTGTATTGAATACTGAGCAGGGGCTCACCCCTGGGAGAGGCTAATTCTCCCCCTCCGCAGTCTGCAGTTTTTTGTCTAGTGGTGGGATCCCTTGAGATGAGGCTTCCACCTTCCACATTAGCATGCCTATTAATTCCGTCATTGTTGAGGTCTTGTTTAGGCAGCTGTGTTGTTCAGTATTATGGGTGAAGCTTTCCTGTCATTTCTGAGAGACACAATCTCACAATATGGGCCATTCTTCTTTAACTACCTTGAGAAATTACTCCTAGGTTTGCTATGGGCCGAAGAGGTTTTTCAGAGAACATCTTTTGAAGGATGCTCTCAGGAAGGGCTAAGGAAGAACTTTGCTGGATGCACACACACACACACACACACACACACACACACCCCACCCTTTGGAAACTCAAATGGAAACTATAAGGAATCTAGGGCTTTGCAACCTTAGACCACAACAAAAGTCTACAGAGAGTATCTCAGCATGCAGTCAGTTTAACTCGGTCTGAGCAAAACAGATGATATCTCATGATTCACTCTTGAAGTTTGCTTACCACAGAGGAGAAAAGTTGACATTCACCCTGAAAAGTTTTTGCATCCCAATAAAGCTCTCCGCTGATGCAATAATCCAAATCAGACCAAAGCCAACCAAATGAGAAAAAGCCCAGGTTAATTAATGGATACTAGCACTCCTGGGTGAACTTCCAGGCCCTCAGAGAGGAGATGGGGAAGGAAGACCAGGAAACCCTGTTTAAATACCCTACGAGAGTGACCTTGAGCATCTCTGAGGAGGGGTCATCATTTGGCGAGATTTTCAGGGGCGGAGTCTGGACTGAGGCAACTCCCAGGGGAGGGGACTTGGAATGGAACGGTCCACCCAAACATTCCAGACTTTTTGGATATATGGATGCTAGAGGCTGAGGTGAAGCCTTAACTCAAACATTCCAGACTCTTTGGGTATAGGGGTGCCAGGGGCTGGGGTGAAGCCTTAACCCAAACACACCCCAGAGTCAACAGTGTTCTGTACATCATACAGACTACCCTTTCAGCACAAGGTCTTGAAAGGGGGCCCAGTGTATAGTACGTCACAGGTTAGAACTCTTAAGTTGAAAGAGACCTGGTAAATGGAGTATTTAATTTCTTTCATCTGTTTACTTATCATCTCTGACCTTTTTTTTCTTCACATCTTGTAGCAGACAAGACTCACTGTCTTTTATCCAGACTGACAATTTCTAGTCATTTCCATCAGTCACAGCAACCGGACTGATCCTTTTAAGGTGGAAACCATACTCTTGTCAATCCTTTGCTTAAAAATAGGGACTCTTGTCTCACTAATGACTACCCTTTCTTTCAGAAGAAAAGCCCAAATCCTTAAGGGAGCCAACAAGACCTGTATTATGTCTTCAAGGCTGTTTATTCCTGCATGTTCTTTCCATCCTGGCAGTCACACATCCTTCTTCTTGATCTTGGTACAGGAAAGCTTTTGGATGACTATTCAATGGGCTTAGACCTTCTCTCCCTGAAGCCTGCATCCCACAAGGTCACCAAAGAGTCTTGTGCCTTTCCTAGCCACCCATTTAAAATGGTAGCATCTTCATCATGTTTCATTGCCTTGGTCTATTCGCCTAGTTCACCCCGATGTCCTGTACATTGTATTTACTTATCTCGTGCATATCTGTCTTCCCCACTAGGATGTGAGCTTCACAAACAGATTAGTTAATTAATTTTTCTACACTCATATCTTAGTTCTTACAAACAGTGCCTGGCTCCAGGTGATAGCAGTAAATATTTCGGCAGGATTGATTGTCCCACACATTGTTTCTTTAAATCCCTTGGGGCTGTGTCTTGTTTGTTTGCATTCCTAGGCCCAAGCATAGTGCCTGGAAGTTGTTTTTAATAGATGTTTGGCATATCAGTGAGTGCTGATGGACTTTGCAGAGGGCTTTCAACCTACCGAGCATGTAAATACAAGGTGACTGAGTTCTTTCTTACTGGATTTGAAGCCTGTTCTATTGAACTGTCTTTAAAAGCATCTTGGTTACATTTCATATTAATCTTGTTGAGTTAACTAGTGAACAATACTATCTGAATATTTAAAATTGTGTGCTTGAAATCATTTTTTATTAAACTTCATCCCAAGAGCTCTTATGCTGGAAACCACCTACTGATCTAAAAATTGAGTGCATCTAACTTTTCACAAAACTCTTATTATATATATTTGATATTTATACTATTATGGTACTGGGTCTGTCTCTGATATAGACAGTCAATAAATGGTTAGGATAGTAAGACAAATGACTATAATCTCACATAGTTAATTTGTTTTTTGCTGCAAAGAGCAACTAAAATCTTAAAAATCAAATAATTTTATTAAATATACATTTCATATTTACGTTATTTTTTATTTTATATTTTTGAGGTAGGTTTCTCTTCTTTATACATCTTCATTAAACATATTTTCCTCATTTATTCCTTGACCTAGACCTCCTTGATCTTCTTTCTAGTATCCTACCCCTTCTGTAACTACCATTTTATTATCTACTCCTAATATTTGAATTTTTAAAGAAACAATAAACATTAAATTGAAATGATACAATGCTTTTCTTATTGGCTTATTTCACTTAGCACAATATCCTCAAAGCCAAGGATCCAGGGCCTTCTTCACAAAGTTGAATTTCCCTTTTAAAGGTTGAATACTATTCTATGGTGTATATCAACCACACACTCACATATTATTTTCACTTGCCCACAAACAGACATTGTGTTCTTATCCTGGCTATTTGAATATAACTGCAATGAACATGTGAGTTGAGTTTAGTCTTCATAGGGTGAGAATTTATTTTTGTTGCATATGTATCTAGAAGAGGAGTTATTGAGTCATATTATAATTTAATCTTTAACTTTTGGAGGATTCTCCATGCTGTTACAAGCCTTTACTATTCCAATGATTTTTCCAGAGTGACTACCAATCTACATTTCCATCCACAATGTACTTTCTTTTTCTTCACACTCTTGCTAAATCTGGTTCTCGGTCATCTTTGTCTTTCTGGGGTAGTAGCATTTTAATGGTTTTAATTTCCATTTCCCTCCACACCAGAGATGCGAGTTCTCCATTTCTCCAACACAGTCTCAACTGACCATGTGACACCATCACCCCCTCTGGGTAAGAAGCAACTTACAGCTCTGAGACTGTTTCCATCCACCATGGTTCACCTCCTCCCGCCTGATTCCCCATCTGATGGCTCACCACTGTGATTACCACAAGGTGAGGTCGACTCTGTCTCATTCTAAAGCCTGAAATAGCGCCCCCTGCCCAAATCTGAAGCATAGCCTGACTGTATGCCTACTACTGAGATTGATGCATGTCCCTTTCCCTTTTTCATCCCTCCCCTTGCAGTGGTTCTCAACCTTCCTAACGCTGTGACCCTTTAATACAGTGCCTCATGTTGTGGTAACCCCCAAACCATAAAATGGTTTCGTTGCTATTTCATAACTGTAATCTTGCTACCGTTATGAATTGTAATGTAAATATTTTATATGCAGGATATCTGATATGTGACTCCTGCCACAGGTTGAGAACCGTTATTGGTTTCCTTGGCACCCCGTTGAAAGGAGATTTTAAATACAACAAAGACAAATTAATTTTATAAAAACAGTGGTGACTGGGCTGGCAGCATGGCCCAGTGGTAGAGTTTGTCTTTAGCATGAAGGCCCTAGGTTCAATCCTCCAAACCAGCAAACCAAACAGTGATGATTTTACTGTCTGAGATTTAGTTATATTAACCATAAACACTGGCAGTTCTACAAAATTGGCATATAAAATGTTTTAAACTGCCTTTTAAGGCTCAGACGTTGTGAGATGATGGGAAATATCACATTCTGTATTCTGGTGCAGCTAATTAATTAGCCTGGAGCGATCCAGCAGGGATGAGCTACAGCAAGACACATTCTTTCTCCTTGAGTCAGATGCCCCAAGTCTGTGGACATCTTTTGTTGCTCCTCACAACGCTTTAGGAATATTTTACTCTGTATCCTTGAGAGTTGTCTAGAGCTCAGAGGATGGAAGCCAATGGAGTTCCTTAGGTGGAGTCCAGTATTCCTTGGGTAAGCACCTCTTACTGCTCAGTGCTGAGGCTTGACCCCAGAGCCCTGTGTGTGTCAGACAAGTTCTGAGCAGCATCTTCAGCCCTGGTGTCATCTAAAGTCACACCTCTGTGTTCCTCCTCTGCCACGTGGTTTGAAAAATTTGTATTGAGAGCCGGGAGGTGGTGGCACACATCTTTAATCCCAGCACTCGGGAGGCAGAGGCAGGTGGATCTCTGTTGAGTTCAGGGCCAGCCAAAGCTATGGAGAAACCCTGTCTTGAAAAAAAAAAATTGTATTGAGAAAAAGAAAAGGGAAAGGAACAAAAAAGTTTTCAGTACTTAGAAGTTTTTCCCCTTAAAAATCTCATGGTGGAAATTCTATGAAGGGATTAATTTTCCCCTTTGAATCTTACTTTTTTAAAAAAATAATTTGAAATTAGCTGAATTTATCACATTCGCCTATTTTTTGGCTTGTGAGATTGGTTAAACCTCAAGCACAAGTCAGAATTATCCACATTTTTAATTATGTTTGGGGTATGTGAATCTAGGGTTACTCACATGAGACACAGTAGTCTTGAATTAAGTGAAAATGATGCCAAATGTTCCTTGTACTGATGAGCATTGTGTTAAGAAGGTGTGAAAAACCTCACAGTGGCCAGGCCCCTCCTTCGGAGTCCAGCTTTGTTGTTTATTCTCCCTTGTTGGCAGAAAGACTGCATCGAGAGAGCGCAGCTTCTGTGTCTGGAGCTGGCCAGATAATTCCGTGCATGTGGTAACACGAGCCTTATCTTCCTACCATTAATAACGATGGGAATCCGCAGAGAAGGAGGAGCTGTGTCGGTGATTGCAGTGAATTTGAACTCATTGCTAATACACCTGCGGGAGAGGCTTTAGAACTTCTGCCAGTTCCTCCTCTGCTCCCACACGTGCCTGTGCCGGGGCCTGGACACAGCAGGCCCCGGGTGGGAGAGAACCCACGGGAAAAGATGGAAGCAGCAGACGAACTGGGAGGTGACAGTTGACACCGCTAAAAAGCATTGCCATTTGTAAGATGTTGGCCGTGGTAATTCTTTTCCTACGAAGTTTTCTCACATGATTTTCAGAAAATTAAAGTCATGACTGGCACGCAAATGTAAAATGAACACATGTCAAAGATTCACTCAACTCATTTATGAGCGCTGAGGAAATCAGTAAATGTTAAAACTGTTTTTAAAAGTATTCAAAGACTTAGGTATTTTTAAAGAAATTTAATGAATTTACTGCCATAATGAGAGTGGTGGACTAGATTTTAAAAACATGTTTAATATCTGATGAGACAAGAAGCCATTGTTTTAGCTCATTTTCTGTTGCTCTTGTCAGAACCCTTGAGCCAGATAGCTCACAAAGAGAACTATAAACCAAGTGGTTCTAGAAATGCAGGAGCATGGTGTCAGAAAGTCGGGTAAGGCTTTCCTTCTGGGTCATGACACTGGCCAGGGTATCATGAGTGAAGGCAGTGTGGATCTCTCTTCCTCTTTAGAAAGCCTCTCATCCCTCCATGGAGTACTTACTTTCATGATATCCAGTCCTCAGGCTTCCCACAGCACCCACCTCCAAATTCTATTTCCGTAGGACTTTGAGGGGTAAGTTTGGAATATCTAGTTTGGAGGATGAAATAAAGTCATTCCAAGCATGAACTTCAGAGGGATTTATTTTACAAAACAACAGACATTATTTGCATTTTTCCCTGGACAGAATTCTGCAAGCTTTGTGGTAGTGTTTCTGCATCTCAGAATTTCAAGCAAGTGTAAGTGGGGCCCTGCTCTAGACAATGCTTCAGCAGTGTCCTGAGCTGTGTGCTATTCAGACAATTTCCCACCCATCTCTTTTCCATGTTGTTCACTCTGAAGATTTTTTTCCCAATAGGCCATTTAGAGTTTTTCAGAAATCACATATTTTTCTAACAGAGGCACCACACATGCATAACCATGTGGAAAAAAACTCAAATATTAGATGAAAACAAGTGGTGGGTTGGTGCGGGACAATCATCTATATTCTGTCAATTATATTTTAAATAAATGCTGATTGGCTGATAGCCAGGCAGGAAGTATAGACAGGAAAACCAGATAGGAAGTAGAGGTGGGGCAATGAGAACAGGAGTATTCTGGGAAAAAGGAAGCTCTTTCTGCAGTTCTGCCCAGACACCGAAGAAGAAAGATGTGATCTGCCCTGCTGATAAAGGTACTGAGCCATGTGGCTAACATAGATAAGGATAATACGTTATAAGAGCTAATATGAAGCCTGAGCTAATGGGCCAATCAGTTTATAACCTAAAGAGTGTGATTTTCTCTGGGACTAAAAGGCTGGGGGACTGGTTTATGGTATAAGCCGGCCCCCATGCTACAGTGGGTAGGGAGTGGCAAGTACTCAGATAAGTCCTTTGAGATGGGGTGGCATGGACTGCGTTGGATTTACTATTGCTATTGTCAGTTCTTTGTAGTCATCCTGCCAACACTAGCAAAAATCAGAGACAGCCCAATGACACCTTAAGAGGAACATGGACAGACAGCTACTCTATTCTTTCACTGGACTATCATTTAGCAGTCAAAATTATTAAACAGCACAGTAAGGGTAGATATTATAAATATAAGCCGGGCGGTGGTGGCACACACCTTTAATCCCAGCACTCGGGAGGCAGAGGCAGGTGGATCTCTGTGAGTTCGAGACCAGCCTGGTCTACAAGAGATAGTTCCAGGACAGGCTCCAAAACTACAGAGAAACCCTGTCTCAAAAAACCAAAAAAAGGGTAGATATTATAAATATAATATTAAATGAGGAAAAACAAGCTTCAACGGAAAATATAAAGATTAAAACCAATCAATATCAAAAATTATTGTCAGACGTGCATGGAGATATGTTCATACTGTGTAAGAATGCAAGAGAGAAACACAGGGTATGGCTGGTGGTTTTGTTAGTTTGGATGAAACAGGAGAATGCAATGGTGCTGACTATTTATTGACTTCTCATTATTATTTCTACATAAAAAGCCCTGCAAAATGTAGTGCCTCCAAACCCCTACTTAATTATATCTAGAGATTTCATGGGTCAGAGATTTGGGGAAGGCACATGAGGATTAGCTTGTGTTTGCTTTGTGATGTCTGTATTCCACTTGGGAAGACTTGAGGAATGGGATTGGCTGACTCACCTGGAGAGGTCTAGCAGCTGATGCTGCCTAATGGCAAAACACCTACATATAGCCTCTCCACATGGATTTACAGTGTGGGCTAGCATGAACTTCCTCATCACTCTGGCTTCATTCGAAGAAAGAAAGACCACAAGATATGGCATCCTTATAACGTAGCCCAGTTGCACAGTGTCACTTTTTCCAAACTCCATTGGTCAGGCAGCTCTAGTGATCCTTACAGTTTCATAAAGACGGCACAGATACCCCACTATCCAACAGGAGGAAGGCTAACATCACAGCACATGAAGAACATGTGTGATGGGAGGTACCTCTGTGGCCACTCCCAGATGTACTTTGTGGTTTCCTATAGTCTGAATCTTAAGTGTCCCCAGCTCAACGTTTATTAGGTAGAGTCATGCCACTGAGGGGTGGCAGATGCCTAAGAGGTGGGCCCTAGTTTGAGAGTTTAGGTTACTGGAAGCACACCCTGAAGGGGATTGTGGGACATTTTTCTTGTCTTCTTCTTCTCCCTGTCAGTTGGTCATGAGGCGAAGAGCTGCATTACACTTCAAGCTTCCTGCCCTAATGTGCTGTCTTCCCATAGATTCAAGAGCAGAAGAGTCAAATGACCATGCCCCAAAACAGTGATCCAAAACAAACTTCATCTGCAGTAGTCGATTAGCTCAGGCTTTGAGTTGCAATAGAGGGACTCGGACTGACACACAGCCTCTGACAGCGGTAGAGGAAGATAATGTCAAAATCTTGTTTTCTTGTTGTGTGATGGGTTCATGGGCTTTTTGCATGTTATCAAAAAGACCAAAACACAAGAATAAATCAGAGCATTTTTATACCAGTAATGCATCTTAAACCAATTATATTATATTTACTGTCCTGGTGATCCAACACACAAGTTAAAACTGACCTGAAGGTTAGTGTTAATATCTCCCATCTTGGTATGGCCGTAGACTCCCCCATGTTGGATTACCAATCTTTATCACGTGTTCGTCATGCCACGCCCCTTTGAAACTTCCCATTGTCTAGTCCAGGCTCTCCTCAAAGGTCCCCAGTCCGTCAGTGTTAAGAGGTGTCTGATGCAGATTGCTGTGAACCGTTTGTCCTTGGGACCTTCTAGAAGGTTGACACTGTCTCTTCACACCTCACATCATTGCTTCACAACCACTTACAGCCAGTAGGAGGCTTTGCAGTATTCTTTCTTGCCAAACCATACAGCACATACTTAATGCCCAGTCAAGATTTGCTCATTTGTAAAAGTTTTTATGATCTAATGTAGTCATTTTCATTTTAAGTGGAGAAGTTTTGGTCTCATTTTCTTTGCTTTGAGACAAAGCAGGACCCCTGGTCTGATATCTAGTATATTAACTGCCTTTACCAATTTTTGCAATATTCACACATTTAGTTAACAAGCTAATTATATTTTGATCTAATATGTTCAAGAAGGAGCAGAATCCTAGTAATCCTATATTGTTATAATCTCACACTCAGGATGAGCAGTGATGCAAGTTCAAAGTCAGCCTGGCCTACAGAATGAGTTCCAGGCCAGCCACGGCCCCATAGTGAGACTCTGTGTCAACACACACACACACACACACACACACACACACACACACACACACACACACACACACACTGCCACCACCACCACCACCACCACCACCACCACAAACAACAACAAAACGATAGAACACTGGTGAAGTTCACTCTGAGTGTATTTTTGGTCCATGTCTTTGTTTTTAAGGACACAATTCATCTAGGTGCTTCTCATCTCAAGATCAAGTGGCTGTTCTATGTGTCTCTTGTATGACTTTCAGAATCTCTGTGGTTGATAATGTTCAATTATTTACTTGTTCATGTTGTACACGAGGTTCCACCATTGAAAATGTAGGCTGTAGCTCTTAACTTCAAAGGCCTTGTGCTTGTATCTGCCTTTCTCATCCTAACCCTCTGAGCACCCAGCTTGGTCTTTGGTTCTGTCACCGTGTATTCCCTGAAGCTGCTGATAGCAGGATCGGGTTTACAGATGTCACATTAAGGAGACAGGGAGGCTAAAAGGTGTGAATGTGTCACCTTAAGCAGGCGAGTCATTGTGGAGGAGATAGAATTTTAGGATGTTTCTTAAACGTTCAATGGAATTTTTTTTTAAAAAAAACTTCATTGAATTTGGTCAGATTTGATACAAGACAGAAATACCCCAGAACTCAGAGCAAACTTATTACCTGTCCTAACCACATAGTAAGTGTGAACGTTTTTATTGCTCTTGGAAGAAGTCTTAGTGTATGAGAACCAGCATGCAATTCACACCAAATCTACTTTCCTTTTTAAAAGTTCAAGTTTATTAAAATTTTCACTTGTAGTTTTATTCTGATACCTCGTATGAGTGAACAGAACTAGCCTGAATCAGCTTCTGAAAATGGAGCCTCAAGTACCAAAGAACCAAGTTGTCAGATTTTATTGCACTGCTAACTTTCTTCTTCAGAGAAGTTACTTTGACTGCCTGGTTGTGCTCTGTCAAGAGGGGATAAATCTACAGGGATACAAAATAGAAATTTTACTAGAAGTGACCCAAGTGTAACTCCCCACCCCTCAAACTCGCTTGTTAAAATGCTCCTCTCTGTTGTTGTTTGGCAACTAACATGTGCTTTGTTTTACTATTCAATTATTCTCTTTAGCCAAAATTTTGTCTGTTGTGCTGGGAGTGCACACTCTGTGTTGCTGCAGGCAGATTATATTTTTCCTTTTAACTTGTCTTCCCTTAGTCAACAGTGACTCTTTTCTTACAGGGTGGAAAAGGGAGGGGTAAAAAACAACAAGAGGTTTCTTTTCCCTAGTTCTGCTCTTTTCTCTTTCAGGTGCTCTATTTTGGTCAAATCGAAGGTGACACGATCCTGGGGTTTGAGACAGCTCCATTGACAGGACAGTTTTTCTTAGGAGCAGCAAATTATTAAAAAATCATTCAGAGAAAGACATAAGAAGTAGCACAGGGAAAGCAGAAATGCTGTGGGGGCAGAGACAGTTGCTCCACATTCAAGAGATTTGTTCTGTTACTGTGTACACCAGCCTTAGGCTCAGTTCTTCGTCATCAGAGAGCATCTACTTCTATAATTACTTTTCTCTGTTTATCAGGAAGCCCTTGAAGAGGAACGGGAAGAAGTAGAGCAGGGAGGAGTGCTGGAAGCAAAGAATAAGGATGTCCCGGTTCATGATCTTCTGTTGCTATAACAAAATACCCATGGCTACGTAATTTTTATATACATTAACAAAGAAAGTTTGACATTGGCATATGTTTGGCTTCTGGTCCGGTGAAGATTTTCTTGCGGAGGTTCTCACAAGGCAAGTTAATCCAGAATATGCCCACCTAGGTTTTATTTATTTTATCTATGTATTGTGTCTCTGTGTGGGGTTGTGTATGTATGTGTGTGTTCATGTTATGTCCACATGAGTGCATGTGTTGGTGGAAGTCAGAGGTCAGTGTTTGGTATTGTCCTCAACTTGTTCAGACAGGTTGGCAACTGATCTTGAAGCTTATTAATTTAGCTAGTTTTGGTGGCTAGCAAGCTGAAGGGGTTCTTCTGTCTCCTAGTCCTCCCCTGTGCTAGGATGCTATGCCCAAGTCTCTACAGAGGTGCTGGGAATGTGAACTCAGGTCCTTGTGCTTGTGTGCAAGCACATTGCTGACTTAGTCATCTCCCCGGCTGTTTCCTTCTCCTACTGCTCCTCGTTCTCCTACTGCTCCTCGTCCTCCTCCTCCTCCTTGTCGTCCTCCTCCTCGTCCTCCTCATTCTCCTCCTCGTCCTCCTCCTCGTCCTCCTCGTCCTCCTCCTCGTCCTCCTCGTCCTCCTCCCCTTCCCCCTCCCCCTCCCTCTCCTTCTCCTTCTCCTTCTCCTTTTTCTTCTTCTTCTTCTTGTCACTAATGCCACCAGCAGGGCCCCAAACTCATGGACTTATCTAATTTACCTACTTCCCAAATACCCTTATCCAAATACTATCAACATAGGAGCCTGATGATTAAATTAGCAACATTTGAGATTTCAGGGACTTGCATTTTCTGATTAGAGGGAATCTGTGTAGAAACTTAAATGAGATTTGTTAAAAATCCAAGTTAAAAGACAATTTTATGGGACCAAATTGGTGACTTTGGTCAGTAAATATCACATTTTGACATTGTCATATTAAGACAATTCAGGATTTCTGTGATCTTTTCCATGATGTGAGAAAGAAGGGTCTTGGGCTCCAGTTTTGAACTGGATGCTTTTTCTTGGCTAAGATGATTGGAGAAGCAGATGAGACAGGACAATTACAGTCAGTGCATCCATAAATTGTTAAAATTGGGCATCTACTTTGCTTTTAAGTACAAACTGAGCTCATGGACTTTAGTGATACCCATTGCCTCCCTGACAGCTTTTCCTGGAAATCCTATCATAAACTTCTTGCTAGTGTGCGGCAGAGTTATGCAAAGCAATAGTGTAAAATTTTGTGTTTGACCAGTTCATTATTTATGACCAATTTTATGCCCATTTGTGACCAGTTCTTATAGAGTGATTATCAACCATTACCTGCAAATGGATACCCTGTTTATAGTTAACTTTTTTCCTATGTTTTTTAAAAAAGATTTTAAGTGTGTAATGCATGTTTATGCATGTGAGTGCAATGCTTATGGATGCCAGAAGAGGGCACCAGATTCACTGGAGCCAGAGTCATAAGAGAATGTGAGCACCCCAATGTCCATGCCGGGAGATAAACGCAGGCCTTATGTAAGAGCAGCATGCACTCTTGATGGCTGAACCACTTCTCCAGTCCTTCTGTGTTTTATCCCTACTTAATTTAGTTTTTTATTTAGCCCTTGAGAATTCCCATGGCTGACTGAGAAGAAACAATTATTTTATTTTCATTGAGGAGGAATATGGTACACTCGTCTACCATAGCCAACCTTCTTTACCTCCGTTGTAAAGAATGAACCCACCTAAGAGTGTTAAAAACACTACTTCGCTAAGTATCCACATTCCTTTTTTAAAAAACAAAACAAAAAACCCCAATTTCAGTGGTATATAATTTTCTGGAAGGTACAGGGATCCAAGATCAGCAAGACTTTTATGGAAGGATGTGTGATCAGTGTGAGACTAAATGATATAAGAGGGGCTGGGTATGGATCTAGAGTTGGTTCAGAAACAGCAGTAGACAGGTGTTGCCCGCATCTTTGTATAGAACGTTTCTTGATGGTGTGGGAGTTTCTGATGAGAACAGCTGGCCGCCGCTGGCACTGGGAACACAGCAACGTCTGCACTGCACCAGAGAAGAAAACCTACAGGCCCAGCTGTTTCCAATGACGACTGGAGTCTGTAGCCCCGCAGACAAGAGCTTCGTCTTTTCCATTCCACTTACATTCACTGTAGCATCTTGAATGTTCAAAATAAGCTGAGAGCTTCCCCGGAATTGTTAAAAAAAAAAAAAAATCACTAAGAGCATTCAAGCTTGCTACAAAACCTTGGGAAAGTAGCTAATTCCAAACAACTCACCACAAGCCAGTTGTGACTCACTGAAAGGAAAATGAACACCAGGACTAATGACTTGGGTGTCTTAATGGGTAGACTGCAGCGCCCCCAGGCAGCAGGAGAAAGCAGAATCTCATAATGCAATACCTGATGTGGAGCCTAGAGGGCGCCGGTGAGTACAGAATGGCTGCTGCAAGGCACATCACAAAGAGGACCCTTGGACAAGTCAGAACACAAATCTAGTTTTATTCCCCACATCTGGAAGGTCTGTCCTTCCACCGTTCTTCCTTTCCTTCGCTTTAAAATGGGGGTTGACGCGGGACAGAAGTGAGAGAGTGGATGGAAGTGTTTCAAAGTCTGTAGCTCATTGATTGCACGGAAGGTGGTGTAATTCTCCACTTTTGCTTAGTTGGAAGATGACAGGCAGGGAAACAAAGCACCCGGCTGCCTTTTCTAATAACCTCCTTTGAAATCAGTAGCAACTTTAAAGTGGCAAAACAGAGGCGGTTACACATACATGCTTACTCTCGTTCCTGGCAGGAAAAGGGAGGCTTAACAATGTGGACAAATAGTGTCGGAGCCACAGACTCTCTTTCTCCTCGTCTCAAAATGCATCTGAGGTCACGTTCACTTATAGTTCTGATTATAAAGGAATAAGGAATTTATCTGGGTAGGCAGAGAAGAGAACTCTGTAATATCCATTATGCACCAAGAATTTTCCAGAACGCACATTTCCTTTCGTATCCCTAAGAGAAGGAGATAAAATATTTTATGGATGGCTTGAGGAAGTGAGGTTTGCTCCCAGTACATAGCTGGGTATCAAAGCCAGGACTGAAGTCCAAGTCGATATGGTTCAGATGCATACATTCATTCTCCTAAACACTTCATTCATCCCTGAGCATTTTATTGAGAAACGGATCTAAAATTCTTAAGCCAATTTATTTCTCCATTTAATAACCCTTAAGTATGTATTATATAAAGAACACAGTGCTAAGTAAGCACTAGAAATACCAAGGTGAAGTAAGACACTACTCATTCTCAGGGGCTCTTGACGGAAGCGGATTTTGTCTAGCCGTCTCTACCACCAGAGAGAGAAAGGCAATGTCAGGAGCAACCTGTAGTGGATATTTGCTCCACCGATGGATGACCTTGGGCTATCTGGCCCAACAGAGGCAGTGCTTCTTGTCTGCCTATGTGACCTCTTATAAGGAGGGAGAGAGGGTGGCTGCTCTCTCTTGGGTGGTCAGTGCCTTGGGTCACAGCAGAGTGACTACAGTCAGCACATCTACCCCACTGATGAGAGAGGGAGGCAGAATTGTGTCATTCCTGATGAGGACTGAGTGCATTCCAGAACTGCCTCGTTGGCAGGAATTCCTGGGTTCTTGGATAATTAAATTCATGTTCAATCAGATGCAATTCTGACATCATGGATTTTGAGCTGGTAAGTTGTGAGACAATGCTTCCCATCTTTACGGTGGAGCTAGCTCTTTAAAACTGTTTATCTTGGTGGTAGTGATTAGACATTTATTACCACAGTCTACACATTTTGCATTTTATTTCCTAAGGACTCCAAATATTACTGGTGAGAAGCAAACTCCAGTCTCTTAGAGTCCAAATGAGTACCTGCAAACAGAAGCGAGGTACCAACAGCCCACAGATGCAAACGTCTTACTGCGGACTACCAGCAGAGGGCAGTATTAGTTTTCGCACGTTCCTTATGCCACCACTGGTCTTAAAGCACCTACTTTGCAGAAGCTTGTTGGGTAAAACTCTCTAACATTTTCCTGCAGTCATCCAACAGCAACACTACCCGCGGAGTAAAGACAGGTGGCGGTGAGGACGATTAAAATTCCAACATTCTGATAAGAATCAAGCAGATTTTAGTTATGTAGTTTCTGTGTGATATATGTACACACTCATGGGGGTGTAGATACATGTCTGCAGGTCTGAAGTTAGTGCTGAGACTGCTTCTCAGTCATCCTCCATCTTAGCTTTTGCGATACGGTCTCTCAGTGAACCTGGAGCTCACTGATTCAGCTCGGCTGAAGGAGCATTGAGCTCCTTCCTTCCCAGCGCCGGTTATAGGTATATGAGCGTCTGTACTTGGCTTTTATGCTGATACTAGGGATCTGAACTCCGGCTCTCATGCTCACATAGTAGGCATTGTACTAACTGAGACATCACTTCAGTCAAGCTTCTTTGTTTTTATTGTCAGGAAGACATGAGGATCAGTTGATTCTAATGTGGTGAGTCCCAGCATTGAATAACTTCTAAAGAAACAAGTGCTCATTGAATGTGTGCAGTTAGTGGGGAGGCCAAGGGAAGGATGAAAATGTGCTTTTCGAGTCCAACGAGTCACAGGGGTCACATATCAGGTGTCCAGCATATCAGATATTTACATTATGATCCATAACAGTAGCACAACACAGTTAAGTAGTAACAGAAATCACTTTATGGTTGGGCTCACTACAGCATGAGGGACTGTTTCAAATGCTTGCAGCATTAGGAAGGTTGAGAACCACTGGTCTCATCTCACTTAGAAAGCACTTGTTTCTGCTCATGGCTTCACCGAATACTTCAGACAGGATCCTTGAGAGTGTTTTCTGCTCTTTCCACTAACGTCAGGGCAGTTTGGTCTCTATAGCTTTGCCTTCAAAGAGACGAAGGCCATTCATTGGCTTTCTATTGCTTCATGGGCACTCGACTGGACTTTTGAAAAGAGAAATGAAAATAATGTTTATCAATTGTTGGTCAAGTTAGATAAGCCACTTGACAAAGCTGAAGTCAGGAAAAGGCTGCGATTTTAAAAATCTGAATTAGGAGAGATGTAATGGAAATTGTTAGTGGGTACTTGAGTGTGTGTGTGTGTGTGTGTGTGTGTGTGTGTACTTGTATGCAATGTGTGTGTGGAGGCCAGAGGGCAGCCTTTGGTGTTATTCCTCAGGCACTAGCCATTTTTATTTATTTGCTTTTTGAGATTGGGTCTTCCATTGACCCAAAACTTGCTAAGTTGGCCAGGTTGCCCAGTAAGTCCCAGCGAGTCACATTCCTGTGACTGCTTCCCCACCCCCAAAGGTCTGGGTATCCAACTCATGTCCTTGTGCTTACAAGATAAACACTTTACTGACTGAGCCATTTCCCAGCCCAATTAAAAACAAAAACAAAAACTTATTTTTGATGATTTTAAATTTGTAATTATATCATTTTATTATTATTTTGTTACATAGGTTGATAGCAGCAACATTGGAAGCGTGCATTACTTGGCAGGATGCCTGCTTCTTTTCAACATCTGTTAAATATGTTTCTAATTCTATACTCTCAGTTTCAGGGTATAGCTAAATATTTGGCATTCAGGAATGCCCATCAGAGATGACTGAATGAATGTTAATGCCTGCAACAGTTCACTGCGCGTTTATTTTGAGAAAGTCAACCTTAAGGCATGAAGTACAACACGAGTGGAGAAAACCCTTCCCTAATACACTTCTGAAGTTTCCTGGTCACCCCCATCCCCTCCAGCTTATGAGTCTCAGCCAAAGAAAGTAATGGAGATACTTTGACTATATATCACATCGTCTCCATGTGACTTCAGGAGAAAGACTTTGGCTGAAATTAGCTCATCAAATCATACTGACGTTTTCTGACAGGAGCCATGCTTGGTAGAGCTTGCTCTGCCTCTGCTCAGGTTCCATGCCTGCAGTCACGCTGGTCAAGTTCAGCAAGGAAACAACACCCCTCAGCTCCAGCCATAAGCTGTGTTGCTTAAACAGTTTCTCTAGGAAGGGTTTGGGTCTATGCCGCCCTAGGTACACTCCTGTGCTGCACCAACAGTTCCAAGGCAAGGGTTAGTTCTCAAGTTAGTTCCCAAGACCAAGTTCACAGCACAGAGGGACAGAGGTAGGGAATAATAGACAAAGACAGAGATAGAGGATGAGAAGGAAGGAGAAAGGAACAAAGGAGGTGGGAAGGGATGTTTGGATATTTGACTGGGGCACGGGGAGGGGGCAAAGGCCTACCTCTGGATAGAGAGGAGACAGATGTGGCCCATAGGATAACGGCTGTTTACAAAGGTAAAAGGAGGTAAACCCCGTGTTAGAATGATGTGTCTAATTTTTGTTGGACATGTTAATTAGGACAGCCAAAGGGTGCTTTTAGATTGCTGGACTTGAATACTTTGGTAACTGGATCTTGGTAGTGAGCATCAGGAGGAGGAAGTGGCCAAATAAGAGACTAGACCTTGGTGATTAGCTTTAGGCTTTAGGAATGCAATTTTTTTTTAAGCAAGGCAGAGGGAATGGGGGAGAAAAGCAAGGCTTTCTAGAGCCCTGTTTGCCATACTTGGGCAGGCTGGAGACCCTTCACTGAGCAGAAACTTACCTCAAATATAGTTGAACTAACTGAATTGCAGGCTACTGACTTGAGTCCCATTAGCAATCTCTCTGAGTAAAATAGTTGTAATGTAGGAATATATAATGTGTGTGTGTGTGTGTGTGTATATATATGAAAATATTTAGAAATATATATTAGGAATTAGAAATATATTTAGAATATGTTATACATATATGTATATATATATATAGTCACAAATTGTTCCTACTTTTAGTGATTGCATAACTTGGGGGTACATTCTCTTAGCCTCAGCCTTGTTTTCATGGTAATGAATTGCCAGGGGTAAATGAGCAACAGGAGCATTGTTGTTTTAGAGTGCATTTGCAACGTTTATGCTACATAGTATTTTCAGATTGATTTCCACTAGGGTCCAAGCAAATTTCTCTCAAATATTCTGTCTTCAAAGTCTAAGACTGCATCCTAACTGTTAAGCACACTTGGCGTCTGCGATGGGCTATTTAAATCACTTCATTATA
The DNA here is from genome assembly GCA_028555095.1 of Dicrostonyx torquatus. Taxonomy (NCBI): domain Eukaryota; kingdom Metazoa; phylum Chordata; class Mammalia; order Rodentia; family Cricetidae; genus Dicrostonyx; species Dicrostonyx torquatus. The sequence goes on from JAQHUG010000035.1 coordinate 9,419,256, forward strand.
TGGGTGACAACTGAAAAAGAACACCTTTTTCTTTTGATGTCCTAGTATCTATGTCTCATTAAATATTTCAGGGCAATTTATTACAGTGTCTTGAATTTTATGACTGTTTTATGTTTATAGAGGAGTATAGACAAGAGTAAATCCACACAGACCCTAGAGCCAGTTCCTGTGTTGCTGACATCTTACACTGGTAAGCTGTACCTTTCATAACTAGGGAATTGTCTTAGTTAGGGCTCCCATTGCTATGATGATACACCATGAACAAAAACAACCTGGGGAGGAAAGAGTTTATCTCATCCCACACTTCTGGGTAACAATGAGCCAAGTCAGGGCAGGAACTCAAGCACTGAGGGAACCTGGGGGCAAAACAAAACAAAACAAAAACAAACAAAAAGCAGAGGACATGGAGGGGGTGCTGCTTACTGGCTTGCTCCTCATGGCTTGCCAGTCTGCTTTCTAACAGCACCCAGCCCCGAACCACCTCCCCTGGGGTGGCACTGCCCACAGTGAGCTGGACTCTCCTGTATCAACCATCACTTAAGAAAACTCAACACAGCTTGCCTGCAGGCAAATCTGTTGAGGGCATTTTCTCCGTTGATGCTCCTTCTTCCCACATGACTCTTTCTTGAATCAAGTTGAAGTCAAAATGAGCCGGCACAGGAAGCAATACTGATTCATCATCATTAACCAAACATTATGATTTATTCATATTTTGTACTTTTGTATTTTCTGTTTCGTATTTTCATTCAGAGTGTTACATTGCACACTAAACTTCTTGAAACAGCGACAAGAAGCCTTGGGAGTGTTCTTGGAAGGAAGACCAGAGACACTTTCTTCTACAATATCAAGAGGAAATACTATCAGGCTGAAAATTACTGCTGATTTTAATCTCAGTCATCTGTCAGAGGTAGCGTTTGCTGGATTTCTCCCTTGAAGTATGGCTCTTCCTTTTTCTTTACCACATTATTTGTGAGCAAATCCATCTGTAGTGCGCACTTACGGGGTAGATAGTTATTTCTTATCTTCTTGAGCAGGGAGAATCTTGTATAATAGTTGCAATTTTTCCTTGTAAATTAATTTCTAATTAATTTACTAAATTTGCTAGCTATTTGAGAAAGGTTTTATGTGGTCCAGGTTGATCTCAAAACTGTTTTCTAGTCAAAGCTGGCCTTGAACTGTTGATCTACCTGAGTTTGCCTCCTGCATCCTGGGATTCACAGGCAAGTGTCACCATGCCCAGTAGTAGCTTTATTTCTATTATTTATTTATTACTTTGTGTTATAAATAATCTCATTTATTTTATACTTTAATGCTGTGCTGTTCATTTGATGACTGGAAAGTCTTAATTTTTGTGTTTGTTTTTTCCTTGTTTTGATGACTGGGAAGTCTTTTAATGTTTGTCCCTTGTGATGAACTCAATTGCATATAACTTTTAAAAAACTTTCTTAATTTTTGACCCTATAAGATGCACCAGGTTCATGTCATATGTTTCCTGTCCCAGCCTTAGGAGAAATAATTTCTCCAAAGATACTGCGTCCTTTCTTATCACTAACAAAATTTTGTCATTAGAAACCAAGGTTTGGACTCTTGGAATGCTTATTCATGCGGGGGCCATTGTTTCTAGAATTTTTCAGCTGGCTGAGAAGGAAAACATAGGAGCACACTAATGTGCATGTGTCCATATAATTCTGAGTTCACACTTGTTGAATCACGGTCCAAGAATGGAGTCTTGTGAGGGGACTTCTGAATGCTTGTGACAAAACTACCAGAGAATAAGACAAGAGTCTTGTGACGTCAGTTTCTTCAAAACTCAGACTTGTTCTCAGAGTGTGCTTTTGTGCCCCTTTCAGTGTAAGGGATAGGAGTGAGGATGCTTTAGAGTCTTCATTACAACAGGCTATTGCTCTGTGTCAATATACCTCCACGGAACATCTTTTGGCCACGTGTGGCTTGTTCTTGTGATTGGACAGTTTACTTGTGTGACTCTTAGCTGTGAGGTATAAATTTGGTGATGCTCTGAGCAAAGCTGGCTATTGCATGAGACTTTAATCTGCTTCATTTTCAGGCTCCACTCTCCCAGGTTCATACAGCGTCCTAGAGTAAACAACACCCACAATTCAGACTCCATTCAACCACTGCAGAATCATCTCTCTAGCTCCCTGGAGATTAGGTTTTTGCTTTTAACTGGTGTGGATTGAAAATAAAAGGGAGGGGAGGAAAGAAGAGCAGCCGGTCTCATGGTGTAGTTCCTTATTTCTTCAGAGACCCCTGGAGTTATTCGCTGTCTTCATTAATGTGATTTAGACAGGACCAAGCTCTTTACAAAAAAGTAAAGGCAGTTGGGATGGCTCCAGCTCATTCCTCCTTTCATTAATTAGTATGGGGGAATAGTGCAGGCTGTAAGCATCTGTTGTTTTTCTGAAAACAGAGCAAGAGGAAAGCGTCTCAAACTGTCTTAGAAAAACACAAGGAAAGCTATTCTGACAAAGAGCTACTGAGCGTTGGAATGTAAGACACAGGTAGGGTTTCTTCAGTTTTTCTAAGTTAGGCTAGGTTCCCTGCTGGTGAGAATAGTAGGTATTCTGACTTTCCAAGCCCCTTTCTGATCCCATAAGACAAGATTTTGAGAACACGATTAAATCCTGAGCCTGGGAAAACATTTTTTTGAAAACACAGAGGTAGTTCTGCAGAAAGAGGAGAAAGAGGGGTTATTCTTTCAAAACATATTTGAATAAAGATGTCTGTAGGAAATGGGTTGTATACCATTGGATACCACTGAATACCACTTGAATTCAAATCACTTTCCATAGTGTTCAAGGGACAGTGAAAAATTCATATTGTAACATATTAATGCTTTTTAAAAATAGACCATGTAATCCAGAGGCGGTGTCATAGGTTGTAGGCATTTGCCCCTAGCAGACAGGCCATGGGTTCATGCTATTCTTTCATTTTTCTTAAAGAGCTTTCATTTTAATTTTAGTATATTCTGCTAAATTATCTTCACTTCTACAGTCCATTGATTATCTTCTTGGAGGTAAGTAATGAGGTTTCACCTAAGCAAGATGATTTAAGCAATTTCTCTGTCCTTACAATGACCAACTTACTCTTTGGAGTGTTTGGCTTTACAGGAATTTCACGGACAGCCTAATTATAAAGTCATCTTATGACAACACATTGCTCTGGTGATCATACCAGATGGTTCTATTTCTGGCTGTCCACATAGCACTGATTCTGTCTTGGCATCCTGAGCATTGTTTGTTTATATTCAAAATGGTTATAGAATTACTCATCACAAAAAGTTGTTAGGAATATTTATGTATTATATATATGGGTGTTTTATCCGCATGTATGTCTGCTCACCAGAAGAGGACATCAGATCCCATGGGACAACAGTTCCAGGTGGTTGTGACCTACTATGCGGGTGGCCGGGAATTGAACTCAGGACCTCTGGGAGAGTAGTCAGTGCTCTTAACTGCTGAGACATCTCTCCAGCCTTGTTGGACATATTTGATGTATTTATGCCACAGTTACATTTATGTCTAAGACGATGATTGACGTCCTCATATGAAATTATTATTGTCATTGTTATGAATCATAGTGAATTCAACAACCCTTTAAAGAACTGTTATTGACTTCCTACTATGTTAGAACGAATAAAATGCAGCTCTTATTTCAAAGGAATTCATGGCGTTGTGGCTGAAAAATAAAATTAGCTTTAATTTATAACGAATGAGAAAGAGGACTCAGAAAAATGCTGAGCAAAAGGAAAGGCCTGAAGTCAAAGACCACATCATGAATAATTCACACAGCAAAAAGAAATTAAAAATGAAGCATCGTTTCCTCCCGATAGGCTGCGATAGGGCGTAATGAAGCCCTACAGTGTCATACAAAGTGACTGTATATTTTAAGTGTCACCACCAACACTTTCAATTTTACAATGAAATGACAGGAATGATCTGGGCTAGAGGCAGGAAATGAAAAATGATGAGAAAGGCCAGCTGTGATAATCGGGCAGGTGACCTAAGCACTCTGTGTCCTTTTCTACTTTCTCTTATGCAGATTATTATTGCAATTACATCATAGATACGGAATATAGAGTATAAGTGGTCAAGTTTACCAATGTATCAAGCTCCAAAATAGTGCCTGGGTTGTAGTTAGATTTGACAAGTGTCCAGCAGTACTTCAGGGGCAGTGGGAGACTGACAATCATGGGATAATAGCAAACTTATAGCGCTGTCTCAAGTATCTCTTTTTGGATCTTAGGTAAGTCACTCTCTACACTCCAGTCTTCTGTTTAATGAAGGTCCTTTGTTAGCTTTCTGTTGCCATGACAAAGTGTCTGACACAACCAACCTGAAAGGAGAAAGATTAATTTTAGCTGGCGGGTTCATGGGTTTCCGTCCACTGTTGCTTGGCTCTGTTGCTTTGGGCCCACAAGTGGTGCCACGGCTCATGTGAGAACACAGGGAAGACACTGATCATCCCAGTGCTGCCAGGAGGTAAAAAAAAAGAGGAAGAAAGAACCCAGATTCTCAGGAGCCTCTTTAAGGGCACCTCTTAAAGACCTAACTTCTTCCCACAATGCACCACCTCCCAAGGTTATGCCACTGAAGGTTGGTTACCAAATTTTTAACACATGGGACTCTTTTCCTCATTAGACATTGAATTAGGCTTTATAGGATTCTTCCTGAAGTACTCTGAGAACAGCCTGTAGATCTGTTGGTCTTTATTTCCAGATGAAGAGAAGCAGAGAGCTGAGTCCTTATAGAGCAGGCGGTAGCTGAAACATCCACCAGAGTCACAAGCCTTAGGGACCCAGGGTTTCAGTCCAGCCACAGAGGACAAGATTCCAAACATTTGCTCCCTCCTACCCTGAGCCCGTTCCCCATTCCTTGAGGCAGTACATTTCCTGTTTCATCACTGGAAAGAAGAGTTTTGTCTTTATAAGGTCTGGAAGATTAGACCCCCTAGTGTTTCTCCCCTTTGGCCTGTTCTCCTTCCTGACCACAGACTTTGTGGCTTCATTAAAAAGATTAAAAGCAAAGTGTTACATTCCTCAAAGTACACCATGACATAGCTATTCTGTGCTTTCTTCCCTTGACATTAGTACCCAAGGAGAGCAAGAATGTAAACATCTGTTTTATATAAGCCCATTCCAGACTTATAACTTGATTAGTATAGAGAATATTTGATGTGATTAATTTTCCAGTTACAACACATATGATTGCTTTCTGTCCTTTTATTACCTTCTTCAGGGAGACAAGAGAAGGACAATTCTCATTTTAATTAGTGTGTGTGTGTGTGTGTGTGTGTGTGTGTGTGTTGCCAATTATAATCATTATGGTCAACACAAAAGTCTTCTATTTTTAATTCAGTGGTAATTGTAAGTTACTTACCTTGTAGAAATGTGCTAAAGTTGACATAAAACAATGCTGAGCTTCCTTCCATAGAAGAGAAGACATTTTGGGAAGGACCACTGAGGATGACATGAAGCCATATGGAGATTTGCAAAAGGCCTGTAGACTCATTCACAGCTTTAATGAAGTCTGTGTTTACTTGAGTCAGGCTTTATCAGGTCCAGTGTGACTGATGATTCCAATTAGACGAGCATGTAAAAGACTTAATCACCAAGCAGCCTTGTCTGCTTCAGGGCATATAGAACAAACTCAAGAGTAAACCCAGAATGGGAGAGATCTTTGTATTGAGTCCTGTAAATGTGTATGACTCATTAAGAAAGTGATGCTTCCCCATATACTTTATTCCCCTCTCCATCACATAGAACACAATTAATAAGAATATAGGGAAAGACCTTTGAAACTAATTTGGTAATTGTTAGCAAGAGACTGGCAATGGCCAATCATCGGCTGCATGTTCTGGCAAAATCATAGCTCATCTCCATTCCCACCCCTGCTTCTGGGACCTCTCAGGAGGTCTGAGGTAGATTTAGGACAGATAAACTGAGACATCCTTTTTATTACTTTAAAAGCTGCAAATAATTTTGATATTGCTGTCACAGCCTCCCCTTGTATCATATATGACTTAATAGCTTGTCCTCCTAAGATACAGCCAGAGGGCTTGGAATAGGAGATTGCATCTCTGTAACCTTGACTTAGGCAAGATGTCAAGTTCAGCAGATCTTAATTTCTTGAGACAAAGGATGTTATTAATACTATGGGTGCAACTTATTCTTATCTTGAAGATGGATGCTAAAATTAAATACCACACTAGCTCAGATTTGAGTATAATAAAGGGTTATTTATTTAGGTGTAGACTCAGAGATTACAGTCCTCTGCTCCAACAGGAACAGCAACTGAATCCTGCAGCCAGAAGAGAGGCCAGATGCAAGCTTTACATCGGCATTTATAGTATGAGAGGCCATGCCCAAGTGGGCGGGTAACTTAAAGGCTACTACTGGCAGTAGGAATTCTACGGCACTTCCCCCTTTTGTTTAAATAAGAGAGTTCTAAGCCTAATACAAAATTATATACAATAAGAATAAATATCAGGTATAAAAATTAGAATTACAACCATCATAATACCAAGCAAGAAATATGTGATAAATGCTTCAATAATTATCCTATCCTAAGGAGTTTGTCTTGTATTA
>JAQHUG010000035.1:9429354-9442402 GCA_028555095.1 Dicrostonyx torquatus
AACAGCAACCAAATCCCGCAGCTGGAAGAGAGACTGGACATGTGCTTTACATTGGCATTTATAATATAAGAGGCCATGCCCAAGTGGGCAGGTAACTTAAAGGCTTCTGGCGGTAAGAATTCCTACAGCATTACCTTTTTTCTAATTCATGTCTCTCATTCCATCTTTCAAAACTTGAGTAATTTGTTCAAATCTGACTAAATATTTGTTCTTTAGCCTGAAGTCCTTCAGTGTCTTTATATGCCTTCAAGATGTAACCAAAACCTTCACAGTTGATGCTATAAGCTAGGATTACTGTCTCATATTCTAGCCAAATCTCTGGTTATAGGAAAGGTCATGCCCTTACTTCCAGAACCACACCCATAACTAATGTTGCTGATTCCTACACTTTCTCCACATGCTATCCTTTGGGACAGCTGTCTGACCTGCTTTTCCTAAGGCAGGTGCCTGCCTGACATGATTTCTTAGAATGCTGGATTTTATCTTTCAAAACATCTTATACTTTTCTCTTCTATACTAGATTGTTAAGTTCCTTGGGGACAGGGAATGGATATTCATTGTCTAGTAATTTGCTAAGTGTGCACAAATAAATTTTTAATGATTTTCATTTTTTTCTTTTTTTTGCCAGACAGCCACCCCCCAACTAGGTAGCTCAGGATAACTTTGAATTTATGATGTATCCCAAATTGGTCTCCAACTCATTGCAGTAATCCTACCTCAGTCTTTTGAGTGTGAACCATCATGCTTGACTTTCAATAAATTTCTTGACAAATGGATAAGTAAACCACCAAATAAAGCTTAGCGGCTATAGACACCAGAGTTAGGTCCAGGTAGTTTACTATGCTACCAAATAAGGGATAATATTGGATAATATCCAAAAAATTTTTGGGTTAAGTCATCTTATTGGCCACCTCTTACTCGTTCCTTTTATCTTTTTGGCTTCATCTGACTTCCCATGGTTCTACCCAGGGTCTGATCAAGTTCACATAGGTATACTTTGCAGTTATTTTTGCCTCAGTCTTCATTATAGGCTTGTTGTACCATCCTGTGATGTGGGAGTCACCTCTGTGAGCTGTGATTGCCATTAATGAATAAAGAAACTGCCTTGGCCTGTTGCTAGGACAGAACTTAGGTAGGCGGAGAAGACTAGAATGAATGCTGGTAGAAAGAAGGGCAGAGTAAGGGAGACACCATGGATCCACTACTGGAGATAGACATGCCGAAACTTTGTTGGTAGGCCACAACCTCGTGGTGATATACAGATTAATAGAAATGGGTTAAATTAAGATGTAAGAGTTAGCCAATAAGAAGCCAATAATAAGTTAGCTAGAGCTAATGGGCCATGCAATGATTTAATTAATACAGTTTCTGTGTGATTATTTCAGTTCTGGGTGGCCAGGATGAACAAGCGGTTCCTTGTAATAACCCTGGGTTTTGTCTGTGATAAAAATATACTGCCAGTTCTTACCAGTTCCATCGTTTACCATCAGGTCGTATTAAATATTTTTTAAAACTATTTTAGCTATCCCAGTCCCTGAGAATATCACTCAAAGTTCTCCAAAAAGCAAAAATGAAGGTGCAAGTTGTGGTAGGCAAAAAGAACAGAGGAGCAAAGCAAGGCAGAAACCTACATGAGTGCTTTCTGAAGTTGGCCATTGCTAAAGGCTACTAGTTACTCAATCCCTCAAAATTGTCAGGTATCTAAAAGCCATTCTTCAAGAAGAAAGGTAAATGGGTAGGGTAAAAAAGTGATCTATTCTCGCTGATTGTGATTTGCAGAGTATTGGGCAAAAGACAAAGATCCTTTCTTAGTTATAGGTAATGATTAGTTCTAGACTGAATACTGTTTTCATTATATCTAAAAAGTTAAAAAACAAATTTTGAAAAAAAAAAGATAAAACTGTTTCTAAAAATCTTAACTCTGTCCCACAACGAAGTTCAGGTATTGATGTGGGATTCCCTTCTCTATATGTTTTGCTTTTATTGGTTAACAAATAAAGAAGCTGCTTTGGCCTGTGATAGGGCAGAATAAAGCTATGTAGGAAAACTAAACTGAATGCTGGGAGAAAGTAGGCAGAGTTAGTGAGATGCCATGTAGCCACCTTAGTAGACAGATGCTCCGGAACCTTGCCACTAAACCGTAGCTAGGTGGCAATACACAGATTAGTAGAATTGGGTTAATTTAAGATAGAAGCATTAACTAGCAATACACCTAAGTGATGGACCAAGCAGTGATCTAGTTAACACAGATTTCTGTGTGATTGTTTCAGGAATCTAGGTGACTGGGAAATGAACGAATAGCCTCTGCTGACAAGGAACAGTTACAGGAGTGTGGGTTTCAATTAATTATTGCCTAAGCCAGCTATCTTTAATATATATATTTTAATAAAGGTAAAGAATACAATACCAGACCCTGGATCCCGTGTGTGTATCAACCACGATCCGTAGAGAGAGCTTCCCATGTGAACCCAACCTTTTATAGCTAATTGGGACCTGACGGTCCAACCCCGAATAATTAGTTAATGGCTAATAAGGGGGCAGAATAATTAGCTAATGGCTAATGGCGGGGTGTGGCTATTAGCCTGATAGGCTAAAACCATTCCCCATCACAGGAGTCCTGAGATGCCTAGACCCATCAAAGCAAAACTCACAATGTCTGGTATCTCAGGATGCTGAATCCTGAGAAACAACAAACCACTTTCTGACACAGGTGTCAGGTTTTCCAGCTACTGTACCCGCATGCTGTGCAGTTGTAGATTAAAAGTGAGACATCAAAGGCTTTAAAAGGATCTTAATCAAATTCCTGGAGATGGATAAAAACTGCAAGACTTGTGATGAAAAGTACATGAGAGGGACCACTGGTATATTAGACAGTAAAGAACAGACTAAGAAAACCCTGAAGAAATAGTATAGAAACTTTTAAAAAGTGAAACCAGGAAAAATTAAAGAAAATGAACAGAATTATTAGTGAGCAGTGGAATAATAACAAGAGATGTCTCTTGCACACATCTTCCTGAGGTTCCCAAAGGAAGGTGAGGTAGAAGACAGAAAAAGTAACAATGTTCTATAATAACCAAATTTGATGACAAGAGATGGGAGAGGTTCAAAACCTCTAAGTACAGGAAACACAAGGCAAACAATATCAACACACATGATCAGAGTTATAGCAATAACAATAACAACAATAACAAGACTCTTGAAATCACCAAAAGGAAAATACCTGGTTCATACAGACGAGCACATATGAAGATGACAAAGATTTCTCACTGGAAATAGAAAGAAAGCACCAGAAAAAACAACAACAACAGAAAAATAAAACAACCAAGGACTGGAGAGATGGATCAGTGGTTAAGAGTATTGACTGTTCTTCCAGAGGACTGAAGTTCAATTTCCAGCACCCAGCTGGTAGCTCACAACTGTCTATAATTCCAGGTCCAGGGGACCCAACACACATGGCAAAAACATCATTGAACATAAAATAATAAATAAATAAATAGCATGTAGGCTAAGAAATTCTATATTTTTATGTTTTTCAAAAACAAAAGTTAAGTAAAGATTTTAAAATATACAAAAGTGGGACAATCAATTTCTAGTTGAACTATACCACAGAAACTACTGTGGAACGTAAAAAGTACCAGTTTAAATTAAAATAGATACAATAATAGCATAGTAGCCCAGGATGGGTCTCTTTGTCTCTCTGTCTCTGTCTCTCAAGTGCTAGAGATCAAAACCAAAACCTTCCACATGTTAGGCAAGCACTCCTGAGCTATTTGCCCAGCCACAGTCCAAGATTTTTCTATATGAAATCATATGTAATATGCCTGAAGGGAAGCTGTGATCAATTAAAGATATGGATTAGAAACCCCAAAGAAACTACTAATCAAAAAGGCAATAGTTAACAATCTAGCAATGGAAATATAATAAAATAAAATAAAAGTCATCAATCAATCCAAAATAAGGTGGAAAACTAGGGGAAAAAAACAAGCAAAGAAAAATAGATACCAAACAAAAGGCAATTGTTTTAAGTACAACCGTATTGTCCATCACACTGAATGTAAATGGATTAGCTATACTTATAAAAAGGCAGAGATTGTTGAGTTGGAATTTTAAAAAGAGTCAATTTGTGTTGAGTACAAGAAATACATTTTACATAAGACACAACTGGGCTAAAAATGAAAGGATAAGAACATGCACACTATGGCAACACTAGTAAAGTAAAGTTAGAATGCTGGCATTAATATTAGATAAAGTATAGTTTAGAGCAAAGAATAGTAATGCCACTAAAAATGAAGCTTGCTTCATAATGCTAAAGATATGTTTATCAATCAAGAGGACATAATACCAATTGCATTGGCTACAAAGCTTCAAAATGCACATAGAAAAACTCACAGAACTCTGAGAATACTGACAATTCCACAGAGTCCTCTATTTCAATATCTAGCTGTCAATATCTATCCTAAATAACTGCTCGCAAGTGGGCAGAAATCAGTAAGAGTATAAAAACCTTGAATGCCATTAAAGAAATTGATTTGTCATTTTTTTTGAGGTCAATTTACCCAACAGCACTTCTTTTTTTTTCAAGTACATCTGTAACATTTATAGATCATTTAATCCTGATTAGGTGAGTGCCATCATTTCCATTTACAAACGAATAAAAGAAAGTAGGGAAAGGGTAGGTAGCTTGCTAAAGGTCACAGCTATTAGGCATCATGCAGGACTCCGGCTGTCTGTGCAGTACTCACCCACCTCCCCGAGCACCTGGAATAGCTCAGGTCTCTATGACCTAGAATGAAGTCCTTTTGAAATAAACAAAGGAATGGACTACTCAAATAGCATTCAACATTCTCTAAATACTCCTTGGAAAGGAAACAGATTCTTCCCCCTCCTCATATTTCCACCCAGCCCAAATGGCCCGTGTGCTTCCTTTAAGTGACATGACTTATAGGTATCATAAACTCAAGTTCCACAGCTGGTGGGTCTGAAAGGGAAGACAGTTACGGGGCATAAAAGGCTGGTGGGATTGGCTCTTCCCCAGGCTGCGCCCTGCTGTTGGAGGGTGGTCTCTCACACACACTCAGTCCCAGTACAAAGCTGCTGGTGTGCTCTTTGTATGCTCGTATGCAGACGATGACCTCTTTCCAGGAAAACAAAAAATGTATTATTAAAGGGAAACAAAGAATGATTATTAGCTCATGACTGCTTTCCTTCTTAAATCTGTTAATACGGCTATAATGTATATAATGATTATGACTTGGAAGAACACAGTAATGTTTTTCACGGTGAAGTTCTCTTAAGTATTGGCAAGAAAATGCCATTGAAGGGAACAACGTTTTAGTGGATCTTTGCTTGAGATCTGACACATAGTTGTACAAGAGAATATGTGAAATGGGGGATATTATTCTGCATAACTATGCTTCGCAGTAGGTTTAGACAGCTCAGCAGAGTGAATCTTGATAATGAAACTACAACTCCCCCAGATTTCTAATATGCGTTCACTATGTCTCTCTTTTTTTCCAGCCACCCCACTCTTTCTATTGGAGGTCAATGTTTTATTGATACCCTGCTTCTTCCTCTAGTCCCTCAGCATAGTTAATCTTGAGGTCGCTCACTTTCCTCCCACCTCCTTGAATTTCCTCTTGCCTCCACAGCACTCCCCTCCCTGTCTTCCTCTCAGCTGAACACTCCCCAAGGGAGATCAAAGAAGCTTCCCGTGGCTGCAGCCCAGAGGAAAGAATTTTTTTAGCTCCCCCTTCTGGCTGGGCTGAATGGTGGGTTGAGGGTCTGGAAGCTGGGTTGGGGTGTCTCAGCTTCTGGGGTTGGAGTGGGGTGAGGAATTATAAGAGAAGTGTCTGAAACAGGGTTGCACACTCTAGGAAAAAAAGTACACCAGTTCCCTTTGTGCTAGCTAACGCGATGCCCCCGATTTGGTACTGGGCCACACATTCTTGAAAACCATTGTTTAAATCTTGGGATTTTGGAGGTTGGGGCTAGCTCTGAAGAGACCACAGAAGCTGATATTGCGAGAGCTTCCCCGGTACCAGAGTGACTTGGAACTCACAGTGGAGGAAAGTCGCCCTCTCGGGTGGGGGCTCCCGCAGAGGAGGGACGGCCGCTGGCCAATCAGAAGGCGAGGTCGAGCCAGGCTTCGCCGCCAAGGGGCTAGCTGTGCGAAGTTGGGAAGCTCAGTCGCTGGCCTGGAGCGCGGCGGCGGAGGCGGCACCGCAGGCTCGCAGCGTCCCTCGGGGCATGGACCCCGCGCTCTGCCTGCGCCCGGCTACTCACAGCGCCCTGTACGCGGCCGCCTAGAGTACCGCGACCTACCCAGCCGGACAAAAGGCGCGGCATCCCCGCGCTGCCCAGCCCAGCTCCGGGAGGCAGCCGGGCTCCGGGCTGGTCCCATCTCATTCTCCGCTCCAAACTTTGCGTTAGTTGAGAGACTGCAAAAGGCTGATGAGGCACCAGAGAGGAAGTCCTCTGCCTGCTGTTGAGGAGTAAGCACAGTGCTTAGGAGCTTAGGGCAAAGAGCAAAGCAGCGAGCAAACAAGGGGGGAAAATGATTGCCTGGAAAGTGGTCCACACCGTATTCCTTGTGGCTCTTCTGCGTTCCTCCCTAGCTGGAGATGGGACCCCCGAGTCGGAGAGCAGGGATGAGGAGATTCCGGAGGGGGCATCCACGTTGGCTTTTGTGTTTGATGTGACTGGCTCCATGTATGATGATTTAGTTCAGGTTATTGAAGGGGCTTCCAAAATTTTGGAGACGTCTTTGAAAAGACCTAAGAGACCTCTTTACAACTTTGCTTTGGTGCCCTTCCACGATCCAGGTAAGGGAAACGCTCTGTATTTGTTGTGACTCATGATTCTATTATTTCTTATGCTAGGAATTTGTTTTATTGTCAGAAAGTTTCAAAAGCGTTTTAAAAAATATGCAGCTGAATACAATTGTAACAAAGAATTGCTTGCTGGCATCTGGTTTTGCTCTCATACCTCCTTAGCGCTCTGCTAGGCTTAACCATGGAGTAGATGACTTGTTTAGGGAGCTTAACCAGTGGTGCGCTGACCTGGAAATGTGGTCCCCTGAAGATCAGGCTCGGGAATTTGCAGCAGCAACAGCAGCAAAAGCAGAGTTAACTGGTCTGCATTTTACAGCTAAAGGCTGTTTTAATTGCGAAGGCACACTGGGACAGGGACGTGGAATTCAACAGCAGGTCACTAGATAATAAGGGCAAGCACACTCTAAGGATAACCTCACCGAGAGGGAAACAAACCTGCATGCCGAGGGACACAAGGGCAAGTCTGTAAATAGTAACTTGGCATGGAACTGAAGGCATGAAAATGAAAGACAGAAGCCATTCATTTCTCAACTGGATCTATTCATCTTTGCACCGGATCATCATTAGTTAGGTTCACAGATGTGTGTAAACAGTATGTCCGGGTCTCAGGCGGTGCAAATGCATGCAATTTGCTAGGTCTGTGCTCTTGAAAGGTAGTTGGGGAAAATAACTTTATGTTGTGCCCCGAGGCTGTGGGTTTCTGCTGCTGCACTGTAACATGATTCTGTTTACTTTTTCCAGTTTCTCTCTAAAGCAGCACCTCTCTGTGGGGCTCCTAGGAGTCCCCATTGTCATTGTTGAGGGTAGCATTACAGGGGGAGCCCCAAGGCTTGCTGTCTTGTGTCCACCTGAGTTTCATTAGTGCAAGTAGCTGCTCAGTGGAAGAAATAAAACAGCGGTTTCTTAAAAGCCCTCCCCCACTGCTCTCCCACATCCCCCCTGCTTTTGAAATGCTCTCTGCACTAGACTTTGGCATAGCTCTTTCACAATGAGAGCATGATGTTGAAGATCTCGGTTCTTTTCTTCCTTGTGCATTTGCCAAACATATTAAAACCCTAATTACTACTAGTTATTAAATGTGGTATATTTCAGCTATTTAGAAAGGTGTCATTGGGATAAACTGAGAGGGAACTAGAACTTTCTGGAATTGTCTTGTTCTTCAATGATCACATTAAACCGTCTCTCCTGTAGCGCACACATGCATTTCAACATTGATTCAACCTGCTGTACCATTTGAATCCAAAGTTAGATGGTCCTTTGTTGTGTCTACTGTCTCAGTAGGACACCTAAACTGTCATGATGTTTCCATTTATAAGATGCCATTAAGGATGCAGTCCAAGGTTTTTGTTATTTTGGAATAGCCTAAATATATGTCCTATATAGGGATGAGTCTGAAGTTGGCTCAAATATAAAGTAAAAACTGATTTTGCTAATTTGTACCATAATTTGTTTGCCTCCATCCAAAAGACAGTGTGACTTTATGTTGCTGAGAAACATATAAAATATGTTTCATCGCATAAATGGAAGCTGAACTATCACAGTTTGGAATGATGTGGAAACATTTTGTAACAAACTGTATGATGTGTGCTGCCTCCCAACTGTTATCCAGTGAGATGGTCTGCACACTGTTGTAGCTGATTTTCCTATCATTTAGCAATCAGAATTCAAAGTGGGAGAAAACTTGAAATGTTAATTGCAGATGACTAATAAAATTAGAGCTTTTTTGAATTAAATTATATGAGAAAATAATTAGTAGTCTAAACTTGTTTAATAAAATTATGTTTATAAGTCAGTGTTTATATTGATTATATTTCTATTATGATTAAAAGTGGAGAGCTGTCAATAGTTTATATTATCCAAGAGTATCTAAACTTCAAGTTCACTTTAGCAGGTTATTGCCATTGTGTAATTTTCCTGATTTCCTCTGTGTGTGTGTGTGTGTGTGTGTGTGTGTGTGTCTGTGCGCGCTTGCATGTGTACATGCATGTGCTCATTGGGATTTTTTTTTTGTTTCTCTTTCAGTTGATGATCAGGATGTAATGACAGAGAGGACCTTGAATGGGGATTGATTATCTTACTGACATTAGGGAAATATCAATTTCCCCTTTTAGAAGCTCAGTTTCAGTATCAAAGTGAGAGAACTGGATTCGAACATACCTAAGGACACTTCCAGTTGTGACATTTTGTGATTCTCTACTTTATATGTGGCTATTATTTTTGTAGTATCTAATGCATATTTGTATAGTTGAATGAAGCAACTAATGTGGAGAGAAATAACATATAGTGCTGAACTTGAGTGATGACACTAGCGACCTCAGAGCTTGCTCTGTCCATATCTACCACCCCAAGAAGTTAATGGGTGAATTTGGGGGCATAGTTTGAGGCTTTTGAATAAAGCCTTGAGGTCTTTGAAGATGATTAGTCTGTGGGTCCACATAACAATTCAGGGGACGGTGTGTGCCTCCAGGTGGCGATAGTTTGAAAATACATGGGAAACATAGATGCTAATCCTGGCCTGTGTGGTGATAAAGCTCATTAGACGATGTTTATGCAGGAAAGGGCAGGAAAGATCCAGTAACATCAGATGCACTTCGGGGAAGGAATGCGGCTTCCCTGGAATGTCTCTGTTCATGGAGGCAGAAACCAGCCTTTTAATGATAATTAACTGCATTAAAGGAGTCTTTTAATTCCAAAGTCATGCTCCCAGCATTAATTTTAATTAATTAATTTGCTTTTGAGACATGGTCTTTTATGTAGCCCTGGTTGACCTGGAATTCACGATGTAGGTGAGGCTGGTCTTGAACTTGTGGGTCATCCACCTACATCTGGTTCTTGGTGCTGGGGTTCCAGGTATGCACCGGGATACCTGCCTGCTGTGAGTTTGCTGAGAGGCGGGTCCTTTACCTTTGTCATGTATAACTTAATGATTTCTATCATGTTCAAAGATAGGTGACACTGTCAGTTGGTTTTAAAATGTTTTCCTTACCCACAAAGAAGTCCTTTACCGCAGGGTAGTGGTGACATATGCTTTTAATCCCAGCACTTGGGAGGCAGAGGCAGAGGCAGACAAATCTCTGAGTTCAAGGCCAGCCTGGTCTATAGGGAGAGTTCCGGATAGCCAAGGCTACACAGAGAAACCCTGTCTTGGCCCTTTTCCAAAAAAGTCCTATGCCATTTAGTTGGCAATTTCCTAGCCACTGATTAAAGTTTTCTTTTCCGACATAAGCCACTAACCCACCTTTCCATCTCTCTGGTTTTCCTATTCTAGATTCATACATTATAGACATTGTTTATAACCCTATATGATCTTCTGTGACTGAATTCCTTAGGTCAGTATAATGCTTTCAAGGTTTATTTGTATTGAAGCATATGACAGCTCATCATTTCTTTCTACAACCAAATTATATTCTGCAGTATAATATACAACTTATACTGTATGCACTGGTCCACAATGGAGATTTAGATAGTCCCTATTCTTTTGTGAATAACTTGTGAATACCCACATACACATTTCCGTGTAGACATGTTTTCATTTCTTCTGAGTGTATTATTTAGACATGGGATCTCTGGGTCATGAAAACTACATGGTTAATTGCTGAGGGGGTGGGCAAGCTACTGTCTAAAGCAGTTATGACATTTTATGATTCCACTGGCTGATGAGTGAGATCTAATTTCTTCATAGCTTTATCAACATGTTATCAATTTTTAGAATATATATTGATTTTTGCTGTTTTTAATACTACCTAGATTTCACTCCTGTTTTCCTTTGAATGAACTGGGGAGAGCTGATGACCTTTCCTGACTGAAGGCCCTCTGGTCACTCAGTGTCTTATTTCCCCCTTTCTCTGTGAGACAGGAGGAGTGAGAATGGGCAGTGTGTTTTAGTGAGTTGGGCATCCCCTTCTTCTCTTGGACAATTACATTTCACTTTCTGGAATATCTGCTACTGCTATGTGTTCCTTGACCACTTTCTCACTCTGTCTCAGGCATTAATGCACTGAGGAGCCTAAAGAAAATAAAACAAAAGAGAAGGCTCCTGCCATTGTAGACCTTGCATTCTACTGTGGAAAGGGCAGTACAGGTGGTAAAGGATGTGATGAAAATACACAAAAGCATTTGATGCCTATGGTTGCTATGGAGAAAACAAAAAGCAATAAAAGGGCATGAGGTGCTCAGGGTGGATTTGAGGGTGTTAGAATTATAAATATAGTGTCTGGAGACCATCCAAAAGAAGAGATTTCATTTTGATAAAGTCTTGAAGGAGGGATCATTGAGCATATCTTTTAAAGGCAGATGAACAATCAGTAAAACATTCTTGTGATGAGAGTATCTGGACATTTTTAATGGCAGTGAGGCAGCTGAGTGTCTTTGTTACAGAAAGTGATAGGGGGGAATTGGCAAACGAGGCCTGAACCAACATAAGACCAGTTCAGGAAGGAATTCATAGTCCCCTAAGCTTTGGTTTTTACTGTGAATGATGTTGAGAGAGGCTTTAGAGTTTTATTTATTAACTTATGGATATGAGTGTTTTGTCTCCGTGTGTGTCTGTGCACTATCTGCAGGGCATTGAATTCTCCGGAACTGGAGGTATAGATGGTTGTGAGCTGCTTTGTGGGTGCTGGGAATCAAACCCACGTTCTCTGGAAGAGCAGCCAGTGTTCTTAACCATGGAGCCTTCTCGTCAATTCTCAACTCCAGAGTTCTAAATGAACCAGTGACACAATCTGTTATATATACCTTCGGCATCATTCTATCATTAGGTAGCAATGGAAAGCAGACAAAGAATAGAAATGGGTCAGTAGAAGACTGTGAATTCCTTGTGTGCAGTTGATAGCTACTGGTGTTTTGAGAAGCAGAGTTTGTTTATATTTTGGTAGGAAACCAAGAAGACTTGATGAGTCACTGGATGTGAATTACAAGGATAAAAACAGAAGATGAAATGGGTTCCGAGAACTTGGCTTGAGCAAATAGACATGTGGCAGGTGGAGAATTCTGAGATGGAGCAAAATAAGAGAGATAGGTTTCAGAAGTGGTAGGAGGATGAGGTTTTCATTTTTGAACACGTGTAAACTTGAGATACCTTTTGATATTGGTGGAGATGTAAGAAGACAGTCATATATATGACATTTGAGTTCAAGGGGAAAAGGCAGAATGAGAGATATGAATTTCAGACCGAAAGGCATACGTGAAGATGGTGTTTAGGGCTCTCAGACTATTGAGGGACTGACTGTGCTTGGGAAAGAGAGAAGGTCTGATGTCTCAACATCGAGGTGCAACGATGCTTGACTAGAGAGGTGACAGACAACCAGTGAAGAACCCAGAGAAGCTTGAGGCAGAGAGGCCGAAGAAACTGTGTCTTAGGAAAGGAGACCAGTCAACTAACAGGAGTTTAGCAATGTGGAAGCCATTGATGATCCAAGAAGAATATTCCAGTGAAGTGAAGTGATGAAAGCCTGTATGGAGAGAACTAAGAGAATGGAAAAGAGAAATTAAAAATCTTTGTATCTGTATTTCTGTGTCCAACTACTGGGGTGGTTGCCTTAGTCATGAGGCTAGATTTGAGTATAGTTGAGATAAATTATTCAATTGTTTTTTTTCAAAATATAAACGTCATAGAGTAGAATGAACATCCATTTGGTAATGGAAAATTTATGTGCTTTTTCTTATTCTTTTCATTGAAGCAAATTGTTTAATAATCTTGATAGACCACTGCTTTGCTATCCATAGAATTAATGCATTGTCACTACCAGACAATGATTTTGACTATATTGTTTTTGTCATAACACAGTGAAAGGTAAAGAGACTGGAAATAGAAAGGATTTGATTCATTGGCAGGAATACCAACATTGCATGTCCCATATTTAAGAGTTTCATGTTAATAAAACCTATAAACCCTCAACGACTTTGCATGGTTTGGTCAGACCTGTGCAATGTTATGAAAACACCCCAGGACTTTTGTAAGATTCTTAGAATATTTTTCTGGCGAGTGGCAGAATTACTCTAAACCATAATGATCAGGAAGATTCTTAGAAGGAAAGATAACATACATTAAGACCCTAAAAATTTAGCTCTTCTTACGTGAACTGAACCAAAAGTTGAATGGTTTCCATTGCAGTGAGTATAGGAAAACAAGAAGCTGCCAGCCTCTAACACATTGTGCAGGGCAAGGATTTTCATGAAGGTTAGGAGAAACACACACACACACACACACACACACA
>JAQHUG010000035.1:9442494-9491234 GCA_028555095.1 Dicrostonyx torquatus
GGGGGGAGATTTGAGGAACTGAGGAAATTGCACTAACAGTTAAGTGAGGGTTTTAGCTTTCTTCCCTCTTCAGTTCTGCTCACCTAAGGGAAGTATTCTGTTTCTAAGCTCCACTCCTTAGCCCCAGAGTGAGGGGCTTTGGGTGAACAATGGGAATTTGTTTCTCAGAATAAAATGTTTTAAGCTGAGGTAATGGACACTGCTTCAATGGATAGTGTTGAGATAAGTAGAGATGCTTTTCTTATGCACAATGAAAGCTCCCTCAAGAAGATAAAAGACCCTGGGGCTGGAGAGATTGTCTCACAGAGGATCTGGGTTCAGTTCCCAGCACTCTCTGTCTGGTGGTTCACAACCTGCCTGTAATACCAGCTCCAGGGGATCTGAAACCATCTCCTGGCCTCTCTGCGCATCAGCATGAATGGGCTCATACCCACACAGAGGTTCATATCTATATATATACATAGTTAAAATCTAAAACAATGGAAAGGAAGATAAGATAAAAGGATAATAGAGACTAGACTTTGATAACAAAGGATTTGCTCAGGTCACCACAGAATGATGGTATTTTACGTTTGTTTTTGGTTAAGTCTGAGAACAAATCTTTTACTTTCTTGCTAATAAAACAGAGTTGGGCTTTATTTGATTTGTTCCTGATCAAAACATAATTTTTGGTGTTTTCCACCTAAGTGCTTCATTTATCCTCTAGGCCCAGCAACACAACAGGTAGTTGGGAAGTATTTCTTCAATGGATGCATGGATGAATTAATGCATGAATTTAAAGAACAGACGATTTCTCCGTGTACTTTTAGCCTCGCCAAGGAAGCAAGTGTTTCTATGAGTATTTAAAACTCGCCTTTCACATCTGTGAGTCTATTTTTAAATCACGTTACTAATGAGACCAAAACTTCCAGCATATTTACTTGTGAATTAAGTCTTTCAATGATAATATAGCTCTCATGTAAGCTTTACCAAGAAGGAATATTGTGATCTAGAAAGCATTTGATTCTTGGATAGTTATTGAATGCTTGCATAAGCAATTGATTAGCCTGGGGTGTATGTGTCCATCATGTGGAATGTCTCATCAACAAGCTCTCGGGCAGCCTGATCACTCTCCAATTCCTGCTGTACCTACTGATGGAATGTCAGAGAAAATAAATTGATTTCTAAGGAGCACTGTACAAACAAAAGATCCACACCATGTTTTTATTTTCACAAGTCTACAGGGTTTTCAACTTCAGTTCTGTCACTAATGGTGAGCTCTGCTAGGATTTCCTGTATCTATGGAGAGTAGAGAAAGAACGATACTGGCACCGTATAAAAGTGGGCTATGTCAACTCTCTTCATCCTAGTGACATCTTGGTTAAATAAAGCAGTACACGGTAAATGTTTTAGAAGCAGTACAGAGGGTCGACAAGATGGCTCAGCAAGTTAAGGCATTTGCTGCTAAGCCTAACGTGAGTTCAATTCCCAGGCCCTACATGGTAGAATGAGACAACCAACTCCTGAATGTTGTCCTCTGACCTCCACACACACACCACATCTCACCCCTTGTAAATAAGTAAACAGATGTAATTTTCAAATGCCCAATCTTTACAATAAAATGTACTATAAAATGAATGGCTCAAAAATCACATTTCTTTGTAAAAGCTGAAGGAGAAAATGAAGTTGCAGGAGAAGCTGAGCAGTGTTTATACAGTAAGAAGAGAGACCTAAGGGATGTCTGCTTGGTGACTTGGCTACAGGTTAACATACAGGCAAAGGACAATTCAAACCAGCCCTGCTTCAGCTCCGTTCTGATATACTGAATGTTTGAGACACATGAGCTCTTCGTTACATTGTTCCCCTGATCCCACACCACTGCATCATCACAGAGAAAGCTGCAAAGGACTAGAAATGCTCCATTATAAGCCTTTCTACTTTTACTCATTCACTAGCCAACAAGCTTGTTATTGTTTACTAATATCAAGGATCATGGTCGGCGTGTGGATTCAAAAACAGTGAGACAAATTCAGAAGAGGCATGGTCCATGGGGAGGGGTGCAAGGGAAATGATAATATGATATACTAAAGCATATTCTGTAGTGGAAAGAAATGCAAAGTATTCTACTCTAGTGAATTCAGGCAGGGTTGGCTAGCGAAGGTTTTCTGGAAGAAGTGTCATCTGGGCTGAAATCTGAGGAAGTTCATGAATACAAGCAGCTTAATCAGAATGTATTAAAGGGATTGGATTTCACGATGAAAGCTCTTGGGAGCTGGAAGGGTTGCAAGGATTATCATGGCATTGCTGCGTTTTCAATTTAGAACTTTATCTCTTGGCACAGTAGAGCAAGGGAGTCTTCAGAGCTGGGAGATGAGAGATGAGGCCATGTTAGAAATTCACCTTGAGGAGACCTGGGCACCAGGAGAAAAGGGCAGATTTCTGAGTTATCAAGGAAGCACAATTGACTTGACTTAGTCCTGTGAATATGGGAAAAATAAATATAATTACCTCCTGCAATTCCATGTGGTATGAGAGAGGAGATACGATGCAATCTTTCCTCACAGAGACAATGTCGTTCCTAGGGTAGTGAGTCTTGATAGTAAGCTCTTCATAGATTCACTTGTCTGAAATGAACGACCATCAGAAGTTCATGGGTCAGCAATGAAAACTCATTACAGAAACATATTTGAGCAGTGTACAACCAAGTTCTAACTTGGTTATAAGATAAATTCAGTGTATTAATTTATTTTACACTTGAATGACCAGGATTCCACTGTGGTGATGGACTGTTTTTCCTTAAAACTATGAAATGATGTCATTACACATTAGTGCCATACAATGACCTGTCCTTGTTCTGGATGTACCATTTAAACAGTTCTCTGATAATGTAACCTCATGTCATTCTTTATGGGGAGAGAGTGCTCCGGTCAGACGGACACAATCATCAGGTTCAACAGTCATATTCTTTGTGGGTAACTCATATTTTGGCATGTCAGTTGTATACATCAGCCTCCCTTGTTTAAAACACTGTGACAGTGTCATGCTCAAGTTTCTGAGTTTTTAAAATCTGAGAGCCAGATACTAGTCAGTGATGGCGAATTTATCACAGTCCATGTTTCCCTGGTAAGTCTGTTTGGGTGGCCTGTCTGTCTCCAGGTATCACTCCCAGCATTTCTAGCTGTCAGTGTTAGCTGGATGTGCCAAGTTGCTGTTCTATTCACTTGAAGGTTATGCAGATGACAGTTGAAGCCATCGGAATAAGTGAGATCACCCAAGGAGAGTGCAGACTGGATGGGGCTGTGGGGTATGCAAACATTGAGAGAGCAGAAGAAAGCAAGCTCATAGGGGATTCTGAAAAAGCCCATGAAAATAGTAAGAACAAAGATCAGAGGTTGTAAGCAAGCTTTCAACTCGTACCATTTATGAAATTATTATTATTGTTAGTCATTATCCACGAAGGTAAAGGTCAAATAATGTTAAGGCTATTTTTTTAAAGACATCTCACTGGACCCGTGGAGCCAGAAGGCTGAGTGGTAGGTAAGAAAACGCATCTAGTGAGTATAGGTGTTTATTATTATTATTATTATTGAGCTCTACATTTTTCTCTGCTCCCCTTCCCATCTCCCCCCTCCCCTTCATCCCTCTCCCAAGGTTCCCATGCTCCCAATTTACTCAGGAGTTCTTGTCTTTTTGTACTTCCCATGTAGATTACATCTATGTATGTCTCTCTTAGGATCTTCATTGTTGTCTAGGTTCTCTGGGATTGTGATTCGTGGGCTGATTTTCTTTGCTTTTTTATCAGATGTGACACAGTAGGTAGAGTAGGCTCTGAGCTTGATTCCTAGCTCGGAAGCCTGGCTCCTCCTGTGGATTGCTGTATCACCATCTTTGTCCTTAATCTGATGTGCCTTTTAAGGTTTATGTGAGGGCTAATTATAATAGATGTCCAAAGTTCCTTGCACACAGTAAATTCCCAGCAGACGTTGGGTATTGGATCTTGGGGTTGTGTAAAGATGTTTTGACTTCAGATGGTAAAAAGGAAAGAACACTTAAGTACAGTTGAAAACTTACCCACATGATTAAAAAGCATTGCGAACGACACCAGAGAGACTAGACAGCACATGGAACTAGAACTGCAAAGAAGGATCAGTTGTTGGCAGGTAAAGACCTTTAATTCAGTACGAGAAGAGAAGCGGAGCACAGACAGTCAGAGTTACAGACAAGTGGTATGCGAGGATTCAGGACGTGGCGTTCTGTGTCATGGATTCTTTTCTGTGCCTTTGTGGGTGATAAAATGGCAGCTCTTCATTTTATATACCATGGAACTAAGGCTTATGTAACCTCACAAAATATGCCATGTTTTTAGAAGAGAAGCAGAAGCAGATTTTCACAAGCTATTTTTTGTTTTGTTTTCATGTTTTGTTTAGACAAATGTGTGAAATAAAGAAATGCTCAAGAAGGCAGGGCAAAGTTGTTTCCTAGGGAGATTGTAACAAAATACTCCTGACTTGGTGACTTGAAAAATGCAAATTTACCACCACTGTACTGAAGGCTGGAAGTCCAGTATCCCAAATTAAGGTGTCAGTAGGGTTGTTTACTTCTGAATACTGTGTGAAGTCTGTGTCGTGTCTCTGCCTAACTTCTTGTGGTTTCTGGCAATCTTAAATAGTCCTTGGTTTGTAGGTTCATTAGCCAGACCTCTGCCTTTATCTTCATGTGATAATCTTTCTGTGTTCTGTGTCAATCCCATGTCTCCCACTTCCTTTTTTAAAATTTTTTTTTGAAGGAGGACACTAACTAGTCAGACTGGATTAGTGGCCCACCATATTCAAGTATGATCTCATTATAACCAATTACTTATGCAATGACCTTCTTTCCAAATACATGTCAAATTCGGAAGGTCAATATGGTCAATTCAGAAGGATTTCGTTACAGGACTTTTTGGAGGACACAGTTCCACCTTTAGCACATTATCCATCAATTAACATTAAAAATTTAAAGCACCTCAATGTGTTTTTTTTTATAGTGACACTCAGTATATTTTTCCTTAAACAAATGTTGGCATCAAAAGGCGTCTTGGACTCTAGTCTCTGATCCCTTTTTGGATATGAGCAGAGTCCCGATTGGCAGCTGTGGAGGGAAACAGTAATCATGAGCACAGGATTGCTTAAACCCTTGAAATAATTTTCATTAAGAAGCCTGTAATTATTTTACTTGTAAACCATGACATTTAATAAAACTCTTTTTGATCTTTTAAAAACAAATTTTAGAAATTTAATTTTGAAATGGTGAAAGTTGTATAGAGGCTAGGTGTTCTGGGAATTGTGTGTAGGCCCCAGAGTATTTTAAGTTTGTATAACCCCAGATCTCTTTCTTGGAAACTTCAAACACACTAATTGCATTTTTTTGCACATGTTTTGTTTTTGCATTAGTACCACATCTTTGAGAACTTCCTTTTAACACTGTTTTACAACAGGTCAGAGGACTCCCTGATGTTTCAAGGCTGGAAGGCAGATTGCCACTGAAAATGCCTCAGGGTGGCCCATAGCTGCTCTTACAGAGATCTGCAGGTAGAGGCTAGTTAGATGAGCCTTTGGGTGCTGGGTAGCTACAGACATGGGAGGTGCTACCCAAACTTTAATATATTTGTTATCAGGTAGGAGGTCCAGAAAACACATCATGTCACCTAGGATTACAGAGCAAAGTTCTAAGCACAAAACTGTACTATGTTGGGAAGTACATTTTTGAGATTCAGAGTAAAATCTGCTTTGCCTTTCGTTTGTCATTTCTGGTTCACAGTCCTTTGCCAGAGCACATAGGAAACCTCACTTCTATTGTCTTCCTAGTCCCCAGGGGCTCCCTCCTACTCTTCTTAGGTGTATATTCCCATTGTTGTCTTGATCAGGTCCATACATTTTTTGCCTTGAAGTTTTCTCCTTAGCCATATCTGAGAGAAAGTCTCACAGTCTCCTCTTCTTAAGGATTCCCCACAATTTTATGTCCCTAAGGAATCACCATGGAGTATTAGCAAAGGGTATTTCTTAATGTTGAAATATTTCTTTATATTTATTATATCTACTTTGCCCATGACAACTGCACTACTTTTTATTTCTTATACGATATAAGGAAAATTAATAGTGTATTTGATTTATCTTGATAAATAGATTTTAGTAATGCTAGAATGACATAGGCTTGGAATGAATGGTTCTGAATGTCAGATGGAGCAATATTGAGCAATAATTAATGTAATTACATATACATTACAAATTAGCAATTTACTCACTTCTCAAAACCTTAGTCTGCTAGCATCACAAAGGAGAACAATTAAGACTAGAAGAAATACAAGCAAATTTCTTTGTTGAAGAATAAGGACTCAACAGAGTGCTAGCAAGGGGACACTCCGTAAGGTGGAGACCCATGTGACCTGGCTGTATAACTATGCAGGTCATATGTCTCCTGTACAAAACATGGATGTGGTGTTCCTTCCTGTACAAAACACATCAGTGGTGTGGTGATGAAGCTAAACTAACGGACTCTGAGACTGAGGATGGGAAACACACCCCCTATTTGTAGCATTTGCCAGTTTCCATAGTTTAGTACTCCTGCAAAGCCAGTTCAGACCGGTTGGATGCCAGTGCATGTGGAGCTGGGAATAGATATACCTAGTCATCTCCCACTAAGGTAAACTTAGCCCCTTGATTGCAAAAGCGGACTGAATGACACTTTTGGGAAATCTAAACAGCAAACACCAAGAGATGCTAGTCAGTACTAACACAATGAGACAGGAGGAAGGTACTCTCTGCCTAAACCCCCATAAGGCACCCAGTAGGCATCTCACAATTACTTGAACCTCCATAAGGCACCCAGTAGGCATCTCACAGTTACCTAAATCTCCACAAGGCACCCAATAGGCATCTCACAGTTACCTAAATCTCCACAAGGCACCCAATAGGCATCTCACAATTACCAAAACCTCCATAAGGCTCCCAGCAGGCATCTCACAATTACCAGCACCTCAGCCCACGTGTGTTTCTGTCTTCTCCAGTGTTCCCATCTCAGTACAGGCACCAGGATTTTCTTAGTCACTTGGGCAAAGCCCTTAGAGTTACCCTGGACTTCTCTTTCTTCACACCCCACATATAATCCCTCCACAAAATCTCTTGGCTTAGCTTGTGAGATAACTTGGCTACTTCTCATGCCTTTTGATGTCCTGTAGCCTGAGACTCTTTAACTGGTCCCTTCAGTATTCTCCCCAGAGCTGCCAGAAGGATCCTTTTAAATCCAAAGGCAGGTTTCCAGCTCTCCCTTCTGATGGGCTTTTCATTTCACTTCTAGCAGATGGCTTCCTTATTGTTCTCACTTGCCAGGCACACTTTGCTCTAGGCTCTCCCCACCACCACTATTGATCTTCTCCTCCTTCTCCTCTCATGCCCATGTGGCATCTGTCATTATTTTCTGTGGGTCATGGCTTATGTCACCTCCTCAAAGAAGCCTTCTTTGACCATCTAGTCCAACGGTTTCCCCAATTATGTTAGAGACGAAATGAATCTATTTGTTTACGTTCTACTCCCTTCACTAAATGGACACTACATGAGGGCGAGCATTTAGTTTTTATGTCTTTGTTTCCCAGGGCACTCAACAAATATTTAATGAAAATGAAATTTTCTTTCTAAATACATTAGTTATTTTTATCAGTGCTGTGGCAAATGGTTGACAAAAAGCGACATTAAGGAGGGTTTATTGGGGGTACCATCTCACCATGACTGGGAAGGCACAGTGGTGGGAATGGCTCATGGCTGTAACAGCAGGCATGTAAGGCAGTTGACTCATGTCATGATGGATCAGGAAGCAGACATACTATAGGAAGCAGGACCAAGCTATAACTCAAGACCGGTCCCTCAGAGCTTCACCTCCTCTTAGGTTCTACCTCCCGAAGGTTCCACAACTCCCTAAAACAGTACCACTGGATAGTGACCAAGTATTCAAATACACGAGTCAATGATTTATATTCAAATCATAATGCCCCTAGGATTTCCAGGAGCTGTAGTTACAGACATTTGTGAGGTACGTCACGTGCGTGCTGTGAACTGAACGCTGGTCTTCCTCAAGAGCAGGAAGTGCTCTCACCTACTGAGCCATCTCTGTCATTATTAGGAGACTTTTAAAACTAGGAATGCACGTTAATAGTGACGTAGTTTAAGTGTCAACTTGACACACCTGGAAAGAGGGAACCTCAACTGAAAGATTGCCTCCATCGGATTGGACTGTGTACCCACAGTCTGGGGAGCAATTTCCTAGTTGCTAACTGTTGAGAGAGGGCCCAACCCACTGTGGGTACCATCCTTGGGTAGGCAGCTCTGGATTGTAAAAGAAAGGTACCCGAGCAAGCCAGAGGGACCAAAGTGGTGAGCAGCCTCTCTCCATGGTCTCTGCTTCAGTTTCTGCTCGAGGTTCCTCCTGCTTGATTGAGTTCCTGCCCTAGTGTCTCTCAATGATCGGTGGAGACATGGGCCTGCAAACCAAATAAACTCTTTCTTCATCCAAATTGGTTTAATCAAGATTTTATGACTTTGTTTCCTGGGGCTCTCATTAAATATTAATGAAAATGATTTAATTAATATTTTGTATTTGAGTTAAGTAGCAGAAAGCAGCCTAGGTACAAGTAGGAAATCGCTTTGGTTTTTATTTGATAATTTTGAATAGTGCCTTAATTCTTTTTAAAAAATTCTCTTATATAATATATTAATATGTACATTAATATATAAATTCAGTTGTTGTCGTTGCTTTTTAAAAGCCTGCTTTTCTCCAGCAAATTACATACAATAAAAATAAAGCCCACAAATTTTAAGTGACATATTTGATGAGTTTGACAGATCTCTGCAACAACAAAGTACGTATCATTTTTGTTAGGCTTTTCTACAGCTCCTCACTCAGTTAATCCTTGTTAATGCTCTGACCCCACCCCCACCCCACTCTAAGCTTCTTTTACTTGGAATAAAGAGTTTCAAACTCATCTATTTTTTTTTCATGCATTGGTAGTTCCTTTTCTTTCTGGGTAGTTCTTAACGGTCACAATTTCCTAATTCATTCACTTGTTGTTAAAGGATATTTGGTTGTTTCCAGTTTGCAATTGTTAAGGATGGAATTGAGTTAAAGGAATGTTTAACTATATAAGAAACCATCAAATTAATTCTCCAAAGTGGTTGTACCACTGAATACTTCTGTCAGTAATTATTCAGGTATTTTAGTGGTTTCATATTTCACATGACTTGACACCGAATCTACATGGTTTGCAGCGAATACCTCATGTTGGTAAACACTTAGCTGTAGAATTCTGGACTACACATGCTTGTTTTAAAGCTTTTTCATTGTCTTCCCTTATTCCTTTTAAGATAAGCTACAGTTTCTCTATAGTTATTTGTTTGTTTCTTTGTCTTCATGGTTTTTTGCGGCTTCTCTGTGTGTAAATATAGACTTGATTTTGTTTTTCCTGCTTTGTCTTCCTAAATTTTCATAAAATTCTCACATTATGTAGATTTGCCGAACATGAAAAGAAAATCCCAAACATTATGCTTTGTGAATTTCAAATATATTTGGATCATGTATTTAAATCATTTAAGGTTATTTTGTGTTGACTTTTGTGGTTTTGTTTTGTTTTACTGTCTGGACCTTAACAGTGTTGTCTTATTTCCCCTTCCTGTAATGGCTAGGGTAGGAGTTTCTTTAAGGGCATAACATTTGGAAATGTATTTATTACTTGATGTACTTAATTATGCAGAATAACCCACGATTAACTGTGGTTATCAATGACTCGTCAATGCCCTTGATGAGATGCCAACTATTTCTAAAGCAGCAATTTGAGCAAGATGTTAATTTATTTGCTTTAATTTTTAACCTGTTTAGAAAATAAAACATCTTAAATGTTTGTTTCCCATTAATATAATTACTAATTTGGGGAAATTTTGATTCAGTTAGCAACAAAAAGTACTTTTTAATTTATTAAAAATTTCTTGAGCTCTTCTTTCTTGTTTTTGGTGGTATCAGAGGTTGAACCCAGGGTCTTTCTTGTACGTGTGTACACACTAGGCAAGTATTCGGTCCTTGAGTTGCATCTCTAGTTCCAGACAATTCTTATCTTCTAAATATTTCTTTTCCAGATTCTTTGTGATGTTCCCAGTATAAAATCCTGTTGCTTTTGGATATTGTTATTTTATTTTCTAAGTTTTTTTTACCTTTCTGTCATAATTTTCCCCTTTTCTTTTTCCTTTCCCCCTTTGCTAGATGGATTCTGGGTAAAACTTCTTTAAAGTTTTTTTTTTTTACACTTTGTTTAATTCTGTCCATTTTTTTCTCTTAAAGATTTAGTTTTATTCATGTGTGCACATGTGTGTGTGTGCACATGCACACATGTGTGTGTGCATTTCTGTGTGTATGCCATATGCATGCAGGTATCTGTAGAAGCCAGAAGAGGGTACTGGATCCACTGGAGCTGGAGTTGCAGGCGGTTGTGAGCCTGACATATTGGGTAGTGGGAATGGCACTCAGGACCTCTGAAAGAGCAGTAAGCATTATTAACTGCCATCTCTTCCGCTTCCTCTCATCTTTTCTCCAAGTCACCCATTGAGTTTTCAGTTTCTATAACCATTGTTCTCTATTTCTATGTTTCTTTTGCTTTTCACATCTTTGTTTTTTATCATATGCTAATCAATATTATCGTCTATTTCATATTGCTCTGTTTTTTTTTTTTTCGTTTTTGGAATCAGTGCTGATTCTCCAAGTTGTTGGGTATGATGGTTGTCCCTCTCTGTGTGTTGTTTCCTTGAATGGCTGCAAAGTGTTGACTATAAATGCAATCTTATCAAGGAATTAGCACACCCTGGATGGTTCACTGGACTGCTGTCTCTATAATATAGTTTACAGACGGAATTTGCATTTGCTTTTGAAGGCATCCTAAAATTAGTTTGTGGGCTAATTGTTTTGGATAATGACTCACGTAACACACAGGATTTCAGTTTTGCTTAGGAGATTTTGTTTTTCTTTAAAGACTTGGGCAGGTTCCAAGTTTTCTTGCCAATTTTCTGGGCTAGTAGGAGGAATTTCTGCTGATCCCTATTTTACTGGGATCAGTTCAGTTCAGTTTTAAAAGGATGCTCTATAATAGCTCTCTGACCCCAAGAGGCTGTGACCATAAAAACTGTACCCATGTGGACATTAAAATGTTAGTAGCCAAGTCTTGTATCAGGTTTTTGTGCTGCCATGGTAACAACTGGTGTTTATTTCTGGCCTGAGTTCCCTTATTATTTCTGGCATCTGGGAGATTTCCCTTTATTCTTACCATCAAACTTGGCTATTGATTAAAAAGAAAAATTTATATTTTGTCTAGTGTTTGTGTTTGGTGGAAGGAAGATCTTTCATGTCCCGTAGTCTGTCATAACACTGAAAGCCATGCCTCACAGCTTTGCACATTTCCTTGCCTCTGTATTCATTTCCTATGCCCAAGTTTCTCCTATTAAAAAAAGATCTTTGTTGTAAAATATCTTCCTGCAAAGCAGTCCCTAGGCCCAGATGATTTCTCAAGAAAGCACAATCCAGGAGAAATAGTCACGGTTTTACAGAGGTATTTCTTGGCAATAGAAAAGAAGGGAATGCTTTTCATGATGCTAGTGTAGCTCTAGTGTCAGCTGTGTGATAAAGGAGACTACGGGAAGAAAAGGCCCTTCATAAATCTGTATGAGAAAATCCTCAAGTGAATTATACCAGGCCAATCAGACAATATATATATATAAAGGAGCTTATGCAATGACTAGGTTGTTTTATCTTAAGAACCAAAGATTACTTGACACTGGAAAGAAATAATTGTATTTTAATATTAGTGAATAAAAGGAAAATCAGTTCAACACACACAATACATACATACATATATATAGTATTTGGTATAATTATACACATTGATTAGCACACAAAGCATCAGAAAATTAGGAATGCACATTACTGGTTTGATCTGAAAAATACCTTCAAAACTCAAATTAATCATAATATTTAATCATTAATTATTTTTCAATACAGTGAGGATAAAATACTTTGTGAGGAATGAGCAAGTACATTTAAATAATGTCTTAGTTTTTACCTCTACTATTATTTTTGCTTCTCTATTCTCATGAGCATCTTAGCTTGGTCTTTCAGTTTTAGGAAAACTTTGTGAAATTTTTTCTAATCATCTGATCTTTTTTTTTGTTTTCTATTTAAAATTTTGCCCCTAAGTTTTTATTGCTTAGCTGCTACAGTCCTTAGTTTTTTATGTTGTTCCTTTTTAACTTGCAAAACTCAATATTTTTCTTTCTCATTGTAATGCAATGTAAGGCTTCACCTTTAACACACTTATTTTCATGAGCCATTTTAGTTGTAGCTTAATGATTTCTATTAACACATGATTTGTGTTATCACTTAATTCTAAATAGTTTATAATTCATACCATAGCTGTTTTCATGATCAGCTCATAAGCATGTTTATTAACTATATTAGATCTTTTTACACCTGTCCAAAGAGCTTTTATCAAAATGATGAAAGATAACAAAAGGAACTTCCGCACAATTTGTAGGCAAAAAGTAGCCCAGCCCATCATGAAAACTATGCTCTACAGAATTGCCATGTGTTCTAGCAATCTTACTTCTAGGTTATTTATCCCAAAGATTTGAAATCAACACATTTATAAGATAGTTGCATGTCCATGTTTTATGCAGTATTTCTAATAGTTTATAATGGAGCATTATTTTATATCATATATAGCTTGTTTATAATATGCTATATTTGCATATAACTCTATTGTTAGGATAAACAACTTATCTATAATTTCAGCATTGTCTATAATATTTCATTATGTTAAGTGAAATAAGTCATGCACATAAAAATAAATACTGCATATTTGCAGTTATATATAGATTCTTAAAGAAGCAAATTCATAGATACAAAGAGTAGGGATTAGTTAACAGAGGCTGGAGGGAATGTGCAGACAATGGTCAAATGCTGCAGGATTTCAGATAGACAAAAAATATTAAAAATATATTTTTGATTTTTAATGAGCAAGGCCATTTAAGTAAAACTTCCTATCTAAAAAATTGCTATTTCAATATATATTTGTTTGAAAAATATTGCTTTTAAATTTTAAACAATACCCATTTAAAAAATAGTTGAGACTTTTTAGGTGTGATGGCCAGTTTTGATTGTCAACACAATCTTGAATCTTCTGGAAAGAAAGTGTCGGTGAGAGATTGTCTCAGTCAGGCTGGTCCATGGGAATTCTGTGGGGAATTGTTTGGCTTCCAGTGATTGAGGTGGGAGAACCTGTCCACTGTGGTGGTGTCATTCCCTAGACAAAAGATCCTGAACTGTGTGAGTGGAGAAGGCAGGCAAGCTGAGTGCCAGCACACATACATTCATTCTTTTGCTGCTCTTGATTATGGATGTGTCAAAACCTTCAAGTTTCTTATACCTCTTCTTGCCTTTCCTACCATGACAGACTGGAACCTGGAACCGAGAGCTAAAATAAACCTGCCCCTGCCACAAGTTTTGAGATCTATTATCACAAAACTGAAATGAAATTTAGGCAACAAAGAAATCAGCTTGGCTAATTATTAGTTATAAACATGTTGGTTATATTTGAAAACACATTAATTTTCTGAGAAGTGCATTACTTTTTCTGAAAAGTAAAACAAGTGTCTTTTCAGTCCAGGTATAGTACCAAGGACATCAAGAAACAGTCCCACTGAATTTCAACACAGTGAATCAATATGTCTGTTGAAGTTAATTATAGGGGCATGGGTGAGAGATTACTTAGAGGAGCACAAGGTGACTCAAAGATCAAGTAACGTAGTTTGTTAATCATATTGCATAGAGAGGTGACATAATAATAGTTAAGAACACAAGCTCTGAAGATAATTGCATAGGTTTTTATTACTTACTGTATAGTTAACTTGGTCTGTAAATGTGAGTTTAACCTGTCTTCCTTATCTGTTGAATGTATATTCTGATGGTATCTCCTCATAGAATATTTTTCAGGTTTCAAATTATTAGTAAAGGACTTAGAACAATGTTTAGAACATACTAATAGCATATGATATCTAAATTGCCATTTCTCAATTCATATTTCTGTTTACTTTTATTTCTTGACACATTAGTTTGTGGTAGAGATATATTTAATCCACTTACTATGACATGCTTTTTACTTAATGTTTTAGTTCACCTTTGTTAACTGTGTTTAAAGGTGTAATATGTAAATATAGTTATAGTACTTACTTAGTGTATATTCATTTTGGTATTACATGCTAATATCCATCGAATCCCAAGCCTCTTCTTAATCTGTGTGGATATAGAAAGTCTTATTTTTTACTACAAGCAACTTGTTTTGTAACCTGCTCAGTACAGCTTTATGGCATCCCTGGGCCAGGGCATGTCTGGAAGGTTGTCTTTCTTGGCTCTCTACTGCAGTGTGCTGCTGAATCTCAGGATGTAGTGCTAAAGTAGGGCACAAGGAGAGTTTAGCTGCTGTGAGACCACTGTGAGCGACTGGGCTATCCCTGTAGCAGGCCAAGAAACCTAGATGAAAAGCTTCAAATATTGGTTCATTAGCTGTCTTAGTAGATCCAGCTGTTACAGAATGTACATCTGGAGTTCAGGTGTGAGCTGAGGAATTTGAAAGTCAGGTATACCTGATGAGATCAGAGGGTATGGAGAATCCTTAAGGATAGAGCTTCTAAAACCAGTGAAGCTCCAGGGAGAAGAAGATGTGACTGAAGGCATTTCCCACATGGGGAGCAAAGGGCATCCAAAATTCTGCACAGTCCTAAAGCCTTAGAGAGCAAGGGCTTTTCTAAAGTTTTGCACAAGATGGGAATAAAATTCTCATACAAAGTCAACAAGGTAATGTTAACAAGTTGAGGAGGCAAAGCCTGGAGAGACTCTACAAGTCAACAACTTCACAGGGTAACCTTGGTGAAATTCTGGAAGCAGAGAGAGTTATTAAAAATGCAGCCAGTTGAACTTCTAATGAGTCCCTTTATACACGTAGTCTTCAGTCAGACTGACCGACCTCAAGATTC
This sequence comes from Dicrostonyx torquatus, assembly GCA_028555095.1. Taxonomy (NCBI): domain Eukaryota; kingdom Metazoa; phylum Chordata; class Mammalia; order Rodentia; family Cricetidae; genus Dicrostonyx; species Dicrostonyx torquatus. The sequence continues at coordinate 9,457,569 of JAQHUG010000035.1, forward strand.
TGTACTATCCCCAGCCTTTCTTGGGCCCAGGGAAAGTTAAGAGATGACACAGCTTTGAGTGAGAAAAAGCCAGATGTGGACTTGTCATTACCAAGTAGTGATTCTGTAGGCAATTTGCTCACTGTCCTTCTCTCTATGGGTGTGTCCATCTGTCTCAATTTTACCTCTGAGGCAAAAGGATAAAGGGAAGGGTGCTCACAACATCCTTTTCTGTAAGTTGTGACAAGGTTTAAGAGAAATAGAAATACTGACAGCATGTGACCAGTAGCTATCAATTATTCTACTCCTTTCTTCTTTACCTCTCCTCTTTATTACTTGTCTAAATGTTCAAGACCAACTGCTTTCAACACACACACACACACACACACACACACACACACACACACACACACACACACACAGAGTTTTGTTCTTTTTATTTCCAAGTCATATGTTGAGTAGGTCCAATGCTGAGTTTCTGCTACCATTTCTTATTTGTCACCATTTTCATAACTTTTGCAATTAGCTTTTCTTGGTCTCTGCCAATCTTTCTTTCTTTGAGATAGTCACCATGAATATCTAAAAATATCGTCTACAAACTAGGAACCTTTCAACAATATCCCATAAGTTTTAAGTTCACATGAATTCTTCCTATGGAAACTCCCATGTAATCTCTGCCCTTAATGCCCTCTCATGCTCTTTCTCCTTTCCTTCTAGTCTTCTTCTAAACGATGTGTTTGTAATGATTGTTCTGTCTCTTTAAGAGACAAGACACGCCCACTTCCTCCCCCATCCACTGAGGCAGGCTGATCTTCAGCTTCCAGCCTGAGCTCTTTCTCTCTTCCATCTTCCTGTCCTCTCTCCCCACTTCTCCCCTTCCCCCACTTCTGTCTCTCTTCTCTCTCTCTCTTCTTTCTCTCTCTTCTTCTCCTCCTCTCCCTTTCCCTCCATAACCATAATAAATGTTCAATTTTACTCTACATGGTGCATCCATCTCTCTCTCACCCTCCCGCCCACCGCCACATGGCTGGGAACCAGCCACATGGAGACATGCTGGCGTGGTCTTGGGTGCCCGCCCTGCCTGGAACTGACTGGGACTGGCTGTTTTGGGACCCACTGGCCACTTTGGGACCCACTGTCCCCTGCCTGCTGGAGAACCCTCAACAAAAGCACAACAGTGTTATATGTACATCATTCTTGCTACAAGTTCTTTGCACTTGGTCTAATTCTTTTTGACAAGAGTGCCTCCAGGTTTCAGATCAAATGTTCAAAATTCAAAAAAATCTTTCTTGCCCTGTTATCTGAAGTTACCTATCCTACCTCCAAATTGTTCCTCACTAGTTTAATTACTTATTTTAATTTATTAAAAACATTATAATGATCTATTTTGTTACCATATATGCTTAAATTATTTATACACTTATGTTATGTATGTTACCATATATGCTTAAGTTACCATATATGCTTATGTTATTTTCTTTCTTTAGAGAGTATAAATTTCATCTCTTTTGATCATTGAAGTGTTTCCAACTTTAAATAATATTTGACACATGAGCAAATGCCAAAATATGTTTACTTAATTCATGGATGAATAAATGAAGAAATAATTTATTTTGGATGTCTTTTCTCAGAACTTCAATTCCTCCTCTTTGAAATCCCCACTTTATTCAGAATGCAGTTATTTCAACATTATTATGTTCTTGGCATTTTTTGTATATATTCTTGTGTATGTTCTACTAGACTATAGGATACTAGGGGACAGAATTAGAGAACAAGTGTTCATTAAATATTTGTTGAACTCATGGGTCAACCACACATGATAAAATTCCCCTGATCTATTGGAATATAGATGATAGAAGAGACCACACTAAAACAGCTATTCCTTGACTCACTGCCACTTCTCCACATGTCTTGACAGTTGTAGCATTTGAATTGAGATGAGATTTTTAAAGACTAGGGATGGTCTCTAGGACTGTGTCATGTTGTCTCAGCTCACGGTTTGTAAAATGAATTCATTCTATTTTCTTAGAGATGACACTTCAAGGAACCTTTAAGCAATAAGAGAATGTTGCATTAAGGGTGGTGAGCTTTTGAAGCCACATCACATTTTCCCACACTCCATGCCATTCATGATGCAACAGTTCTTCCATTATTTTGCAACATTTCCTTTCCTTTATTATTTACTCCTTCTTTTGTTCCCTTTTGCCTTCTCCTACTTCCCTTCTTCCCTGTCATCTCTCCTTTTGTGTTTATATTTGCTCATCAGCTTTCTGTCACTTTTTTCTTAAAAAAGTTAACTTTCACACAAAATCTATTAACTATATTTTATGTCTTCTCCTCATTCTACCCAGCACTAACAGAATGACATCTTCATTTCATTTTGTAGATATTTAGAAAGATTCAATAGTGAATCCATGATCTCTGCAAGTGATGGAGATGGGAGTCACATCTGCTTCTTCTGCTCCCAAAGCTCTAATTCCGGACACTCCCTACAGTATTGCTTGAAGTTGTTTTACTAGGCAGAACAGACACTATTCTGATAGGTCTAGTTACTGATTTAACAGTAGGTCCTTTTGAATATGTCCTATGTATGTTTAAGGAGATTTAATAGAAACAATAGATTCTATTACTTCTGCAACTTTTCTTCCAGCTCAAGAGAATAGCTGTTTTAAGGTGAAGAGCATGCTTGGAACAACATTTTTATTTTAAATATGTGTTAATAACTTAAATTTTAAAATGTTAACCTATGCTTATTTATGATTATGATTTATCCATTTTTACATATGTAACCTTTATACTAGTATATGGAAACTGTAGGACCAGTGAAATTTTTTTTATAACAACTATCTGTTGTATCATCTTTCATAGGAACTGCTGTATATCACTCTTTCCAATATCTTTCAATGCTTTTGTTTGTATGAAATGTTTTCTGTAAATGCCAGAGACAATGCTAAAGGATTGTGAATGTAGAAGATTCTTTAACATCAAAGAAACCATGGAGGGAAATGATCATTACTATACTGAATTAAGTCATTACTGACATTTGTTGCTATTGTATTCTTATAAAAACAAAATTAAAAACTAATAAAATTAAATCAGATCTTCAGAACGGATGTTTATTTTTAATTTTTTAAAAAAATTTTATGTGTATGTATATGCCTGGCTGTATACATGAGAACCATGTGTGTATAGTACCAGCAGAAGTCACACGAGAGCATTTGATCCCCTGGAACTGGAACAAGTGGTTGGAATGGGCTGTGTGGGTGCTGGGCACTGAACCCATGTTCTCTGCAAGAGCAATAAGTACTCTTACTCACTGAACCACCTCTTCAGCCCCATGAAATATTTTTTCTTTAGCGCTATGACATTTACAGGCAGGGCTATTTTTGAGCGCTGTATTGTTGATTTTCTTACTTATAGGTGGGGATAGGATATAGACTACATTTTTAGAAACATGTTTCTTTTCAAGTGGTAAGCTGGGAAGAATATTTCTTATATCCTGTTTAAGTACACAGTTGTACAAACAGTTCTGAAAACAAGTTCAGACATCCAGTAAGTATAAGAATCATGTAGTCAATGGGGACTGACTGAGAAGCCAATGATAATGGCACAGGGACCTATCTATCTTTTCTGCATGTATTGGCTTTTTGGGAACCTATTCTATATGGATGCACACCTTCTTAGACTGAGATGGAGGGGGGAGGGCCTTGGGCTTTCCACAGGGCAGGGTACCCTGCCCCATCTTAAGGATGCAGGGGGAGGGCGGTGGGGTGGTGGGGGAGCATGAGGGCCTGGGACAAGGGGAGTAAATGTAAATTTTTCTTTTAACAATAAAAAAAGAAAAAAACAAAACAGAACAACAAAAAAGAATCATGTGGTTTAGTCTAAAAGCCAACATCAGGTTATAGAGAAGGTATTTTAACAGCTCATTCAGGTAAACTATCTTCAAGGGCAGTGCACAGTGGCGCTCAGCATGGGAGAGAGGGTGGGGAGTATCTAGAGCAGTGGAGACCCTGAAGGTGTGAGTGGAGGATATGTCTGACACCAGGGAGTAAAGTCACAGAACCCATTCTTCAAGTGGAAGAATAGAGCTATGATGAAGGTAACAGCATTAACAATGTTTCACTTATTCTTCTGTACATATATGTGTATATATATATATACATACATACATACATACATACATATGTTAATTGTCATCTTTCGTATGCCTTAAGTTGTACTTGGTGCACAGAATACAGCAATGAATGAGACAGAAGTTCTTATCCCATATAGAGTTTATAATCTGTTAAGGAAATAGATAGCAGTAGCATTACTGATGTCAACCTAATACTAATAGTAATAATTGGATATGGGGAATCTAGGTCAAATAGCTTATGGTCATTGATACATATTTGTATCAGGCATACCTCTTAGTGTTTCACAGGCATTATCACATTTGAGCCTCATAATTACTCTGGAGGGTAAGTATTACTGTTGTTATCTGTGTGAAAAATGGAGGCCTAGAAGAACTTTAATTGCCCGTGAAATATTTCACAACTAGTAATGGTAGGTACAATATTTGAAACCAATTTTAATTTGTAGAATCCACTCTTGTAATCGTGCTCCTCCACATCCCTAACTGCCTGTTATTGTCTCCAGTCTTCGAGAGAAAGTGGCTTTGGATCTAATACAAATATCCAAGAAGAGGTTTCCTCAGCAGGGTGTCACATAAGACCTGGGTGGGAGGAACACAACAAGCTTGTCTGGGTGGCTGCTGGGGATTGGGCACGAGGCAGAGCTAGCACGTTCATGAATCAAAGATGCAAGCAAAATGATTGAGTTGGAGCGCAGTCAGGCATTCAGAGAGGAGTTGCTGACCATTTCTGTTGGTTGATGTGTAAGTTTCTACTGGGACCCAAAGGAGGTGTGCTAAAGATGCTGAGATTTGGAATCTTATTACTAACCAAGTACCTCTCTTCTAAGATCCTATGTACCCGGTTCCCTTTCCTGATCACATTCTTCTTCGGTTTTGTGTGTCTCTAGTCAGATCCTTTCCCCTGAGGACTTCGTGTGGTGTGACAGGGTGTCCTGACCCGATCCTCATTCCTCAGTGTTACTTCACTTACTGCTCATTCACTTCTCCAACAAAAGATTGAGTTAGCATAGTAAATGAAAAATTGATAAATGAAATGAAAAAATATGGTAAATGAATATAGCCTAACAAACCATTTCATGTTCTAGGAAGTAAATATTGCTTATAATAAATGCTACAAGAAGGAATATAAAACATAATTAAATGACAACTGCTTCGTCTATAGACAGTTAAACTATTTTGGTGATATAGGGAGTGGAAACACTAAAGAACACAGACTCTGGGCATAATTTATCTGTGACTTCTGGTAGTAATTCTAAAATGAGTAATTCTAAAATTAGTAATTTCTAACTTTGTTACTACTAACCATGTGGTATAATTAAACTCAGAAAAATGCTAAAATTAAATGCTTTGGTATGAGAAAAAGAATTATAGTGATATTTCATTTATGTTTTAATAAATAAAACTTGCCTGAAGATTAGAAGGTAAAAATAAGCCACTAGAGGTCAGGCAGTGGGGACACACACCTTTAATCTCAGGATTTGGGAGACAGATGGAACTCTGTGAGTTCAAGGCCACCCTGGGCTACACAAGATGAATGCAGAAACAGATCCAGGCAGTGGTGACTCACACTTTTAACTCCAGTACTAGGGAGCCACCCTCCTTTAAACCCAGCACCAAAGGGGAATATAAAACAGGAGGAGACAGAGAGAGGCTCAGGGCTCAGTCTGCCATTACCCAGCCGTGGTAGAAGTGAGACTTCTCTAGTGGCTTAGCTGTTTTACTTTTCTGATCTTCACCTTGAACCCGAATATCTGTCTCTGGGTTTTCATTACTTGTGCTACAAAGAATAGTGCTAAATAAGAATTCATGTCTGAAATTGCTATCTATTTTTAAAATGGACCACGTACAACACTGGTTTCTTGGCCTGTCACTGCATCTAAACAGAGTTGCAACAGGCGTTCCGGCTCTTCCGCTGGTAAGTGAACAGAACTTTAGCGTTACTTTCTGTAATTTGCACACTGGCAGATAGCAAGGAGGGGAACATTTCAGAACAATGATTTCCTTTGTTTCTAGGGAAGGTCTTACACTCTACCCTACTTTGTAGTTCTTCTGGGAAGGAATAACTGACATTATTATTAGTTTTCAAAAGGGGCCCCTTGTATAGTTTTAAGCCAGAGCTCCCTGAACTTTTGAGGGTTTGGGAAAATTATAAACTATAACCATTTGTATTAATGAAGCTGAAGCTTTATCGAAAAAAAAAGGATTTTCAGAAGTTATGTAGGACTTTCATTTATGGGTACCAGTGTGTGTTTGATGCACATTCACTGACACTAATAGCGTGCATGAAGTTTCACACTTTTCTTGGGTTTGACTATAATTGAAGTGAATGATATTTGTGTTTGTGTTATTTTTGGCTGCCCTCAAACTATAGTTCTGATAGTTGTGCTTTCTAATAAACAAGAAAAGTTTTACAGCAAAACATGAGGGTTCTCAGGCCCTTAATAACACTGAAGCAGACACCTGAGATAGGCAGATGAGCACAAAGGTGAATTGAGGTGTCAGGATATCCCACAGGTGAAGTTGGTAGTCAAGAGCTCACAGGAACTACAGAGAAACAAAGTCTGACTTCTGTGATGGAAAAAATAGCATCAAAATAAACATGCTGAAGGGAGAGACATAAGAAATATATATATATATTTTTGGTCCAAAGTGTCATCCTTTACTGTTGCTCCTTCTCTGGCCAAAGGCTGGCTTTATTATTCTAGGGACATCACAGCATCTCTTCCTAAAATCATATTTTATAAAACCCTGGCACCTAGTATGTGTTATAGACAAAAGGAACAAAGCATCCATCTCAAAATCCAAACCCCAGCCAGGGGCTTATGTCTATCATCTTATTTGAGTCTCATAATCTTGTTACAAGATGGGCAATATCTTGTACACCCATTTTATAGTTGAAAAAGATAAGGTCAAGGAATTATTCAAATCACCTAAAATTATTCATGCTTTATATTCTCTGTTATACAATGACTTGGTCTCTGTTTCATGTGCTATAATATTTAAAATGTGATTAATTTACAAAATATGATCACCCATAATATGAATACCTATATATAGTAGATCATGTAAATTATTTACTCAGGTCAGAAAAAGAAGGAATATGCTCTTAGGCCAATGAGACTGCATGTTGATCCTGAGATAGGTCCATGCGGATGTGAGTTCATATCCATGATGGAGCCAAGTGTCCTGAGTGGAGAGTGCCGTCATTTTAAAATAATTTATAACTACCTTAATAACTTCTAAATCAACATATAGAGTCTAATATGATAAACACAGGAAAGGAAAGCATATAGGCAAACAGTGTGCCAAGGGACATTTTGAGAAGGGAAATATACAATTGTCTACTTTTTTTGCACAGTGAAGTGTAAGGTAAGTGGAAATGGATGATATATTTCAATGGTACAAAAAGGCTCAGTAGTGATTTCATTCTACTCATAGTTGATGAATTTATAACAAATACTTATGGAAGGAGTTGAGACTGTGCTAATATTTCAAGATGATGCTTTTAAAACCACACATTTCTGTAGAATTATTATTCAGTGCCATCTTTGGACATGATTGTCCACCTTCTTGATCTAATATTAATATTACTGTGCTCTTCATGTTTATGACATAGACTTTCTTCTGAGCACCACACTGCCTAGAAGTGTATATAAATTATCCCCCATTTTTTGCTCCCTAACTGATGGGTCTAATGCTAGCATAAAAATATTTAGTCAAATTTTATTCTGCAATGTGATGAATTCCCCACCCTGGTCTTCTACCACTCACTTACAGAAGTGCTGTGATACTTACTGCTAACAGGCCTCCATGATCTGACCGTGTGTAAAACACATAAATGAGGGCTCAATCATGTCTGATTAAAGTCTACATGAATTGTATGTAATTTGATACAAGGGGATTTGATTATGACATTTAACTCTAATGAGAACAGACGAACAATGTTTATTTTCAGACTTACAATCATACCTCATGGATGTGTCAGTCATGGGGTCTACCCTATGCTTAGAAATTTCTAGGTGAATTGTCTCTATTCATAGACATTTCTGGAAGACAGATTTCTTCAGCCTCTTTATTTCTCCCACTTTCCATAAAGAACATGAACATTGCTGATTGGACAGAGCAGATGCCTAAGGGCAAGGGAGGCAACTTCATGGGCTGCTGGGTAATCTATGACTTGGCATTATACCAGAGGACAAGCTGGGCTACTTAGGTTGTCTTTTGGCAATTTATACTGAGAAATATTGGGTATCATAGCCATTAATCAACTCAAAAGATTGGAAAGAGATAATCCATAAATTAAAGGGAGTCATGGTAGAGCTGGGGAGATTGGCCAATGCATACTGTGCTGGAGTATTTTAAGCATAAGAGATGGTAGAAGAGCAACAGGGAGAGAGAGGGGGAAACATAATAATAATAACAACAACAATAATAGTGGATGCTACCAAGTGCTTTTAAATACTAGGCACTATTCTAAGAATTTTACAACTCCTATATTACTTAATGTTAACTATGATGGTTAATATTGATGTCAACTTGGCAGGATTTAGAATCACTTGGGAATCATATCTCTGGGCACATCTGTGAGGAAGTTTCTGTGCTGAGTTCGCTGAGGTAGGAAGTCTTATCTTAAAGGAGCATCATCCCGTGGATGGTGATTTCTGAAAATAAAAGGAGAAAGGGAACAGAAGCAAAAGCTATTCTAGTGCTGAATAGAAGATGACACAAAAATCATACTACCTGAAATAAATTTTTGGGAACTTTTAGCCAAACCCTGACCCCTATGAGTGTTTGGCAGAGGCAAGTGCTAATTCTAGGCCTCCAGTAATTTATAAAGACAGTTCTGTTGACAGAGGTTTCTGTCCTGCTGGATCCCGCAGTCATTTAGCCCCAAAGAAACACACAGAGGTCTACATTAATTATAAACTGGTTGGCCTATTAGTTCAGGCTTCTTATTAACGCTTACATCTTAAATTAGCCCATAATTCTTGTCTGTGTTAGTTACATGGCTTGGTATCTTTTATCAGTGAGGCAGTCTCATCTTGCTTCCTCTGTGTCTGGCTTCCTCTGTGTTGACTGCAGACTGAATCTTTCCTCTTCCCAGAATTCTCCTATTCTGGTTGCCTGGCCTATACTTCTTGCCTGGCTACTGGCCAATCAGCATCTTATTAAACCAGTACAGCTTATAAAAATTTACAGGATATAAGATCATTGTCCCACAGCACAGTTCAGTACATAAAATGTAACATCCAGAGTCCCATTTCATTAAGCACCCAAGGAATTGTTGACCATCAGAAGAGGTCTGCAAAAAGTCAAGGTCTCATAATTTTCATACAGATCACAAAATAAAATCTTTTCTTAGAGAAATAGAACAAGCTTAAAATGTTTTGAGGAGATAGAAAATCAAAATTAGTGATAGGAGATTAAATAGCATCTATAGAAGCAATATTTGAAAGAAGTTCAATTAAGAGAGTACTTGTAGCACAAATTCTAGCTCATCTTAATAATAAAAACCCAGAGTCAGATATAGGGGTTAAAGCTGAAAGATCAGAGAAGCAGAGCAGCCAGCCACTAGAGAGCTCTTACCTTACCAATGCTCAGACCAAAGGGCCAATCCTGCTTTTATGAATCCTCAGACTCAATTTATTAAACCTCAGACTGCTTCTGATTTTACAAGTCCTCAGACTGCATCTGAGCTCCTGTCTCCTCCCACCTTATATTCCTTTCCTTGTCCAGCCATACCACTCCTGTCTCTACATCTCTAGTGCTGGGATTAGCGAGGCATGTGACCCTAAGTGCTGGGATCACTTTTGTGTGATCTCTGTTTCTTTTTTAGACAGATTCAATCTCGTGTAGCCCAGGATGGCCTTGAACTCACAGAGATCTATCTGCCTCTGCCTCCCTAGAGCTGGAATTAAAGGTGTGTGCCTGGTCTCTAAGACTAACTAGTGTCTTAGCTCTGCACTCTAATCTTTAGGCAAGCTGGCCTTGGGCTTTCAACTCTCCTGCCTTAGCCTCTTGAATACTGGGATCACTGTAACCAGAAGACAGCACTCCATACCATTCTCTACCATCTTTTCTCTGCCTTCTCTAGTGTGTTGATTCTTGATTCTTGGAGGGTGACATAAATGTCACATTTATTTAGAGCTGAGCTTCAATAGTGACTTATATTCAACAGTTTAACCTTTTATGACTCTCTCTATTAACCATTACCCTCTGCAAATAGAAATTTTCCAACCTAGGAAAGAACAACACTAGTCTATGGGTATAAACATTTAACAAAACATCAGTGGTACCTTCTCCACTAGAACTTGGGACTTTCTCAGCTACGAGTTTTTTGAACAAGTTTACAGCACAAGACTTGTAATGTGTTCTATAAAGCAAGCCTCTTATCCAACTAGAATGTGAGTGACTACCCCCTCAGCAGTTTTGACACTATTGCATCAGTGAGTATATCTTGTTGGTATTGTAGCACGAGGGGTCCATAATTTGGAAAGGCTTTTGCTGACTTTTTCATCAACATGCACAGCACTTTTTGATAAGCAGCAGGGAGGAAGTATCTAGCCGTGCTCCACTATGATTTCTCCATGTCCTGTATCCAAACTACACGGTGTTTCAAGCTCTTATTCTATAGTTTTGATAGAGTGATGAGAATGGCATATCATTTTGGAGGGATTTCAGCAAACAGCTCACAGGGAAATATCCCATACCTGGTATTGAGATTTTCACTTAAAAATTTGTGTTTTCCAATTGGGCAGTAGAGGCACATGCCTTTAATCCCAGCACTCAGGGAAGCAGAGGCAGGCGGATCTTTGTGAGTTCGAGGCCAGCCTGATCTACCGAGTGAGTTTCAGGACAGCCAGAGATACACAGAGAAACCCTGTCTCGAAAAAACAGAAAAACAAAAACAAAAACAAAACCCTTGTGGCTTCTGGGGGCCCCAAACCACACAGGTTGTAATGTTCAACTATCATTTTTTTGGATAGGATCTTGTGAGATATAATTTATGTAGTTAACTTTATAATTCAAATTTATTGGACATATTGGCATACGCCTATAGTTCCAGCTACCCAGGAGGCAGGAATCTGACTTGGGGGATTACAATTTTAAGCATGACCTGGGATATAGGGAGATCCTCTATCAACAGTAATTATAATTAGAATCAGTTAACTATACATTCTAAATTGTCAGTATATAAAGATAGTTTCCAGTGCACTAGACATACATTATATTTGCCTTATTTGTCTTTCCATATTCACTTGACTTACAGACACAGATAAATAAACTGAGCAAAAGCCTTTAACTTGGTCTTTATGTCGCGAACGCTTGGATTTTGAAGGTGAATATTTTAGTCAAGCGTTGTCAGTCCTCTGTCTTATTTTATGAACTCTAAGTGTTTGAAGGGTATACATAACTTTGGGAAGAACACAAAGATAAGACAGTAGAAACGAATTTGGAAGTGTGCATGCAACACACTGCCACATAACCTGTGCCCCTCAGAAAATCACCTCAGTTTTCTGAACTGGTAAATTTTCAGCTGAGGCTGAGTATGTGGGAAGGGCAGAGCCATTGTGTTCTGACTGTGAGTGAAGGTATCTGCAGATGTTGGCTATGCCATATCCAATTCATCCCTGGAGATGCTAATTATTCCTTAAGAATGTGGTAATGAGGTGAAACACACTACGAGCCAGCAGGCCTAATAGATCATATTTCCTATCACTCATTTAAATCAGTGCATTAATTTTCATTACAAGATAATGTCAGGATAGAAGCAGAGGCAAACTATGGGGAAAGTAGAGCCTAGCAAGTACAGGCAGCAAGCCACACAATCGTTGGCTCTTGAAATGCTGATCTCATTAACTTGTAGCCAGACTTGCTGAAAGATGGCTATCAGAAGAAAAACAAAAATCCCCTCGATGGTGCAATATTCATGTTACTAGCCCTTAGCAAGGAAAAAACATACAGTTCAAGTCAAACGCCATAAAGGATAATTCCTTTGAATGCAATGTTAAGCCAGAGGGAGGAGTTACAGTTTCCACTTTTTGTGCGCTTGTTCCTCAATATTCATTTACTGAGCATTCATCTTGTCAAAGTAGAAAGGAAGAGCAGAGTTTTTCTGAAAGCTTACAATTGGTATGACTCAGGGCCTGGGGTGGAGTGGGGGATCTTATAGCTGGTGGAAGGTGACCTCTTAGACCTAACTACTTATCTTAGACCTAACTACTTAACGTTTTGGAGTTTTGATTCCCATGCTTTGTCCCTGTCTGTCTTCTTGAGCTGTTGGTTAGAATACAGTCTGGGATACAGACTTAAGGGAGCTTAAGGGAGATAGCCGATTTGTTCTCCAGGAAAATACATATGTAGGGGAACAGGGAAGAACTGGTTTGACCCAGTCTTGTGACCTCTGAGATGAGGAAAGGGTCAGAAGGCAGAACTTAAACAGTGCCATACCTCTCAGGGCTTGAGATTCGGTGCTCGAGAGAGTGCTGGGATGGAGTGCTGCATTCTTCTGCCACATCTGCCACTTGAATGGGTGGATAAAATAAGGAAACACTTAAGGAGTTTGCTCTGCAAGTCACTGCCAAACACTGAGCTGAGAGTGTTAGGAAATAAAGGGAAGTTAGTCACATTTGCTCGGGTGACAGTGCGATGAGACAAATTTTAGTGGGGAAACCCAAAACAAACACCTCCCCCCAAAGAAAAACCACCACAGACTTTATCATCAGAAAGAAATGAACTTGAGTGTTACCCTTGAGAACCACCCACTTTTGACCTTGAACACTATAGGTCAAGTCCACAGAGAAAGTGAGAAGGTCTGGGGAGATGCCTGGGTGAGGAGTGAAGTGCCTACTGTGGAAACATGAGAGAAGCTACATCAGAGTTGGATGTGGCCTTGGAGTGCGTCTTGGACAGTAGAGAAAGGTGGATCTTGGGGGTTTGCTGCTGGCCAGAAGCACTAAATGGGAAAGATCAAGGTTCAGTGAAACACCCTGTTGAAAAAGAAAGGAAGGAAGGGAGGGAGGAAGAAAGGAAGGAAGGAAGGAAGGAAGGAGATTGAGAAATAATTCAGGAAGATATCCCAATATTGACTGTTGTCATGGATGAGCACACCCCACACACATGTTACACACCACATACATACATACACACGCAAACACACAGACAAATGAAATGAGAGATAATTGCAAAGTGCTTGACACATAATAGGTTATGATCTTGAAATGATAGTAAAGACTTATTTCAATATTATATGATTGTATTAATGTTGCCTTAAATACTTGATTATTGGGAAATTTTCACTCTTGATATTGTATCACTTTTTCAGAGGAACAGAGCCAACAGAATGTAGGAATAATTGAAAGAAGGACTTTATTGGATTGGCTTATATGATTACAAGGTGAACGATCCCACATCCATAGGCTGGAGTGCTGGGGAAACCTGTAGCTAGCTCAATAATCTGGAAGCCTCAGAACAAGAGGGACCAATGATGAACTATGTTCATCAAAGTTGAACTATGCAAGCCCCATGACAGTTCTTGGTACAGCTCTGTTTTAGGGACTGAAGAATCTGGAGTCTGTGGGCAAAAGAAGCAGGGAAAAAAATAGCAAAAAATAGCGTGGTGGAAGGTCCCTCTTCTTAGTTGTTCTGTCCGGGACCTCAGCCTATTGGATAGGAATGCCTGCAGTTCAGTGATTTCTCCGGCAGCTTGCTGATACACTTTTATGGAAAAGCCCCACCTTCCAGAGAGCGCAAATATTGGGGCCATTTTCTTGCAGTGTTCTAAAGCACATTGTCTTAGGGCACCATGAAGAAGGGCCCTGGAAGGTGATGTGACACATGGCTGGACACAGGAAAAGTGGTCAACAAAGAGCTAGTGTTCCTTCTAAAATGAGTTATTTAGTTTTAAGTTTGATGAAATATTAAAACAGTTAGCTAACAATATAGAGAAGCTCAGTGAGCTACAGGAATGTGTTTTAAAAAGATTTTTACTTCATTTATTGAGAGAGAGAGAGAGAGAGAGAGAGAGAGAGAGAGAGAGAGAGAGAGAGAGAGCGAGCGAGCCTGTTTGGCCTGGCAGACTGCCTGTGTGTGATGACAGCATGGAGAAATGCCTTATCTGTCCTCAGAATTTATACTCTGTATGTTTTCCACCAGGATTCACTTGCTTCCACTGTGGAGAAATCATTAGTGGTTTGGGGGCTCAATTATTCTATTCCAGTTGATTGGCAGGGATAAAAAATAAAAGGGATAGTTAAATGTAGAACCTAGTAAAGATGATCTTTGTGCTCGGCAGCATGCTAATCAAAGCACACAATGACGCCACACTCTGGCCAGGCCCTCTGACCTACTGTTTCCTCTTTCTTGATGCTTGTAGCAGGTTTTTGCCATTATTGCTGAGAGCTGTTCCTGGACTGTTGCTGGCAAACAAGGCTAAATAGAAACCCAAAGCGCAGAGAGCACAGGGCAGTACAAGGACACCTATGCACAAATATCTCATGTTAGACACAAGATTTAACAATGTGGTTGAGGCACTAACTAAGCCTGTAATATCAAAGAGACTGATTTATGTGTTCTTAAAATGAAGAAGTCCTTGGAACTAGAACATTCTAGATTACTGACTCTCTTGTACCTTGGCCAATAGGCTAATATATTTAAGGTTCCCTATGGTAGACCAGAGGGTATGTAGGGTGTGACTCCTGGCTTAAGTACTTTTCACCCTGTTTTGACAAGGTTAATGATCAAATAATAGGGCTTTTTTCATGTTGTGAGAAGCAGCACGTTTTAGCTATTTTAGAAGTCAAGCCTCAGAAGCTGCTGTAAGGTAATCTCCATTCTTCAAGATAATGCCGATGAGGCTTACAACTACAACTGTGAGTTGAACTTTGAGCTTGTGGGGCTTTCCAAGAGGGCAATCAGACTGAGTCAAATGCATCTGGCATGCTGTGTTGACCCTTCTTTGGTAGCAATGTGCCCAAACATGGGCGTTCTCTGTAGGGTGGCTGCTTGTGCCCCAATGCATGTGTAAATGGCATTCATTTGAAACTCATCCTTTGTTGTATGCTTGCTGACTTGAAATGAAACTCTAAGCAATAAACTATGATGCAGAAAGTGTAGAAAATAAATAAGAGATAAAAGATTTAGAGATTTCTAATGTTTTAGCATAAATCTCACCGAAAATATTTTTGGTTTATTTAGGTAGTACCTTCCCACAAGTAATTTTTCAACTTGTATAATTATAACAGGAATACAATTTGCTAACATAAACATTTTAAGTGTAACTATCTATGTTTTCATAGAGACGCCGCATAGTTTTCAGAAATTATCCTATCAAGTAAACAAAAAAAGCTGTGCTAGTCTTTCATGTCGGACTGCAGGTCATGCAGAAACGTCTTGCAGACTTCATCTGTCTTTTGATTATTTGTCTAGCAAAGATTTTCAAATGGAACCTTTGTGACAAAGAGAGCCCACATCTTTATGAAACAACACATTAGCTATCCACAAATTGCACATTGTTTTCCCAGTTTATAGATAGCCTGTGCCTTGAAGGATATGGAAACAGACTAAAAGCAGTTTGCATCCGCTAGTGACTCTACCCAGATGGTCTATGCACCTTGACCTGTTTAATTTGCATTCAGTTTCTCCTCTGGTCTGTCAATGTGTGTGTGTGTGTGTGTGTGTGTGTGTGTGTGTGTGTCCCCGTGCACACACATGTGTACCCTCACAATTTTTTCATTTGTTTTCTGGACATATTGCCTTGGCTTAGTTTCTGAGATCTAGTTGCCTCTCTTGTTTGTATCTCTTAGGTCTGGAGACATTCCTACAGCATCTCCTATTCTCAGAGACACTTCCACAAACTGTTTAATACCGGAGAACTGTGTGGAGCAAGCTGCACTGTGTCTAGAAGTACATAAGTGTAGTAACCCCTGAGTCATGCAGAGAGCTGCAGATATTCTGGCTACAGTGGTGATGGAGAGATAAAAATCACTGGTTGTTTTATAGACTGCTGGTCAGAGCTGTTGATGTCTGGTCACAGGCAATAAAAAAGCATCAAGATGACTCTAGAGATCGTAGGGCTCATGAAGTATTTAGAGACTTATGAATTAACTGATAACAATCTAGAAGAATAAATACCCTTTTTGTTTTGACAGCTTAGTAGTCAGTATTAACTACTGATCTTAAGAGAAGTCCATTTGTGTTGTTTAACAGAATGAAACAGAATGAGTGCTTTATAAGAAGAGGCATTTCTTTTCTCAGAGTGTTGGAGGCTAGGAAGTCCAAGGCCAAGGTATTGGCATCTGATGAATGATGTCTTGCTGTTTTCTTGCATGGTAGAAGGCAGAAGGACAAGCCTGAACAGACACTGTACACTAAGGCAGAAAAGGGAGACAGAACATCTTCCTATTTGGCAGTTCCTTCTATAGGGACAGAAATCAATTCATGAGAATGGAACTCTCTTCACCTAAACAACGCCCTGCCAAAGGCCCTTCATCCCAACACTATTGCACTGAGAATTATATTTCCTACACCTGAGTCTAAGTTCATAGCAAAAACTCTCATTTATACAAGTGGGTGATGTTATTAGCAGGTCATATAAAGAGGTCAGGAATGTCTCTAGATATCTATGTTGCATGGCATAACCATCCACGACACAGAGTTGTCTGCCTCTGTCATTGGTTACAAGTGTAGAAAGCTTACTATATCGTAACTATAGCAGTAACATTTTATTTATTAATACTTGGTTTGGAGACGAGCATGGATTCACATCAGTGGGGATTCTATAAAGACTTTCTCTTAAAGGAAGTG
Source organism: Dicrostonyx torquatus (assembly GCA_028555095.1). NCBI lineage: Eukaryota > Metazoa > Chordata > Mammalia > Rodentia > Cricetidae > Dicrostonyx > Dicrostonyx torquatus. The sequence goes on from JAQHUG010000035.1 coordinate 9,474,490, forward strand.
GTGCATTTCTTTCTATGGTTGATGCTATCTCTGAATATGACACATAGAACCATTGTATCCATCTTGCCACCAGCTTGAGGATGAAACAAACATACAGACTAAAGAACCAAGAAAAAGGAAGAGAAAAAAGGCGCTGAGCTTTGATGCACGTCTGAACAGTGTCTATGAACTGCTCTACCTCTTCTTAGAGGAACTGCAAATTCATACATGGCCTGAAACAGAACGCATACTGTTTTCCTATCACTTGTACCCTAAGACTTCATTTTGTGAAGATCACTCTGATTCAAAATGAGGGCACTAAATAAGGTGCTTAAAGTGCATACACCCATCGATAGGTGTAGCCATGGCACTGATACTCTACTTCAGATTAGAGGGGAGAGAGCAAAAGGGAATTGCAGGAAAAGCAGAACATAGTGTATAACTGTTGAATTGTGAGGCTGAGAGGAAGCTGGCATGGTGAAGAATTCACTTAAAGGAGTCAGGCAAGCTATGTGTGGCACCTGATGAGCATTATGGCGTTCCAGGCAAGGTGCTCCATGGGAAAGTGCTTCCTCACTTCACCCTATAGAGTAATCACGGGGCTGAACTTGCTTGACTACGTTTTGTGGATCTATCTAACTCTGAGAAAGCTGAGTGTGAGAACATTTGCTTGTAGTTTAAAAACTTGGGAAGCTTGAGCAGAGATCCTAAGAGTCAGGGGAAGCAGATCAACATAATGGAAGACTATCATTGCTAAGGGAAATCAACTGAAGATGGCTGTTTGGAAGGGCATGAAAGGCTGCATTCATTGAAAGGATGCAGCTTTTGAAAGAGGCAGTCCTAATACCATTTTGTACAGTGTGGTCAGCAAGGCAGGAAGGATGTATATGATATAAAAGAAAGGAGAAGCTGAGGGCTGCATACCGTGAGGTTTTCTTTTCTTCTGAGGGTTGACTGCTGAGGAGGAGGCATGCCGAAGCAGGGAGTCTCATGCTTGGGGTGAGTGATCAAAGCTGGAATAATTATGTTCAGGCAATTGAAAGAGGAACAGGAGAGAGATAAATAAATGGGTTGCTGAGCAGCTGGAGTTGAATCTCATAAATTTGTGATAGAATTAATCAGCATATTTATGTGATTTTTTTTTCCCTTGGCAAAAAGCTCAGAGACCCTTTAAAGGAAATAGGCAGTTTTACTAACTCTAGCTGGGATTTGAAAAGAGGCAGGAAGCAGAAGGTGAATTGACAAGGTAATTACTGAATACACTGGTTAGAAGGTTGCAGAGATCACTCAGCACTACATGGCCAGGAAAAACACACTCAGGTAATCTGGAAACAGGAGACTGAAGAAAACATTATGGATAGTTAGAGTGGATCGTTAGCCATCATTTAATCATGCTTGGGGAAGGAAGCTTAAGTGTGGGTAGGGTTTGAAAACTCACTTAAAATGATAGCAGTACTGAATAAGGTATGATTAGAATGTCAAATCACTTATCTCATGATTTTCATAGTTATTAATATATATTTAAATAATATTTTATTTGTTCATATACAATATATTTGAACATATTTATCCTCCAAGCCATCACTTCTTTCCAAACCAATCACACTCCCTTCCCAACTTTTATCTTGTTTTTTTTTTTCTTTTTAACCTACTGTAATAGTCCAGTAATTGCTGTCTATATATGAATAGGTGTAAGGTGCACTGGACCACGGATAAAGTGGTAGAGACCTGATGTGGGATGCCCCTCTGTATGCTGTGAATATGTTTTATTACCATTGATTAATAAAGAAGCTGCTTTGGCCTATGGCAGGTCAGAATATAGCTGGTCAGGTAATTCAGACAGAGACACAGGAAGAAAAAAAGCCAAAGAAGCAAGATGTGAGATAACAAACGATGAGCCTCATGGTAAAATATAGAATAATAAATATGGGCTAATTTAAGTTGTAAGAGCTAGTTAATAATAAGCCTGAGCTAATAAATTAAACAGTTTGTAATTAATATTAAGCCTCAGAATGGTTATTCAGGAACTGGTGGGTGGGAGAGAAGTCTCCAGCTACATTTGGCACCCAACATGGGGCCTTGGTCCACATAAGACATAAAAAAAGTGAAGGAGGGTTCATCTGTATTTCTGTGCTTTGATTGGTTAAATTAAAAAAAGCTACCTGGGCCATTTGATAGGGCAGGACTTAGATAGGCGGGGAAAAGAAAAGAGGATGCTGGGAAGACTGGGTCAGAGTCAGTCGCCATGAGGCCCCCACCGCAGAAGGAAGTACCGTAGATCCGTCCGGTAAGTCACCCACCTCGTGGTGACATACAGACTTTTATAATGGGTTAGTTTATGAGGTGAGGGCTAGCCAGGAAGAGGCTAGAGATAATGGGCAAGGCAGTATTTGAATTAATACAGTTCTCCTGTGGTTATTTCGGGCATAAGCAAGCAACCAGCAGCTGAGCGGGCCGGCAGTTGGGGGCTGGGAGCCAGGCGCTAGGAACACAACCCACACCTCTCCCCAACTTGCAACAAAAAAGCTTTAAAACACAGAAATGGAGCTGCACTCAGTTTCCTAGTCTCTCATGCTAACTGAGGTACAGAGACACATCTCTGGATAGTTGCCTATGAGATAGAGCTAACCACCAACCACCATAAGCTAAGCAGCATGGCAGATTTCCACAGCCTCTTAAAAGGTTTTCTCAGCTGCTGCCTTTAGATTTGAGCTGTGGGTTTGAGAGCACAGTTACACACTGCATGGCAGACTCTGTTGGTCTCTCATGGCCATAGTACAAAGAGATTTCTCCCACCCACTGCTTGTGAGCTTAAGAACACAGCCTCAGGCATAAGAGCACAATTTACACTACTTAGTACTGCATGCCAGAGTTGGGGTGGTGAGCATGACTCCCAGAGCTGGCAGTGAATGTACCTCTACCATGTTGAAAAGCTGAATGGGGCAGAGCCAACAGTCAAAGCCATGGCAGCACTGATCCTAGCCATGCCTACATAGCATTTTAAAAATTCTCCTGGTTAGAAAATGATTACAGATATGCAATAAAAAGAAACCTGTAAATGGTTCACAGTGTTCTAAAAAAATATATACATAGGCTTAAGAAAGAAAATGGGTATAGGCAATTATAAAAGAAATAGAGAATTAAAAAACAAAGTATTTAAAAAGACAGTAAAAATAATATAAAAAAGCCACATGAAGTTGGAAAATGCACAGAGAGTCTGGATTATGTATACTATTGTGTTTTTCTTAAATTTTTTGCTGCTGAACTAACTACAGAGAGATATTTGATTGTGGGTGCTACTAATCTAAACCAACACAAATGTATCTTGACTTCAAAATTTGGGTCTAGAGATATATTTCTTTGGAAAAGAAATTCTGCTTTTTTTCTACAGAAGATGAGAAGCTGTGGATTCCTACCAGGCTAATATGGTTTGATCATCTAAGACTCCTGGAAGTCTACCATAGGAGCAATGGCCAAGGTGATCCAGTATCCAAAAGAGTATCAAGGCAACTGGCTGAGATGATGTAGTTTCATGGGCTACTACAGCCAAGATTTAACCATAATTATAAATATTCTTGGGATCCCCATAAGGTTACCAGTGCCCCCAATCAGCAGGAAGAAGTACAAAAAAATTATGACCAAATTCCCCAAATATTGTTTATGAATGTTTGTCTTAATTTAAAGGAGGTTAGTTATAAATGATTAATGGTCATAGTCAATCTCTTTCTAAAGCAAAACAGGGGATATGATATGGAAATGAATACATTGGTATGAATTTTGATTTATTGATACAACTTTAAGGTCAATTTTTTTATAATATATACATATATATTAGTGTATTTCTACTCTTGTTTAAGGTATTATGCTTATGCAACTTATTTAAAAATGTAATATATAGTTATAAATAAATAGAAATATAATATAAATAAATAAAAATATAAACAAATTAATAGTTATTTATAATAGTCAAATTTATAGTCATGTTTGGTTTTCTAAATATGCAGAGATATATTTAAAATGGTTAGGTAATCTTTGAATACTTCAAAGACCTACAGAATTTGGCATTTAAAATGTTTTACTAACTTAGACTTTTCTCAACGTGAGACATGTCTGCTCCTGACAGCACCAATTACTTCAAAGACGATGATGGGCATTGAAGAAACTCCTTATGGAGTTTGCTTTTAATGTGGCAAGGCTAGCCATTTGGGCAAGAAATTGCTCTTACCTGAACTGCTTGATAATATGCTGCATAAACTTGACCTGCAGGACACACAGGTAAATGACTACTGAACCTTGCTAAAACAAGGTGGGACAATTCTTAAGGGCTCCTGCTTCATGAATATTTTGTCAGACATTCTGCAGGGTACAGAAGAAAGTTACTGATAAATTTTTTCCAAAATAGGTGAGACAACCCTTCAGATTTTTTGCTTCACTGAGAAATTTGTCAGACACTCTAGGTCTGTTGGCTGAAGATGGATGCCCCAATATTACAGAAGAACTTTGGGTTACTGTCCAGGCAGTCAGATATCTCTGTCATTTCTATAGTTTTGGAGGTTGCTTACAATGTACCTACTCTTTACTCAGGTAATAGTATATCTTTCTGGGGTCTTTGATGAAGTTGAGGAAGACTAGATAGTTATAACTTTCCTTAGTTATGATAAAAGGTAAATTAGATATGAAACTTTAAACTCACAAAGATAGAATAGGTGATTGATTATTTTATTTTGTCAAATAAAAATGATAGATAATTGAATACAGTATTTTGTCAAATACAAATAGACTATTGTCACTAATTCTTACTTGATAACCATTTTGTTATATGTAGTTTTACTATGTTAAAGTTAAAATCTTCCTTTTTTATTAGACAAAAAAGGGGAAAATATGTGGATTGCTTTTCTCTATGCTGTGAATTTGTTTTATTATCATTGGTTAAAAAAGAAGCTGCTTTAGTCTATGGCAGGGCAGAATACAGATAGGCAGGAAATTCAAACACAGATACAGGGAGAAAAAAGGTGGAGTTAGGGAGATGCCAGCAGCTGCTAGAGAAGCAAGATGTGAGGTAACAAGCCTTGTGGTAAAATATAGAATAATAAAAATGGGCTAATTTAAGTTGTAAGAGCTAGTTAATAATAAGCCTGAGTTAATAGGCTAATACAGTTTGTAATTAATATTAAGCTTCAGAATGGTTATTTGGGAACTGGTAGGTGGAAGAGAAGTCTCCAGCTACAGAGGCCTCATCCTTGAAGAAAACTTACTTTCCCTTTCTCAGTAGCCATCAGCTGTCAATTTTTCTCAGGTAGAGGTGGGGCCTGGTGAATTTCCTTACTCTTATCTATGCTAAATGTTGACTGTTTTGATTTTGTGTAGGTCTTGGGAAAGCAACCATAATTGCTATGAATTCATAAGTACAATGGCCCTATCATTTTCAGAAGATAGTATTTTCTTGCAACCCTTCTTGACCACTGGCTCGGATGCTATTTCAGTCCCCTCTTTCACGATGGTCCTGAACCTTGGGAGTGTTGTTGTTGATGATGATATATATGTCCCATTTGAGGTTGACAGGATTACTTAAATCACCCACTGTTATGGTTTGTATACCAACTGACCCCCAAAGGCCTTTGTGCATTAGTTGCCTGTTGTAACATTAGAACATAGTGGTACCTTCATTAGGTAGGGTAAGGATATTGACTCATTTGGGTGTGTGACATTGGAAGGCATTGGGATGCCAGCACTCCCCAAATTCCTGGTACCCGTAGAGAGTTGACCATCTTCTATCATGATGTTTTGTATCACCAGAGCCTCAAGCAACGGGACCAAGACATCATGAACTTCATGAAGCTTCTGAAGCCTAGTCCAGTTGAGCTTACCATTCACGAATTTTGTTTGCTTAGGATATTTGTTACAGTGATGGAGAGCTAGTATCCAGCACTGTAAAGAGAGAATGTGTACTTCAGAGGTGGTAAGGACAGATGTTAAGGTCAGATGGTCATTTTAGTGCTTATATAGATTAGAACCAGGATATTTTGGTTCTGGGCTGATCATGTAGTTCTGAGATGTGTGGGAAAAAAAAGTGCTTTGTAAAAACTTAAGGCAATGAGCAAGAAAAACAAGCCTCCTTAATTAAGTGAATGTTTTATGATTGCTTTTGTTGCCTGGGGAATTATTCTGAAGACATTTCTTTATTCACCATATTGTAGAGAATTTCTCTGACTGGCTGTTGTCTTCTAGGAAGGCCATGGTTGTGGGGAATCTGGCAGAAGGCCAGGTGAGGCAGTTGTTCAGGAATCAAATAACCGGGTGATAAAAAGTCACTGTAAGGAAACAAAAGGGGATCTGATGTAACTAACTGATTGTGAATGCAGCCTGAAGCATGTGTATTGGGGGGAGACCTTCACAGTCCACTGAGCCAGGGGATGTTTTGATCAAGAGGTTAGTGTTCGTGTGAGTCCTGCTTCTCTTTTGAAAGGGGCTTATTCATTGGGGGAGTTCTTGGTAACATGTGTTTATTAGGCTGGGATGGAGAAAGCTCTAACATTGTTGAAAGAGATCAGCCGTGCTTCTCAGCCACTGCTGTACTATCTGGTAGTTGACATTGCCACTAATAGGAAGTGATGGATAGAGAAATTGTGGTTTTTCACATGAGGTTCCATTGACAGTTGTATACGGAATGTACCACTCTGAAGCCCAAGTTTGTTTTTATGTGGGACTCCAGTCACGGATCAGAGTATGAGGTTTACTGGGTGATAAGCCATTGGTGTTCATTTTTATTATTTTATTATTATTGATTATATATTCTAGTATACTATTTTCTTATTTAAATACACGGTCAGACTATTCTCATTTTCTTCTTGGAGATTTGTTCAGAATTTTAAGTTTTCTCTCTTGCTCAATTATTTGGAAGAACATAGATGTCTTTCTGTTTTACTTCACTTTTAGGCTCTATGGGGCTTTTACTGTTTGGATGAATGCCATTTGTTATAGTTGAGCTTTCTTACACATTTCAGGTGGTGATTAATGCTCACTAGCAACAATGATTGTATAGGCTTTTTCCTCTGGGCGTAGTATTAATGAAAATAACCACATAGTGATGTGGACTAAGTTCAAGTAACTATGTATCATTTTTTTAAAAAGCAATTATGTTCTCATGACTTCTTTTTTCTGTAATTAAAAATCTCCCTAAGTTAGTTGCTTCACTGGGTTTCTGACACTGCTAAACTGTTTTGAAATCTTGGTTCACTAAATAGGGCCATTGTGGGAGAGGGAAAATACATAAGCGTTTAGCATCCATAGGTGCTTCATTGAATTTATGACAGCCGAAAGCTTGATTACATAACAGGCATATCATAAAAGGCACATTGCTTTTGGATTTGCCTATTTAGGCGATTGTTTATTTGGGTTATTATTTTTCTTCCATGCCCCTTATGACTGTACAGGTTTTGTTTTCAGTAACTGCTAGTTTTGCTTGGCGGGCTCCATCTAGTTGTTTGCTAAGACTGAGTTTTGCGTTGCCTTTGAAATGAACTCAGTTCAACAACAGCAACAACAAGAGAAGGCAGCCACGGTGTGCCTTCCCCTTTGGACTTAACCACTTACGTGCAAATGGGAAAGCACTGGACCAATACCGGACAACTTAGTCACTGTGCTGGATAGTTTAATGTCAACTTGATATAAGCTAAGGTCATCTGAGAGGAGGGAACCTCAATTAAGAAAATGCCTCCCTAAGACTGGGTTGCAGGCAAGCCTGTAAGACATTTTTTTGATTAGTGATTGGTGTGAAAGGGTCCAGTCCATTGTGGGTGGTATCATCCCTGGGTTGGTGGTCTTGGGTGCAATAAGAAAACAGGCTGAGCAAGGCATGGGGAACAAGCCAGTAAGCAGCACCCCTCCATGGCCTCAGCTCCTGCCTCCAGATTCTGGCCCTGTTTAAGTTCCTGTCCTTACTTCCTTCAACGTGAACTATGATGTGAAAGCCTAAGCCAAATAAACCCTTTCCTCTCCACCCGGCTTTGGGTGATGGAGTTTCATCATAGCAACAGTAACCCTAATTGAGACAGCTACAATAGCTTATCTGCTTGGGTTTTAGTGTTCGGGAGCTGCCGAAAATTTCAGTACCTCTTTTCTTCCCTCCTTTCTGTTTTCCCACCAGTAAGTTGTGTAAGGAAATATACAAGAACGAAGAAAAGATATAATATGTCTCTGGCTAATTCCCCTGCATCACTGTCTGTTCAAAGATATCACCAAAGAACGTTTAAGCTTCTTATACTTGGATTAGTCATTTACCGGTTATACTTAATCACTTACATTCCATGTGCCATAAAAAATGTTACAAAAGAATCTGCAGCTTCAGATGTCTGGCCCAATGGGAAAGGTGCTGGCTCAGCATGTAGTCCTGTCTCCTCATCTAGAGTTGACAAGTCATAGTTCTTTCTGAGTCAAGTCTGCAGTCAGTGAAAGGCTGCATGTGCATCTCTGCAGATCAACAGAAGGATGTCTGTAAGACATTTTGAGATAATTCAGAAGAACACAATTAGATTTTATAACATTGTGTTGATGTTGTTATTTATCAAGTTCCAAGGAGGCCTCTTTTAGTTTCCTATTTGAAGGTTCAGAAATAATTTCCCCTATCGTGGTTTCCCATGAAAATTCAGAAATAGCATTTGGAACATAGCATTTGCACAGTGACATTCTTCCATGTTCTCCGTGTGAGCCCATAACTTTGTGTTTAGCCTGATCTCCACCTGTCCCCTGGGCCCAATTGTGTCGATTATCCCTTTCTTCTGTCGTTTTTTATCTTCAGAGGGCTCCCACTATTTGGGGATTTAGAAACAATACAAGTTTTCTTTGAGGATGATAATACATATAGGCAAAGAAAGGCTGGGCTTTGTATTAAACATGGCACCTTGGCTCTCTTTGCTTCATCTTGGTTGCCCTGTTATCTTGGATTTCTTTGCCTTCTTTGGGAATCTGTTCTATGGCTCAGCCAAGTTCCAGCAGGTGTCATGCAAACCCTTGCTAGCTACAGATACCCTCTTAAAATGTATTTAATCACATATTTAAATCTGCAGTATTAATGTTACAACTATTTGAAGACACATTTCCAGCTACAAAGCCAACATGGAACTTTTACACAAATAAATATGGCAGAACCAAACTAAAACTCTTGAGTTTCCCTTAGTCTCTAGGTTTGGGCCATGGAAATTGCCTAATATTTGATTTATAGTTATCATCATTATTTTCTATACTACATGCCAATATTGCACAGGGATCCTTTTTTGCTCTTGAGCCTTGCTCTATACCAAATAAATAGTGAAGAGACATAATTTTTATATTTGTCTTCAGTTGTATGAGATAACTCTCAATGCTCTGTATTCATCTTCCCCGAATCTTCATGCAATTTAACAAATTAAAGTGTGTTATTTAAAATCTGAAGTTGAGGTAAATGTGTTTATGTGTTTTGTGTGGGTAGGTATATACGTGTGTGTGTGTGACAGAGTGGGAGACAGAAAACTGAGTGTGCTACAGTATGAGTTTTTGTGATGAAAAATTATTCTATGAGAGAGATGGGAAACATGTACCTTTTGGATTTCCTTCTCTACCAGTAATAACTAGGGTTAGGATGAGCTTGGACTTGACCGGTAGAGAATGCACTTGGTAAGGGTTGGGAGAATGAGAACCAGCAAGTGCAGCCGCAATGAATTAGATTCTGGAGAGGTTGGCAGGAACATGTCAAGCATTCGGGATGCCAGTTGATGAAGGCATGCTAACATTGCAAAACCCATTGCTATGTCGCCTGAGAGTTCACAGCAAACTGTGTGAGGAAGGGAGTCACTATTTTGGGAAGCACAAATGCCCATAAAACTCTGAAATACTTCCATCATCACTTCCCAGCTTTCCCTGCCAAGTCTCTTCTTACTGCAGTCCTCAGTTAGTAAAGAGATGGAATCTGTTTTGGTTCCTCTCAAAGTAGAGGGAGCAAATGCTGGAGAGGGAGGTGAAAGGGACACCTCTTAGTGCCTCTTCTCTCTTTCTGTCCTTGAGTAGTTTTAGAGATTTACTTTTTCCTCTATTATATTAATATATGAATATGTGCATGTAATATTTAGTTTGTGTTTATGTTTACTTTCACACATTATTTGTTTTTATTATATTGCAGATAATAGAACAAAGTAAGAAATAAGATAAACAGATAAGAGAGAGTCAGGATTTGGGATATGTGCTTGAATTAGTGTGTACTATATCATTCTCTCCCACCTGACCGCTTCCAAATACTGATACTCAGTGTAGTCCATTTGTCTAAATAAAATTTACTTTAGCTTCTCCCCCTCTCCCCATAGTACAAAACTGTTAGTTGATAGTGAATTGAACTGATTTCAGAACAACAGTTTGGAATGTCTGAGATACATGGATATTATTTTATAATAGAATTTTTGTTTTTAAAAGACATTAGGATTGCTGCAATATTTTCACATTTCTCTAATGTCGAAACAACAGACAAAGAAGAGGCTGTGGTTTCATCAGCACTTTTATTAAGTGGCTTTGCAAACACACCCAGTTTCACACATCCCCACACGTATCTTTAAGGTGTTGTGTTCAGCCTTCTCCTGCTGTTTTTCAAGACAAAGCAGAAACCACTGAGAAAGGTGTGGGGGTTTGGATAGCATTGCATTAGAGTACACTAAAGTTTCTTTTTGTTTTTTTTCCAGGCAATAAAACATGTGGGACTAGAAACAGAAGAGAGGAAGGGAGGTCCTATTGACAGATAAATGCGTAGATCGGGCTTTAAATAATAGGCTTTTTAAATCTGTGCTTGAGGTTGGGTTGGAGTTTTGCCATATTGTTTAAATTAGCCCAAGAGATGAGAGGAAGCTCTTACAGGAAGCATTGTAATTTTCTGCCCTTAGACACTAGAGTTTTTATGAGCTGAAGTTAACTGTCTCAAGGGACAATGGAATCCCTCTGAAATGCTTTCTGAGATTGTTGAACAGTCCATTGGTATTTCCAAGCCTGCACTTAGAAGAATGGGGACTTTATTTCATTTTGTGATGATGCGGCACTATCCCTAAATGTCAATTTTCTTTACTGTGATTTTTTTCAAAACAATATTCAGAAAAAAAATTCTCAACAAATTTCTTCAGTAGAGGTGTTTCATGATGACTTTGAAAAAATAATAGAAATTTAACTATTACTTGGCTATTAATACCTATGTAACAAAGCAACAGATTAAAAACTACAAGCACTAGAATTTCTGTGATATGCAGAATAAAGTATAATAAGCATTTTGAGATACATATGAAAATATGAATTACATTTGTTTTCATTAAAAATTACTTTGTTACTTTTACAAATTTTAAATTCATGTGTATTGTTTTTATAACTTTACCATCATTGATTTCTATAAAGCAATTTTTTTTAACAGTGGGACTTTGTTGAATGTGACTTGACAAACATTTAGTGTTCCTTGCTTCTACAGTTGGGTCAAATGACAAGCAGGATGGAAGGGAGTGGGTTTGAGAAAACATGGTGTTGTTGGGCTCACATTATGTCCATATGGTTCCAGTAGGAACCATTGAGACACTGATAAATCAAACCAAAGAGTTATGATAACAGAGATTTCTGTCCTGCCCAGTCCCACAGTCATTCAGTCCCAAAGAAATACACAGAGGTATACTACATTAACCGTAAACTGATTGGCCTAGTAGCTCAGGCTTCTTATTAACACTTATAACATATTAGCCCATAATTTTTGTCTGTGTTAGCCATGTGGCTTGGTACCTTTCTTTGCGAGGCAGTCACATCTTGCTTGCTCTGTGTTTGGCTTCTTCTGTGATGACTGCAGACTGACCATTTCCTCTCCCAGAATTCTCTTGTTCTTCATATCCTGCCTTTACTTCCTGTCTGGTCGCCTCACCTATACTTCCTGCCTGGTTACAAGAAAAGAATGTAAAACCATTGTCCCACAGCAGCAGTGGGAAAGACCACAGCCTTGTTATGATGTAGTAAGGAATGAATGTTGTGTTGCTAAGGAAGCATGTCACATAATGACCACACTGCCACTTTTGTGCAGCCTAGATGTTCTTAATAATTTTACCTACATTTTGCCACAAACTGCGGTAGGCTCAGAGAAATGACAGAGGACACGGCTCTCTCTCTACCACATGCCTGAGTGAGTCCCTTTCTGTAACTGTAACATGAGGAGCCTGCTCGTTGGGGTTTCTGTCCTGCCCAGTACCCCGCAGCCAGCAAGCCCCAAGAAAATCACCCAGAGAGTCTACATTAGGTTATTAAATGATTGGCCCATTATCTCAGGCTTCTTACTAGCTCCCATAAGTTATATTAACCCATTGTTCCCATCCATGCCAGGCACATGGCCAGTACCTTTTCTCAGCTGGGACAGGGACACATGCTGCTTCCTTGGAGATCTGCGCAGACTTTCTCCTTGCCCTGCCTCTACTTCCTGTCTGGTAGACCCGCCTATACTTCCTACCTGGCCAATCAGCATTTATTTAAAACATGATTGACAGAATACAGACAAGTCTCCTGTACCATGTAACTGTGCTAGAATGCCCTTGTGACATCTCTGAGAATTCAAGGGCCTCTGTCCTGGCTTCTGTCAGAGGTTCCTGTAGTCATTCCTTCTTTGCTCTTCTTACTTGGATGCAGAGTATCTGTTCCAGGGTCACAGCTGTCAGCTTCTTGCATCTTGGTGCAACCATGATGGTTGTGATCCATTTCCTCTTATCTCTGAGCTTCACCTGGGCAGAATGGGAGAAATTGCTCAGGGTCTTGGTTTGTAAAAACCTTCAGCACTTGAATATTCATCAGATCCCTTCCCCCACAAGTGTGTGTTCTCCTTCCCTACTTTTGAGACACTTTCCCTCAGTCAGTCTTGATTGGTACTTGCAAAAAAGTTATCATGTTATTTGTGAAAGGCACATACACACATACACAAGCATGCATGCACACACATACACAAGCATGCATGCACACACACACATGCACACACATGTGCTCTCTCCCTCCCTCCCCCCCCTCTCTCTCTCTCTCTCTCTTTCTCTCTCTCTCTCTCTCACACACACACACACACACACCATACAGCTCCTCCCTTCAAATAGTCTCTGACAGACATAAACAACAGAGACACATATTTGCTTCAATAATTTAACTGTCTCATCAAAGCAACGTGCATCCGTTCATTGTCAAATTTACTTGATGTACATATTAAGCTACTTGTAATCTATAGCCCCAACCAGTCTTGCATGTGTTCTCTTGGTGATGGAGCTATGACTTTTCTACAGTCACTGCAGGCCCACACAGTGATTGGTCTTTTTTTTTTTTTTTTTTTGGCAGCCTGTGCTAACCACTCAGTTCATTCTAAAATACCATTTTCTGGCATGGATTTTCAAAGTATTGCTTTATTTATTATCTATGATCCTTATCTAGTATATTTCTATTCTTTTCCCTTTCACCTCTGAGCAATATAATAACAGTAATAATAATAATAAAAATAAAAACTATCCAATGGATGGAGCAGGGCTTTGCAATTGGACTTGGGGTGAAACTAGTTGTGACCTGCTCCTTCTGCAAACAGTACCTTACTGAAGCTCTGAGTCTCTGGCTCATGAGACACTGAATGGAGAGGAAGTATTTGATGCTACAAGGCCTAGAGCAGTGTGTTTTCTTCAATGGGGCCTTGTTAGTATAGGGGTGGGACAGTTCTTCCCAAGAAGGGCTCTCCCAGTCTCTGCAGGGTGCTCTGCATCCCTGACCTGCAGGCATTGACTGCTGGTTACATCCTCCATTGTGTCAGCCCCAAACTGCTGCACACATTCATTCCCAGATGTTCTGTACGGGGCTGGTGCGGCCCCGTGATCAGAGGTAACTGGGGGTTATACCCCTTTCCTCTGATGCCATTTATCCTTTATCATTGTTATTATTTTGATAGAACAATGTGATGTGTTCATTCTGGTGTTGTTTATGTTAACCCATCCCCAAGTGAACATCTCCCGTACTCTATGCCTTTAATCATATGTTTCCAAACTATTCTTCTCCCTTCCAGGGCTTTGTTTTTATTGAAACGAAGCTTTGGTACTTAAAGAAGCTCCATGTCACATTTCAGAATCAGTTCAGACCCAAACCCCTGGGCTTCTAGGTATAAACCATCTCCATGAGCTCCTAGATGCCTGAGTCACGGTTATCACATTGCAATGCACCGTGTTTCATGTCTACCTTTAAGTACATGTGAGAAAAGCTACCATTTTGATTGTGCCAACAACAGTGTGTAGCACGTAGTAGATTGTCAAGAAATATTTGCTGTTGTTTAAACAAGAAAGATGAAAGGTGTTGTTAAGGTGGGAAACGCTTAGGTAGAAGGAAAAGAGAAACATTTTATGTCAGCTTGCCACACTGTAGAGTACAGTGGTTACATCTTAGACTTCATGTGTGGGGCAAAGGTCTGTGCTCTCTTGTGCAGATGGTGAGGGACAGTTGACAAAGAATAAGTGGCCTGGGTTAGCACCAGGTGACAACATTTGTTTTAGCCAACTTAACTTTCTACTGAAAAGATTGTCAAAAGCCCCAGAGTGAGATTGAAACGTGACAGGATTGTGATTATTCAAAATGATTTCAGAACATTGGGATCAGGGAAGGATGCAGGGTTGAATTCACAACAAGAGCAAAGTCAGGGACCAGACAGCAAGTTATACCTCAGCACAACTGATGAAAATTGAGAATTTCATTAGCTTAATCACTGAAGAAGCTTTCTAGCAAACTCCAAGTTTAGAAGGGCTCTCTCTACTGTTTTCAACAGTCTTATGAACAAGGATCCAGTTCTCTCTTCTCTCTCCTTCCTTATTTCCTTCCTTATTTCCTTCCTTCCTTCCTTCCTTCCTTCCTTCCTTCCTTCCTTCCTTCCTTCCTTCCTTCCTTCCTTCCTTCCCTCCTTCCTTCCTTCTGTCCCTCTTCCTCCTTCACTGCCTGCTGCCTCCTTCCTTCCTTCTTTTCCTTTCTCCCCTCCTCTATTTCTCTCTCTCCCTTCTCTTTATTTTCTCCCCCTCCCCTCCCTGTCTCCTTCCTTCCTTCTTTCCCTTTCTCCCTACTTCCATCTATTTCTCTCTCTCCCTTCTTTTTAACCCCCCCCACCAATTTTGACACAAGCTCTCAATATGTAACCTTGGCTGGTCTGGAACTGACTCTGCAGACCAGGTTGGCCAAAAACTCATAGAGATTCACCTGCCTCTGCCTCCTAAGTGCTGGGATTAAAGGTGTGAGCCATCAAGGCTGGGATTTTGTTGCTTTCTTTACAGGGTCTCAGTGTGTAATCCTAACTGGCCTGAAACTCACTATGTAGGTCACTAAACTTGCACTAATCTCCTGGGTGCACACCTTCCAGCGTTGGGATGACAGGCTTGCATCACTGTATCCAGCTCTCTCCATTCGCTTTAACCTCAGCAGTTAGCGCTAGTCACAGCTGCTTCTGCATGATCCACAGGATCTGTAGGCAGCTTTCTGTGCCACTGAAGGGAGAGCATGCTCACACCTGCTGCTGTGCCTCCGGTCTTAGTCTGTGCTCTGTCGGTGCAGGTGAAAATCTCACAAGGGTCAGGAGCCAGCAATATGATTGGCTTTCTCAGAAGTTCTCCATCATTTTGTCAATGACAAATCACTGGCGAAAGCTCTTTGTTGTTTCCTTATCCTGTGGCCCAGGAAGCTGGAAAAAAAGATGCTTACTTTGGTGTAGTCTTGCTCATTTTATATGAATAGATTTTTGTTTAAAAATAATCCTTTAGCTAAACCTTAAAACCAGAAGAGATCATTTTTCCCCTTAAAGTTTTATTTGATTTTATTCAGTTTATTGATTTGCCCGAGTATATTTCTGACTTTGTTTATTAAAAAGCAAGCAAAAGAGACATAAATTAAACTCTACCAACAAACCAACCAAACAAACAAAACCCCAAACTGCTGTGTTCAGTGGTTGCAATTGATTATAATCAGTAAACATATTCAAGTTAAATGATTCAAGTTTTAGCCTGTCTCAAATGTGTGGGACAGCCCTACCAACTTGGATAAACCCAGGCAAATTGTGAGCTTGTGAAAGGTGATTTCCCTGCTCTTTGCTGCAAGATACGCTTCACTCATTTATGAGCCAAGATAAGACTGAGGGTCTGTGTAGGCAGAGTAACTGAAGAAACAGCCGGGATGTAGAGATAGAGGAGACAGATGAGCCATCTGGAGGAGGAACTGGACACAGCTGCAATGAACAATGCTCAGGACTTTGTAGAAGGGGGCTTTGAGGAAGGGTTAAGGATAAAAACGAATGGTTTGCTTTGGAAGGCGCTATCACTGAGCCAGTTAGTGGGATTATTTGTTCTCGAACAAACTGCATAGCATTCTAGGACTCCAGAGCTATACAGGGTGTGTCCAGTCGCAGCCTTGTGGTGAGTGAGATACTGAGGGAGAATTGTGATGGACAGTGTAAATCCTTAGAACTATGAGGAGAGCTGTTTCAGTCATCTGCCAAGCTTTGGTTGGGAGTTCAGTGTCTTTTGAGTGAAGATAGTTTCCCCAGGACGTGCAGAACTGTTTAAACGAATGATCTGCTTCATGCTCACATCTTTGCAACAGAGGACACCTTGTCAAACATAAGCCGGACCCACCCAGCCTCAGTCGTCTTTGCACGTACTCTGAGAAATCATTATGTGCACTTATGGAATGTTCTTTCTTAATGAAATCACTGACTGTAATTTTATGAGCTAAGATAATAGAATTTT
>JAQHUG010000035.1:9493289-9576718 GCA_028555095.1 Dicrostonyx torquatus
TCCTCGCAGTGCTTTTAGTGACTAACAATCCCGTTACTGTAGCTAACATTTTAAGTAATGATAAGTGTACACAAGATCTACAATGTTTATGAGTATCTGAAGCAGGAGATTGGCCCCCATCTTAAGAAGCACCCAGGCAGCCGGGTGGTGGTGGCACACACCTTTAATCCCAGGACTCGGGAGGCAAGAGGCAGGCGGATCTCTGTGAGTTGGAGGCCAGCCTGATCTACAAAAGCCAGTTCCAGGACAGGCTCCAAAGCTACAGAGAAACCCTGTCTCAGAAAAAAAAAAAAAGAAGAAGAAGCACCCAGGCTTCAGAGGGGACATTTATGAAGTAGTATGAGGCCCTGGAACTAATTCATGTGTTCTTCGTGAGGGGTAAGATGGCATTGCCATCTCCCTGGATCTGGGAAGATAGAATTATAATCTACCTGTAGTGAGCGGCATGGGAGATTGTGATGCCTTGTGTAGGTGAAGTGTGCAAAGACATAAAGAGCAGCTCTGGGCCAGTTAATTCTTTGTTAAGCTATGAGGAGGCCTGTCCACGAAGGGTTAATATAGGCTATGCCCCTTTCTTCCAAATGCCAGTGATATTGGACTTTACCACCAGGGCTGCCCCTGACTTCTGTGAGGCTCCTAGATAAGTAGGGAGCTCTGGGGAATGTTACAGTTCACTTAATTATGCAGCATCCGACCTTTATTTGATTGCTTCTTTCGCTTTTTCTTTCTGTGTGAAAAGACGTATCTTTAGAAACATTGTTGAAATTGGGAGATGCACACTGACGAGGGTAAGTGCAGCACATTCTAGACCCAAATTGCACAGTTAGCTTTATAGAATGGATGCAAGATACTAGTTTAAAAAACTGTCATAGCAATATTGCCAAAGTACAGATTTTATAAGAAATTGACCCTCTATATTTAGAGCGTTTCTACCTCTCATTAAGATCTCCTGTCTCTTTCTGGGAACAGAAGGAAGAATGTGTGTGTGTGTGTGTGTGTGTGTGTGTGTGTATACATGTGTTTTTGTGTGTGTGTGTGTATGTGTATATATGTGTACAAGCCTGTGTGAGAACCTTAATGAGTTCTCTGGGGATTGTGGAACTTCAAAAAGAGGCTTATGTTGTCGATTCAAGTGCTAGACTTTAAAGATAGTCATAGTTAAGCTTATGAGATTCCTTTCCCATAGTAATTGGCCATAGTTGACAGAAGTGCTAGTCCCTTTGATTTACTTATTTCTTTCAGTTGCCAACTTAAATATTTCAGTTGTTCAGCTGTCCAAGAAATATACATTTTTATATTATTATTTCATATAATAACTGTCCTAAAAAAATAGTCATTTTTGAAATCTCTTCCCAAGAAATGCTGCCCCTCATCCCCCACCGCCAAAGAGTTGTATGTTGAGTCAATTGGGTCCCAACACATCAGTTTCTGACTGTTGAAATGACCTCGTAGAAACTCACTAGCTTGGTACCCTCCTGCCAAGGACGCAACTCAAGGAATTGCGATGAGACTTCTGGTGCCAAATTGTACTTAGCAACTCCTCGAGGGAATGTCCTGAATGTACACACTTGTCCTGAGAGCTGAACCTTCTCAGGAGCAGATGTGATCTGTTTACACTGGGAGGTCATGAGGAGAACCATGTCCAGGCTATGAGAAAGAGGAATTTTTTTTTTAACCACTAATCCTAGACAATAGTTACTCAAGGAATCTGCTGTGGGGTTTCCCTTTTAAACTTCGACGTTGC
Organism: Dicrostonyx torquatus; assembly: GCA_028555095.1. Lineage (NCBI taxonomy): Eukaryota > Metazoa > Chordata > Mammalia > Rodentia > Cricetidae > Dicrostonyx > Dicrostonyx torquatus. The sequence continues at coordinate 9,495,034 of JAQHUG010000035.1, forward strand.
TTTATTCCTACACGGGTTTCAAAAGATGTAAATGACGGTAAATGGCTGTCTAACACATAGTAGACACTCACTCAAGAAAAGCTGATTAATTAAATTGTATTCATGGTGCTTTTCCTAGCTAGGTTGCCTTTTTATTTTATATTTAAGCTTACTTTTAACCAATAAATAAAATCAAAAACAAATATGGCACACCACTGTAGTACACAGACACCTGCATACATTGCAGTTTCTAATTCAGGCTAAATACACCTATGCTGTCATCAAACCTTTATCATCTGTCTGGGAAGCTGTCAAATACCACCTTTCTTCTAGCTGTTTTGGGATGCACAAACATTGTTGTGCTCTGTAGACACGAGAACTTACGCCTGACTACAGTTAGGAGCCACTGACCTGTTCTTGCTCTTCCTCTCTGCCTCCTGCTCTCCCCAGCCTCTGATAAGCGTCCTTCTGCAGTCTCTATGAATTCAACCTTATTTCTTATTTACTTTTGAGACAGGGCCTCACTGTGTGGCCCTGCATGTTCTGGAACTCATTATATACACCAGGCTGGCCATGAACTCTCAGAGATTTGCCTACCTCTCCCTCCCAAGGGCAGGGAGTTATGGCATATGCCACCATGCCTGGTGATCTCAGCTTTTGAATCCCATGTGCAGGGCGAATGGGATTGTGTAGTGTTTTTTTTAGTCTGGTATAATCCTATTTGCCTGTTTGTACCTTTGTTTCCTGTGTTTTGTGGGGGGCCTCACCACCCGTGCATTCCAGTGTTCTCAAGTAATTTTCCTATGTTTTCTTCTGTTACTTTCATACTTTCAGGTCTTCTTCCATCTATGTTTCTAATCCCTTTTTTTGTTTCAGTTGCTCTTTGTAACTAATGCAAGATGGGGTCCGGCATCATTCTTGTGCCAGGAGATGTTCAGTGTCACCAGCACTGTTTACTATGGACTGTTCTCTCTCCAATGCCTGTTCTTAGCACCTTTGCTGAAAAATTAGTTGACCGCACCACATTCATTTCCCAAAGATCCTCACAGAAAAGGTCTCAAACCTTGTTTGAATTATAGCCACCTGCTGAATCTTTCACATTCTCAAGCTTCACTGTCCAACTCCATAACTTAAATAAGTGTAAGTTATGTTTCACAGGTTGTTTTAAAGGTTCATTGTAAGCACCTAATCCACAGGATGTATTTATTAATTCATAATTATAATTACCACTTAAATAAGTGTAAGTTATGTTTCACAGGTTGTTTTAAAGGTTCATTGTAAGCACCTAATCCATAGGATGTATTTATTAATTCATAATTATAATTACCAGTGCAGCAGTCACAATCATTTCTAGTTTAAATTGTCTTGTAGATGGATTGTATATTTTAATAAAATTTCTGTATCTACAGTTATTGTGTTAATCATGAATCAGTTTATGGATGATATTGACTATTTATGAATTCTTTTGTTAACAGAGAAAACAAATTCATGCTATAGGATGTATGAAGGACACACATGAGACACAACAATTTGACAACAGCTTTTCTGTTTTGTTTATGTGGAAAGTATTTAGAAATATGCACTTGTGTATTAGTTAGGAAAATCAATGACTGCTTCTAATGATTTTATTAAGAAATGATTTTCACTCTTTTTGGGTCACTGCTCTAAACTTTGAAGAGTTTAAAAAATTGTACAAGATAAAACGTGAGTTACTTTAGTATATTTAAAAGTAAAATAAATCTATGACAATGTCAAAAATATAAATACGCTCAGTTCTATAGCACCTCTTTTCCCTCCTCTTCTCCTTTTTTCTCTCCTTTTCTTCTCTCCCTCCTCCTCTTCTTCCTCCTGTTTTACCATGTAGGATAACATACTCCTTGCCAGAAGAAAATTGTGCACTGCTCTTAGGAAAGGTTTTCATAGTTAGGGTTTAGTCAATAATTCAGAATGATTCATGTTAGTGATGAGTGCTGAAATGGAGAAGAAAGTCAATTGGCTAGGATATTATCACTTGCGTGCTAAGAAAAATAAATGTTCTAGAAAAATAACAGCCCAAAGGACTGGATACATTCTTCTTTTGTTTCTTTCACGAGGTCTCCAACAACTGCAGGTTGCTGTAATGGCTCAGCACTCCGAGTTTCGAGTTCCGTCACGTGCTCCTTTATTCAGCAGATCCTGAACTTCTGCAATGTGCTAGGCACTCACTTGGCATTGTGGTGGCTGAAAACGAAAACCAGATGTAGTCCCTCCCCGCTTTGGCTAGCAGTCTGTGGAGAAAGAAATTGATTAAATAGTCAAATTAAACAGTTGAAAATATAAAATGTAGCTTGGAGAGTATGAATTAGTTGAGGGAGGCAGGCAAGGCTTCTTCACAAGGAGGGAAGACGAAACTAAAAACCTGGAAGAAACAGAAATTAATCAGGGGAACAGCAAAGGAAAGGCCAGCTTAGGAAAAGACACAAAGAAAATATCCTATGGGATAAGAACATGCAAACCAAGTAAGAGAAAATAAGACAGTGAGTTTCTAAATGTGGAAACAAGATCATGTAGGCCAGTGTAGCCCGTGCTTTGGAGTTTTATCCTAACATTGGAGGGGTCTAATTGGTTTATGATGTAATGGTGCTTACGTCTGCTTTGTTTGCAGTGGGCAACGAACTAAAGAGAACTTTGTAGTGCCTTAAGGAGGGACTGTCAGGGTCTCCTCGCATAGTTCTTTGGAAACTGAGGAAACAGAGGTAGGTTCAAGGCTGTAGTTGAAGAGATGAGAAGGCACTGGAAATATTTTAAAAGTATTTAGTAGGCAAAATGGGTGTGGTTTGGTGGTGGTTCAGGTATGGGAGGAATGTGGATGAATAGATACTGCCTACATTTTGAATTCGGCTTACTGGATGGACATAGATACTCTTTTCAGAGATGATTGACAGGTTCAGATTCTAAGGTAGGAGTAAGAGTATGCACTTTTTGTTTTGATGTATCATTGGAGACAATGTAGGACATTTTAGTAAAAATGGACCAGACACCATGACAAATGGTACCATAGTGAAGCTGTATTAGATGAAAGATGTACACGTGTGAGGCCCCATGGTGGGACATGGAGTCTACCATCGTAGTGACTATTAGCTTAAGGCTCTGCCAAGGATGAAATCACACCGGAAAAATGCAACTAAGGTTGCCTGGGAAAGATCCTCTAGGAACTACAAGATCTTTATTGACTGAACGAGGAAGAAAGAGTCAGCCATAGAGAGACCCAGACACAATCATAAAAGAGGAAGGAGGAAGCCAGGATGACGCATCAGCAAGGACAGAGACCATTTCAGGAAGAGACTAGTGCCAAATGTTGCTGGAAGATCACAGAGATGGAGACAGAATGGCGCTTGCTTGGTATAGTGTCATGAAGATCACCCATGACTGACTCTAAGCTATTTTAGCGAAGAATTGAGTGCAGAGGCCAGATTTGACACCAGTTGAGACTTTCATGTGGAAGAAGAGGAGGTGATCACAGACACATAGTTTGATGTTTGTGCAGAGGAGACAAGAGAGGGGGGTGACGGAAAGGAGAGTTAGAAGACATGTTCTGTTGTTTTGCTGTCATGTTTTTAGGTTGTAGAATCTTGAAGGATTTGAAAACTAGTAAGAAGAGAGTAAATATGCATGATAGAGAGATCGTGTCATCAGAAACCAAGGCGCCCAGAGTCAGGTGTGTAATTGGCCCTTCCCTTTGCTTCCTAGATACTGACTATTCTTTGGCACCAACCTGTCAGGAGAAGGATGCCGGGATTCTCCATGAACTTCTTGGCTCCCTTCCACAGTAGCTGTTATTGATGAAAACAGAGTCTTTATTAGTGTTTCCATTAAAACCCTCAGAACCAAAGTCAAAACAAGGAGGTCATGACTTTGAGAAGTAAACATGGGTGAGAAACTGTAGTAGGAGGCCACTCATTTGTTCCCAGCAGCTCTGTCTCGAAATAATCACACAGAAACTTTATTATTTACAATACTGCTTGGCGTATTAGCCTATGCGTATTTCTAGCCTACTCTTGTATCTTAAATTAACCCATTTTTATTATTTTATATTTTACCACGAGGCTCGTGGCCTACCAGCAATGTTCCGGCTGGTGGTTTGCTTCTTTCTCCTCTGGCAGCTCCATGGCTTCTCCTTGACTCTGCCGCCTTTTTCCCAGCATCCAGTTTATCTCCCCGCTTAGCTCTCTTCTGTCCTATGCTGGCCCCACACAGCTTCTCTATTAACCAGCGGTATTCACAGCATACAGAGGGGAATCCCACATCAGGAAACATCTTAATTCAGTTCTCTGACACTGGAGCACTTACAGCGTCTCCGTAAACTCCCCCTAGTGATGCAAGTCTAGAGACTTGAACATGGGTATTCATCTGTGGCTTTTGGTCCCCATGTGGTCATGTAAGAAGAAAGATTCATTATGTTTTGTCTAACAACATTTTTTTTTCTGTCCTAGTCAGTTTTACCTTTCTAAGGATTTCTGGTGGCAGGGAGATGAAACTGAATGGTAAATCTCTAATGAACAATATTCTTCCAACATTATAACGGGGGTGGGGCATAAAATAGGATGAGATGGGAAAGCAGTTTGAGAAAACACTGCCTGCTTAGGAAGAGGGAGTGCACCCAAGCATAGTGCTAGCTTTTTAAATCTCCTTATATACATATTGGATATCACCTTTTAATATGTGCTTTTCTCTTTGGTCTCCTTTACATTTTCCTTCCCATCTCCTGTAAGAGCAAATTGTGTAGGCTTGCTAGAAATCAGCTCCTCAGTTTTGCTGTGTATAAAACAAAGTGATTAGAATAGATTGTATTCATATTTTCTTCCTGATTTGGAATTCAAGGATTCAGTAAACTTTGGTCATTTGCTTGCTGGTTGTCATTCTGTTGTCCTCAAAACAAGTCCTTGTGGATCCCTGTGTTGTCAACAAAAATAAACTGTATTTATTTCTCTAGCACTTAGAGACCCAGATATATGAACTGGTTCAGAGAAAAGAGAACTTGACTGTAAGCCAGGAACCTAAATCTCTCTTTTTTTATGCATCTAGTTAGTGCTTCACTGACGAAATGAAGCAAAAAAAGAAAAAAAAAATCCTATTTACCTCAGATGTACACGATGGAAATCAACCCTGCTTGAAATCTTAGGGTGATCAACAGTTTCACACATCATTGTCTTTAGGAAATTTTATGAATCTTCAAGATTTTTAGAAATAATTTTGGGGATTTTAGTTCAAAGTATTTGCATATTCAAATATACATTCTCTTCTTTTAAAATTAAATTCAAGGTGATACATGACTTCGTCATAGACCAAGCCACTGAACCACACAGACACAACTTAGTCAACCTGTATTTCACCATCAAATTAAAAAAAAATCATCAAAAGAAATGCATTTTTATTATTTTTTTTACATTACAGATAACTCTCACATTTCTCCAAACCCATTACTTAATCATATGCCGGTTTCCGTCACCGTCAGGACTTTCTTAACTATGACTTCATTTGTCTTGTTTCCGTGGAGACTCTTAATTGCTTCCTGTCATGACTGTAGCAGTTGCCTTCAGAGTCTTTCTAAATCCTCACCCTTTAAACTTCAGAGGGGCTCAGAATGTCCTGGCGAGACCCTGCTCACTGCTGCTTTGTTTTGGGAAGGACTGCACAGCTGAAAGATGCAGGAAATATACCCTGCATCATTTTAACTGATTTGAGGGCAGATTTTCTGTATGTTTACGGTGGTCATCTATTAAAGGTTCATGCAGTTCACTTATGATACACTCTTGAAAAGTAATTGCATTTTTTATATTCTGAAGGCCTTCAGATGCTTTTCACACTTGTGATTATAGGGAGATTTATCCCCTTTTGTATTATTTCTTTTTTTCTCCATATTTTTTTATTGTTAAAAGGAAAATTTACATTTACTCCCCTTGTCCCAGGCCCTCCCGCTCCCCCACTACCCCACCGCCCTCCCCCTGCTTCCTTGAGATGGGGCAGGATACCCTGCCCTGTGGAAAGCCCAAGGCCCTCCCCTCCGTCTCTTGTATTATTTCTATAGTATTTTTGCATTGGTCACTCAACTCCCAAATCTTTTTAAAAGGAATACCAAGTTTTGCCCTCAACCCATGAGTTATCAGTTGAAGAGGCTGCAAAGTTCAAATATTTCCCTTCTGGAAATAGCAAAGAACTTATAATCACACAATAACACTTATGTAGAAATGACACCTTTTTACTGTCAAATGAAATTCTGATGGTATTGGGATTTCGCTAGTGTTAGAGTCCTCCTTTCGCAAGTGAGAGGTACTGAGATTGGTGAGTGGTGGGATTTGATTGAGGCATCTGGGACAATCAAATATTTTGTGGGACATAATGTAGAGCTTTTATTAAACCTTATCGTGTCTTCCTCCAAAAAAAAATCTTTAAGCAATCTTGTTTTTATGGAACAAATATTTTAAGTGTTTGTTTGTTTATTTATTTATTTATTTTTGCAAATTTACTTTGGAAAGCAGGATATTGCTGCAGCACACACTTCCTCTCTCCCTCCCCTTCACCTTCTGCCACTGTCTCTGTCTCTTTACCATGTGTCTAATACCGATCTTTGAAGCATAAGTACTTCTGGAGATTTTCTGGGTAGTACAGCACGTCAGCCCGGTGTTCTGCCTGAAAGGCTCCTGTAGGGCCAGGACTTCAACTACTGTGGGGCAGGTAAAACACAAGCTCTAGTCATTCCCATTTGAGGCTACATTTATAGGTGAGGCATGGCTCATAGTCCACTAAAAATGGGTCAACAAAAGAGGATCCATCCGTTTTATTTCTGGAGAAAATGTTTCTCATTCTAGCAGGCAAGCTAGCTGAAGAAAGTAAGAGCTGACTGTCCAGTGAACCCAGTGACATAGTGATAGTAATAGCAATAAATTGATTTTTATGAAAAGACTGTCACAGCTCCAGATGCTTTTGTTCGCTAACACATTTAAATGTGCAATTACCTGATGAAGTAGTTCTGATATTGCTTTTATTTTACTAATGAAGAAACTGTTACTGAGGAGTTAAATGCTTAGATACCTGAAGAGATACAGAATTCAACAGTCAAACTCCAGAGCCCACATTCTTAAGCAGGAAGCTCTCCTGTCCCCAGTGCAGAGGTTCTTTCTCCACTTTGCATTTCATGCTTGGGGAGTTTTATCCAGTGGCATCCTTACAAATGTTTTACAAAGAGATGTCCTTTTTTTGGGTGTGGAAACATCTTTTAATTTGAATTTAAAAATTCAGTGTAACACACTGTAAATATTTGTATTGATCTAACATCATGAGAGCAAACGTAAATTGCCCACTGTGGTGGTGTTTAATTTATTAATTTAATTAAACACCAAAGGTGGTGTTTAATTTATTTAATGCAACTGGACCTGGTTCTGAGGCGCATACCAGTCTCATTTGTTATTTTAGAAACATTTTTTCTTAATTTGTCAGTGATCAAGATAGAGCATTTCTCAGTTATTGAAAATATTTAAAATTATGCTCTTTACATTATTAGTACCTTTGAAATATGATTGTCACAGCAGTTATCAAAAGGTTGAATGCTTAGGGTTTGAGCTGCTTTTATGTTGGTAATTTAAAAATAAAGCACTTTTCCTGTTGAAGTCTTTAGTCTATTCAAGAATATTCCAAAAATCTTGAATGATAGGAAAACATGTAACATTTTAGCATGATTTTCCAAGTTGAAAGCTATATAAATCTTGAAAAAAATAAAAAGTCATATTTTGGGATCAAAGTGTCAGACTTTTTATGCCGCATTTCTTGCCCTATATAGTATTTTGACTCTGCAACACATTCTTCACCATTTAATAGACAGTTCCTAGAACATTCAGGACACCACTTCCTAATACAACCCCACTAGCACAGACACTGAGAAAAACAATTAATAAATGGGACCTCCTGAAACTAAAAAGCTTCTGTCAAGCAAAGGACATGGACAACAAGACAAAATGACAGCCTACAGAATGGGAAAAGATCTTCACTAACCCCACATCAGACACAGGTCTGATCTCCAAAATATACAAAGAAATCAAGAAATTGGTTATCAAAAGAACAAATAATCCAATAAAAAAGTGGAATACAGACCTAAACAGAGAACTCTCAACAGAGGAATCTAAAATGGCTGAAAAACACTTAAGGAAATGCTCAACATCCTTAGTCATCAGAGAAATGCAAATCAAAACAACTCTCTGAGATGAGATTCCATCTTACACTTGTAAGAATGGCCAAGATGGAAAACACTGATGACAGCTCATGCTGGAGAGGTTGTGGGAAAAAAGGAACACTCCTGCATTGCTTTTGGAAGTACAAGCTGGCACAGCCCCTTTGGATGTCAGTGTGGCGATTTCTCAGAAAATTAGGAAACAACCTTCCTCAAGACCTATCAATACCACTTTTGGGTATACATCCAAAGGATACTCAACCGTGCCACAAGGACATGTGCTCAACTATGTTCATAGCAGCATTGTTTGTCATAGCCAGAACCTGGAAATAACCTAAATGCCTCTCGACCAAAGAATGGATAAGGAAAATGTTTACACAATGGAGTACTACACAGCAGAAAAAAAAAAGACATCTTGAAATTTGCAGGCAAATAGATAGAGCTAGAAAACATCATTTTGAGTGAGGTAACCTAGACACAGAAAGGCAATTATCATATGTACTCACTCATTAGAGGTTTTAAAACATAAAGCAAAGAAAAACCAGCCTACCAAATCACAATCCCAGAAAAGCTAGACAACAATGAGGACCCTAAGAGAGACATACATGGATCTAATCTACATGGGAAGTAGAAAAAGACAAGATCTGAGTAAATTGGGAGCATGGGGAGAGGATTGAAAGGGAGGGGAAAGGCAGGAAGGGGAGCAAAGAAAAATGTATAACTCGATAAAATCAATAAAAAAGAACATTCAGGATAAATCTGATTGAGGAAAGAAAGCTAGTAGCTTCATTTATGTGCTTGTGCACATGTGTGGGAACACGTCTGTACACATGTAGGTTGTTACTGTACACCCCCCACACACACACCACTCATGTGCTCAAATACACACAGTTTTTAGACAGACCAGTTCTGGCTCAACAGCTTCCTTCGGCCAATTTTAGTTTGGTGCTGAACTTCTTGAAAACAACCTTTTGACATTATTTATAACTTGTCATAATGAACCATGCATTCCTGCTCCTAGGATCACGTCCTGCCTATTTATAAATGATATATTTCTGCATTGGATTCCTTCTGAAAAATTCTTTTATGACAAGAAGATTTCTTTTCTGCGCAATCTGAAAGATAAGAGATAACAAATTAAGTGGTATAGCTTACTAACTTTCTAAAATGGAAATATTTTGGAAACATGTTCAGTAAAGCAAGTGAAAAAAATTTCGTCCTTTAAAACCATTTAAGACATGGAGCTTTCTGATTTAATTTTGGGTGGAGAGACATAGTTCCTGCTTGGTGTTGAAATTTCCAAATAATTATAAAAATATTTAATTAAAAAATAACATGAAGCCTGCCAAATTATCTCTGAGTTGCCTTCCTTCTCGTTATAAAGTGTGAATTTTTTGAATGGGCTGTGGAGTTTCACACAGAATTTTCTTTTGTGGGGATAAATCTATGACTGTGTTTCATATTATAGTTTAATCTTTATAACTTGATAAACTCCATGAAATAAGGATTTCTTTAAAGATATTCCATTTTCCCTACTCCCCAGGCATCTGCATGATATGAGAGGTTAGCTATTCCTTTTCTTGGCAGATCAATATTTCTCTCTTTGACTGTTAATGATGTGATGGCATCCAGCATGGATCTGTGGGCAACTCTCATAAGACTCAGAAGAATTCAGAAGGGAAATAGCAACAGGCAGTATGTAATGGATCAGCTCTTTGGAATGGAGACTATTAATTTATACCAGACCACTTTTTCAAGGATTTTACCGACCTTCCTCTGTGACCCAGAGCCAAAGGATTCTAAGGGGTAATTACCTCTTGTCCAATTATGTTTTGACTTACCTTACAGTATAGAATTTTATCCCAAGAGGTATAAATGTACTTTATTATTATGTCTCTTATTTTTAATATATGTTTAAGAAGGAGCTAGGAGCCAAGTATTTTCATTTACCATAGGAAAACCTCCATTTTCCAGACAGTGCGATGGGTACTAGACTATTTCTGGAAAAAATTTTGACAGTTTCTCCAAATCATTTTAGTTTGAAAGACTTTGCTTTAACATGATTTATTAATAAAAATCTTTAAAATACTCATAATTAGAAAGAATTTTTTTATTTTAATACACTGAATAAAAATAAAATAAATACATATAAATTTCTAAGACTTATGTACTGAAACATTATATACACTGAGCAGGCTGTATTTAGGAACATATATGTATGTACATATATTAATTCAATAACAATTAGTGAAGGAAAGCAAAAAGAAGTATGTGGGGCATGGGAGGGAGGAAAGGAAAAAGTGACATGTGATTAAAATCACAAGACCATTTTACATATATGTATATTTTTCATAATTTTATCTGTCTACCTTTATTTTGTGGATTGATGAGGACAGGAAGATAATGTCAATAAAAAGATGAACTTTTCTCATTTTTAGGCAACAATTCTGGAAGTCATAATAAGTAGTACACAGGTCAATTTTTGGTATTTGAATTGTAGGGTCATCCAGGCATGAAGCATTTAGAGCTACCCAGAGACTAGCTGCATCTACAATATTTAGTGAGTTATTTTGCTACTGATCACCCATGAAGGTTATGCTACTTCTTCAATCCCAGCACCCATCTCTATCTGTCAGAAACTTGAAGGTTCTTGTTGCAGAATTTAGGTCCTCTTTATGGAGTTGTCCTGGTTGGTACCAGCATTTAGTTTGCAGAGGAAAGGATTCCTCTGGCTGTACTTACGGCTAGTTCTCTCTAGTGAGACAATGAACAGCAAGGAAATCATAACTGGACCAGGCAAGCACGTTGGCACTGTGTACAGGGATGATCAGTTTGCAAAGCACTTTGACACTTTAAACTATATTGTGCACTTTATTCAAGGAAAAGGACCAGATGTATTTGAGCCTTGATCTTACTGCTAAATAAAGGAGAGACACACTCTACAGTTAAACTTTTATACATGAACCCTTCTCATCTATCATTTTTTTCATGATCACTTACCTCTTCCTAATACAAAGAGTTACTTTGTCAAATGAAATTTAGGTTATTATGCCTTAGCAATTGAACAGTTCTAGGCTGTCCTAGAATTCATGGTGCTCCTCCTGTGACAGCCTGTCAAATGCTGGGTTACAAGTATGTGCTATCAAGCATGGCAGATCAATTTTGCATTTTGTTAATTACAAAAAGATGGTCCCAGACTTTGTATATGGTAAAATAGACTATTGCATCCATAATTAGTTTACATGAAACTTTATACTGCTAAAGAATGATGACAATTGAATAAATCCCAATTGTATGTGTATATCTCAGATATACACAACATGGAAAGATCATGAATTCTTCCCATAACTATTTAAATAAAAACATATGGAAAAGAAATAAAAGTGTAACAGATACATTGATCAGAAAATCAATACATAAATTCATTAGCAGTAAATTGGTAAATTCCAGTTTTCAAAGTTCATCTGGGTAGTGATTTCATGAAAAAATATTCAGACATTTCAACATTGTTTGCTTATGGAAAACATTTGGCAATTATGTTAGCAAAAAGCAGTGTCAAAAATCTAAACGTTTTCCCCCCAACATCTGCATTTGTTTATTAAAAAACAAATCCACCCCATGCCCCCATCTCTCAAACAAGTTCAGTTTGTCAAGGAATGTTTTTCAATTGTCATGAAATTCAATCCCAGATTCTTGTATATGTATGAGCTTAGTTTATTTGTTTATTTCATTTCCACATGTCCTGACTTCTAAGACTCTAGATAGGAAAGTCTTATAGCATTAACTAAACCTCACAAAACTAAGGGAAAAAGAGACACTTTGGAGTTTCAGCCTGAAGAAGGGCTGTGAGAGAAACTGGAGTGGCTATGGTTTATAGCCATACCAAGAAGCTTGTATCCTCTGTCCTCCTGAAGGTGCTCCAGCAACTGAACTCAATACATTCATTTAGTGCACAGCGTATGCTATACTCTACACCCCAGTCTGCTTGAAATAGAGAAGCATGCTTTTGGTACAAGTGTACGAACATGTGCTAGCACACCCTGGTGTTCTCATTCAAACTAGATGACTGGCTAGAGAGAAGGATACTGCTCATTCTGTCTTTAAAAACATACAGGTGCATGCATGTTTGTGTCTTCACCAGCTTGCTTTAACTTTTGTCTAAGAGAATGGTGAATACACTGTAATAATTTAACTATTTCTTCTTGACATTCTTTTGTAGTTCTTCATTTTAGATCTCACTGAATATCTTGGAGTTGCCGTAGTTAATGGCACTAAGTACTTTCTAGGGCATTTCCTTAAAAGGTGTGAAGCAGAAGACAAGATGTAAGTATCAGTGATGTTCATAAAGGCCATTCCCTTTCTTTTAAGATGAACCCTGTCGACTAGGACTTCATAGAATTTAACCAGCAACAAAGAGAATCAGCGCCTGCGTGACATGCGGTTGTTGCAGGCAGGCAGTTTACATCTCTCGTGCAAATTTCAGGCCTCATCAGAGGAGCTTCTGTGTGTGGTGGGAAGCAATGAATATTGAGACTCAAAAGTGGTCAGCATGCAGATAAGAAGTGGCCGTGGGGTGTTCAGCCATAACTGGTACATCCTTATCACATTTCTCCCCAAGGCTCAGGGACACCAAGGGAGTGGTGATGGAAGATGTATACGAGTCAGAGGTCATAGGTCAGAGGTCATGGGGGACTGCTGTGAGTCTGTTGTCTGTTGTCTGGATGTGACAGAGCCATCACATTCGTGAACTCACAGCAGTTCTGTTTACTTGCCCAAGGCCTGCACAAGATCAAGTGGGTTGGTGCTCTGGCATTAAAACAACAAACAAACAAAAAATCCAAAATAAAACAACAACAACAAAATGACTTGAAGTTGGGAGGAGGATGTTTTGGGGAGAGTTCAGGAACATCAGGAGGGAGGATGGATCATCAGGAGGATACCTAGAATGCATAATATCCGTCTATGAAACTCTCAAGACATAAAGAAAAGTGCTAATAAATTTAATTTACTTAGTAACACTATTTTTTAGGGAGAAATTGTGATAAAAAATAGAAACAGATTGCTGCATTTTGTCTAGGCTGTTTGACTAATTTCCTCTCAAATAAACATCTTGTTACTGCAACACTAATTTTCATGTTCCATTTGATGTGTTTTGAAAAACTTAGCACAAGCATACACTCATGTACTCCAATCAATGAGAACATATAAAACATTGGATCATCTAGAAAGCTGGTTCACTCGGAGGAAAGGAGTACAGTCCTAGCTCACTGGTACTGTCTCACTAACCAAAGAAGAGGGACTCACTGTATGCAACGCCAAGGAGAGTGAGAATGGTTTATTTGAAATCGCTTCTATGTTGTCATGCTCTTTGGTTGTCTGTTGGTTATATGACACATAGAATTTGCGATCCTAGAAGTAAAAACTGCTTGATCTATTTTGTGTTTGACAAAGAGAGCCACATGGGGATCTCTGCCTGTGTTGGAGTGCTGGGCTGGAGCTCAGGCCTTTGTGCTTTCAAGAGCACCACTCCCAAGACACAGCTCATTTTTGTGATCATTTAGAGTTAAATATTTAATGCAGATATTAGGGTTTTTGGAAAAAGTGCTTTTTTTATATAAAATAAGAACATTGAAACAGCTCACTAAATAATTGAGGGGAAAAGCATTGGACATGACTTTGGCAATTTAGCTGTCCAAAGAATTGCTTCTAGGTTCTTAATTACCCCCGTCTTGACATTTGTTTGGAATCTAAATACATAGACGCACAAACCCACATGTTCATATTCTCTTCACTAGTGGGAATCAGCATCAATAAGGTGAAGTCTGGATGCCTCCCTTTAATGTAAGCAAGTGTATTGCGGTTAAGTTTCCACGCTTACAAGAGTGCAGTTTCACAGGTCTCAGTATTGCACATTTTCTCCATAAATGTACATGAGTGCAATTTCCAAGTGCTTTTCTTCTGAGAGCATTTCCTGATGACTTCCTCACTGCATCTGATTGAAGTTTATAGAAACAACCTGAGTAGGCACGTGTCCAACTTTTCTCCATAACTACAGTATAAACACTGCAGCTGCCCTGTCAGCTCTGCTTCCCAAAGCCCAGCATGGAACTTGACCTAGAGTAGGTTCTTAGCTGATATTTGTGAGCGGAAGATGAAGAGGTGACTACATACATATGTGGCTTTAGTTCGTTTATTAAAATTAAAAGAGTTTAAGGGGGTAGGGTAAATTAATGTCTGATGTTTTATTTGATGGTATACTTAAAGGATAAAAATATAAACTCTTTACATTGACATTCCTTAAAATTTCTAGTTAATAAATGCAAAGTTAGAGTTTGTGATGGACTTTTATCGAAGAGAAATTGAGTTCAATAGCAGATTTTCACATAATTTTACTTTAAAACATTAAAAAAACAACTCTTGTTTTTGGAAAGTATACTTTTCTAAGCGGCTTTTGAATAAACACAGTTTAGTAAGACTAACTGGCCTGAGAAAGGTTTATAACATGGATATAGAGGTACCAGCAGGTGGCACTGCATTCCAATACTGAATCAGAAATGCCATCTTCCAGAGGGTGGGCTCATTGGGTAAAACCAAAATTCTATAAATAATTTTACAAGAGAATTTGTATATCATGCTATGAAGCATGACTATTAACTTGCATGTGTAATATAACACTCGTTTGAAATTTAATAGAAAATTGGAATGCCTTTTCTCTTTCGCATTTGTTTCTAGACTTTGCTCTGTTATCGTATACATAGGGTATAACTTTACCAGAATATGTTTTATTTTCTTTCAGTGAACACTAATAAGATACACCAGGAGCTGTAGTAGGTATTCTTGCAAATCCAAGGTTAGACTTGGCTTGGAGGAAACATGACCACATAGTGGGTATTTTTATATAGATGTGCAAGGATTTTGATGGTGCTAGTTCACCAAGTATGCCTGCCTTATGTGTGTCAATTATACTTTTCACGCATTTTATTCACCTTGAAATGGACTGTATATTTTGCTTTGAATTCCTAAACATTACAAATGACTCTTTTATTTTCATTTTTTCTTTTCTTGATGAACTTTCATCAAGAAAAAGTTCTGGATATTGACATATCCAGTAAATGTGACTTATTTCCCATCTTCATGGGATGAGTTACTGGTCAGAGAGGAAGGCTGAAGGACTGAAAAGAAGGGCAAAGTTCGGGCAGCTCTGACAAAGGTCCATCAGTCCACACGCTCAGCTGCCTCTGTAGAGCGGACAGTGTTGTCTTCGGACACTTTAACATTTAAAGAGCAGTCATTGCATGTTGAAACACTTGGCTGCCTATTCCAGCCCCTGTAGAGATACTTGTTATGTATTCATTGACCAAAAGCTACCCAGAATTTTATATCCCAGCTTCCAAGCCGTGATAGTGCACTTTCCATGGTAGCTTCTGATGCATGTCCGTTAGCTGGATCCAGGCTAAGAGATTAAAACAGTTTACTCATCTTTACTTTGTCCATCATAGCATACGTTTTGGATAATGATGTATGACTAGGATGCTCATGTCATCTGTATCTCATTAGCAATAAAGGCAGCTTGGAACATGAGGTGGAAAAGCCAGTGGTGAGCATTGGGTAACATCCTAGCAGGAGTGACTCAGTACCACTACCCTGGTGTGTGGGTTGAAGTACTCAAGGACGTCTTGTCTTAGGATTTTTGGAAGCGTCACTAGAGCAAGCACCTGGAATTGGTTTTAGTTGGGGAAAGGCCAAGAGACAGAAAGTGAAAAGTAGAGGGGACTTCGGCACTGACACCGTGGGGTTTAAGCAGAGGCTGCTGAGTGCAGATGCTGCAGGCTGTCTTTCTCACGCTGCTGCAGGCTGAGTCTCTTTCTGGTCTCTTGCTGAAACCTTCCATTCCACACAGAGGAGTCACAGGGGAAGAGATTGCTGTTGTTATCTTAGTTTGTTTTGTATTTTTCTTCTCTGTGTGTACATGTATGTATGTGTATATGTATGTGTGTATGTATGTATATATATATATATTTTTTTTTTGCCTGAATTTTCAATGTCCAGGACAGTGAATAGTAAACAGTAGAAGCTCAGTAAATTTGTGAATAAATTATTGAGATGAATTTTTAGAAAGACTGCTCTGTACAAAGTGTTTTACTAAGTGTGATGGGGAGAAAAATATAAATGAAAGACTCTTGTTAGCCAGCCAGATTCCAACAGGAAGGCATGTATGTATATAAAATTTATAGCAGAATATTCCCAAGGGTTGTGGGTTCACAGGGCACCTGAAGTCCTTCTAGCTGGGGGTGGACTCAACCTATAGTGCTCCCCAGTGCTAATGAAACCTAGCTTAGATCTTAAGGAATATAGTCTATAATAGCATTGTGTGTGTGTGTGTGTGTGTGTGTGTGTGTGTGTGTGTGTAAAATGTTGGGATGTAATTATAAAACAAGTGGAGAGGGTGGACTTGGGGTAAGGTATATGAGGGGGCTTTGGTAGGAAAGAATGTTGATAGGAGAATCAGGACTGATCTAGAGAGAGCAGGTAGGACCAGGATAAGACAGACTATCTTTTAGCCAGCAGGGATTTTACAGAGAAAAAGTAGTTTGTATATATATATAAAAGAGTCTGAATAGTGGCCAATTCTGAAATATTAAAGGATCATGATTTTGGCTTCTTTGCATGCTATATTACTCAGAAATTGCTGATTTGATTGTTTCAATCAAAATTCACAGGGGCATATGTAATCTCTCCTATACATGTTTTACAAAGAAGTCTAAGAAGGATCCTTGCCTTTCATTTGTTTGCCAACATGCAGATTTTTATTATTAGTATTTTAATTTAGCTTTTGTAACTTTCAAGGGAAGATTTAAAAAGTGTTCATGGCATAGACTGGCCAAAGTTGTTTGGCTTCCAGAATCTCCGAAGTTAGGAGGAAAATTTAGCCAACTTTAAAACTGCTAGTCTCTTGTAGCTGACCTTTTCTTTGTCCTCTAAAGGCCTTACACATTTTCCTCTGTCCCTTCTCTATTATGGGTCCATCTCCCATCTAGACTTTATAGAAAACTTCCTTTAACTCCCGGACCTCTGACAGCCAGGGCACAATCCCATTTGCACCGGTTATTCACGACTCTTTCAGGGCATGGTAGTTATCTTTTATCACAAGAATTGATCAATCATTTCAGCCATTGCATGTCTCTATAGCACTGGTGAAATTGATTCCCTAAGCTCCCTTATGTATTTGGAGGGATAAAGGGTGGGCTTATCATAGGATTATCAAATGTTAGAAAATGATTTATTATAGTGATTTGAGTTCTTTTTGCTTCTTTTACCCAGTGTGCCTTCTGTTCTTTTCCTTTGGGATGACATGACTGTTTGCACATAGTTACTTCATTGGTGATTTTCATATGAGTACTGGCTTGTGAATCAAGATACTTTAAGACCTAATAGTGCTTTTTCTCTGGATCTACTCCTGTAGCATGAATAATAAAACCCAAAGATAGATATTGGGGTTCAACCTGAAGATCAGAAAAGCAAAGCAGCCAGCCACTGGCTCTTACCACTACCTCAGACTGACATGGCGATTCTGCCTTCAGGAATCCTCAGAATGAAACTGAGCTGAGACCTGTCTCTTCCCATTTTATAGTCCTCTCTAGTGCTGGGATTAAAGGCTTGCGCCACTACTGCCCGGTTTCTATGGCGAACTAGTGTGGCTACTGTGTCACCACTGCCTGGTTTGTATGATTGACCACTGTGGCTGTATTACTCTCTAATCTTTAGGCAAGCTTTATTTATGAAAATACAATTGAAATATCACTACAAGCATCTCTCAGAATGTATAATTGACTGTGAATTTCTGAATGTGATTGAGTAGATCTAAAATAATAGCAGCAAATCACCATCCCTACACTTTTGGAAACTGAAATGTAAAATATATACCAACCCTAACAAAATTACAGTCTTAGAAACCTCTCATTGGGCTAAAATTCCCCAGTCTCAGCACAGGAAAACTTTTTTCCTCTCAGATCAAGTTACTTCATGTGACTCCTTGATCTTGCTACAAAGGAGCCATATTTGAAAGAGATACATTGCTAATTTGATGCATTTTTGGGTTTTATTCCCATGCAACCAATCTTTATATAAATAGTCCAGACTTAAAAAATTAAATTTACTGATTCTCTCATGCTTTCCCATATTTGCCCCAACTCCTTTGGGAAAATTCTGTTTTCATATCTACCTTTGTCTATATCTCTTATAGAATACATATGTATTATTTCTCTCTATATGTGTTCTACCAGATCTCCAGTATTACATAAATATGTGCCCTGTATCTGTTTAGGAGCTAAAATACGGTTCAGTAAGAAATTGTAGCCAGGTGGTGGTGGCACACGCCTTTAATCTCAGCACTCGGAAGGCAGAGGCAGGGGGCTCTCTGTGAGCTGGAGGCCAGCCTGGTCTACAGAGTGAGTGTCAGGAGAGGCTCCAAAGTTACAGAAAAACCCTGTCTAGAGAAACAAACAAACGAAAAAAATTGTAGAAAAATTATCTGATTCAAATTAGCTAGTGTTTCTTCCTGTCTTTTAAATGCATTTATATCTGCTTTTCTGATTATAATAATTTCTTATAACTTCTGTAATTGTCTTCAACATTTCATTCTAAGAATACTCTTACTTTGTTGCTTGGAAAGAAGTGAGAAATGGAACAGCTTTATAAAGAATTGTTCCTTGTATTTCAAAACTAGGGAAATCCACAAGAAAGGGGCCTTGCTGCACCACCTTGACAAGATCAAACAGCTCAGCACTCTGATCATGAGCCAACATGCTGAAATCTAGTTTTATTTTCCTAATGTTATTAGTGAGTATGCCATGCCTTATATCATGTTTAACATGACCTCTTAAAGATGTTTCTAGGTACAGTGAGAAAAAAAGCAGAAAGAGTTGGAAACAGATAAAGGATTTCTTAGAAAGGCAGATCACACTGCAGTACTCCTAAACCAAGTCCCCAACGATGTGCACAGCGCTCCTAAGCCAAGTCCCCAACCATGTGCACAGCGCTCCTAAACCAAGTCCCCAACGATGTGCACAGCACTCTTAAACCAAGTCCCCAACGATGTGCACATGTTAGCTAGTCTTGACTGGACACTGAACAAAGGAGAGTGCTGATGTCATCACTCAGGTCACTTAGTCCTTATCCTCCAAGAAACAAAAGGATTTTGTTGGTGTGGATTCCAAGTTACAGTCACTCTCCTTGACACTTTTTCTGGACCTCACAGGAGTTCACAATGCTAGATTATGTGATGTCTATTTCATTACTTAAGACATTCTTCCTTTGCTTTCTCTAATCTGGGGTTTGCAACCAGGAAGCAGAGAGATCCCCGAATAGCAGATATCCTTAGCTAGTAGAAAGTTTAACCTATCTGCATCAGACTAGTCAGGATGGATGAGAGACTTGGTTCCCATGACTTCAGTTTCACAGGAATCATCTATTCCTCCACCCCCACCTTAGATTAAAGTAATTATTTTTAAGAGTTCATTAAGTCTATAAAAGTAAATTTTAAAGCATAATCTGAAGAAAATATTTAAAATTATGGCTGATAATCTTTGCAACTACAGTTTATGGAATGGTTATGACTCAGACAAAAATAAAAACACGTGGTGAAAACCTCCTGAACTGCCAGTGAATGCTTTGAAGGAAATAATGTCAGTAAGATATATAACATTTCAATCCTGAGCAGTGGTTCTTTCTGGCTGTGGAGCACTTGCTATAAATTTCTATTGAAATGAACCATTTATATAGTCTTCAGCTGGATAAATATACTTGCTTAGGTAAATATTACATGCTGATTTTTACTTATAAACTTTTTTTCTTCATTAGCCCTGATTGACAAATTTTATCTTTATAAAAATCAAATAACCTAATTGATATTATATTGAATATAAGCCTAGACTAAAAATATATTAACTCATGATTCACATATATGCTATTTTTCCAATACATTGTTAGCTTTAAAACATAACAGTTGGGCTGGCAAGATGGCTTAGTAGGAAAGGGTGCTGCTGTGACAACTGATCCTCTCAGTTTGATCCCCTGAAAGTCACATGGTAGTGAGAGGAGAGAGCAGACTCCTGCAAATTGTACAAACACACACACACACACACACACACACACACACACACACACGCCCATGTGAGTGCATGCGTGTACACACACACACATCAAATCAATATGAAAATCCACTCCAAATTATGAGTAATTGAAATAAATTGATACACACATAAATTTTTACAAACATTTATTTTTGTGTATATTTTTGAGATGTATGTATTGCATGTAGTGTTCCCCAATGTAAAGGCTGCATCCTTTGGTGTAACCTAATTAAATACGCATATATTGGAAGGGATTATGAAAAAGTTAGCCTCATGTTTTGTTTTGTCTCATTTAAATGCATAGCAACCATATGTCCTTGACATTTGCTGGATCTTAGAAAACAGCTTATGTTATGAATACAAAAGTTTACAAACACGTATACTCATTGTGTCGTGCGTCAATCTAATCAAGCTAAGGGCAGCCTACTGCTATCCACACTGACTTGTCAACAGCAAGGGATGATTTTGTTCTCCGGGATTAGTACTTGTAATTTGCAAGCAAACTGACTTTCTAGCAATTCATTTATCAAATGTGTGAAAGCCTGATGACAATTCTACTCCATGTCTGATTATGTCCTAAATTTCAGTTCTGGTCTGTTTCAGCTTTTTCCGCCTTCCTGGGAGCCTTTGGGCCAACTTTGCTGTATTTTTATTCTTCCTGCTAATGAGAATGTTTTAGAAGCAGGGCTTCATCATGATCCCCCTTTGGTTGGCCAACTTGAGCTTGAAGAAAGATCAGGAAAGCTAAGGAAGACAGGCAGCGAGAAAAACGCCTGGTGAGACCTACATGACTCAGCAGGGTTAAGAGTAGTGTGCCCTGCTCTGCAGGCAAAACTGTCACGTACTCATTGATTTGCTGCTAAGAAAAGTTGCATGATGTTTAGAGATCGTTAGTGCATACTATGAAGTAAAAGATATGTACTATTTAGGAAAAGCCAAAATGAGAGAGAAAGTAATAAAGAGTGATGATTGCCAGTGGACGGAGATGGAGGACAGGAGAATCTTAAGGCAGTTACAGTATCCTGTAGGATATTGTAGTGATGGATCCTTCTCATTACACACTTGTCAAAACTCATCAATGTAGATCATTATGGGTAAGCCCTATGGGAAACAATAAACTCTGTATAGTTATTATGAATCAATGCAGGTTTGTCTGTTCTGAAAAGAGCACCGTGGAGGGTGTTGGTAACTGACGAAGCTGTGCATGTGTGAGAAAAGAGGTGCGGTGGAATTATTGTTATCTCTCCTGTGAACTTGAAGGAGCTACAAATTGTCCTAAAAATCAAACAAGCTTTCCATCATGCCAGGGAAGCAGGAGGCCTAGATGTATAGAGTCTGGGTTGTTGTCTGCCTTCCCATCACTGCGATAGCAAACACATGAGGTCCTCAGTTTGCAGAGAAGAGTGATGCCTCGGAGGTTGCAGGTCCTGAGGGTGTGACTTCATTGCTGTGGAGCAGGAATTCTCACTCATGGCTAGCTGGCATACCAAAGAGAAGCAGGAAGGGGAGTCCCACTGCGTTCTTTAGTTTAAGCCCCAGGCATCTAAACCCGTTCTACTAGGCCACGCTTTCTAATGCTCCCATAGTTTCCCAATAGTACCTCACTGGAGAGCAAGCTGCTGGCTTTGAGAGGCATTCCAGACCTCTCTATAGCTCCCACCTGACCAAAGGCAGAGGTATCCAGGGTGAATGAATTGACTCTTTCACAAAGCTACATTGATGTATGCAATTGAGTTTGCTATCCAAGAGTACATTCTTCCTGTCAGTAAGTGTTTGGGTCTAAAGGGTCAAAGGCTTAAGATGACTTTTGTGGGTCTCAGAGAGAGTCAATGGCATGGTATTAATGCATCCAAGGGAACAGTTTTCTTGATGAGAACATAGTCCTTCCCACTTATGACTTAATAGTATGAGAATTTTTCTTGATTAAGAAAAGCAAAAGAATACTTCAGATTTAAGAAATTTTGTGTTGATGGAAGCAATTTATACTTATGTAGAAAACTAGGACATTTTATAAAAGTGGGAGGAACAAACCCAAATGAGCAAATTTCTAACAGTCTCACTGCTAAAAAAGTTAGTCCCTCCCTATCATCCATCTCATTTTTTCCTTGTGTCAAATGGTGATTATCTTAGATAGTTTATTTCATATCTTACTTTTTTATATATTGTACCTTAAAATTTTTCATAAGACATTGACATAATTATAAACTTTAACAAAAATGATACATGTGGACCAACACATCCATTTTTCAACATTAAAAATATTTTAAAATTGATCTTAATTTTTAATTATATGTATGTGTGTGTCCATATGTGGGTATTGCATAAGAGTGAAGGTGCCTATGAAGGCCAGAAGTGAGCCCTGGATGCCCAGGGTCTGGAGTTACTTGAGGACTCTCCAATGTGGGTGCTGGGAACTGAACCTAGGTCCTCTGTAAGAGCATTGAATGCTGCTAGCCACTGAGCCTTCTCTCCAACCCCAGACTTTTTGCATTAAGTAAAAATTTGATTAGATATGATTATTTTGGAAGCAAGTATTCTCATCTTGAGGGACACTATTTTATGGGAAAAGATAGCTATTTTCCCATCGATATTAGCGAAACTTTAAGTCAATATACTGATCTTTCCATAATCTTTTTGTCATATCCAAGGCAAACAGGGAAAACAAGTGTCAGAGTGGAATTCAAGATGCAGTGTAAATGATGTTTAGTGTGAATTCCATAGCCATAAATCATGAATATTTCCTGAGATTTTTTTCTTTGCTCTCGTTTTCTCAATTGACCGCAATTTTGATGTTGCCTTGAATTAGAAGTTTCTACAGCTTTCTGGCAAGGATTCTTATTCTTATGGCCGATCGGTCACAAGTCTCCCAGGGGCCCAGCTCTTGGCTTTGTGCTTTTAGTGAAATCCAAGTGAGCACCACTGAGCTCTTCACATGACAGAATGCCAGAAGATAGAACCGAAATAAAATATCCTGTTCTGGAAAAATAAGTCACCCAAAGGACTTGTGTGTCTTTCCTTATTTCTTTCTGTTTTTGACTGAAAGCTAAAATGTAAGCAATAAGCAATATTTTGAATTCAAAACTGAAACAATCCAGACATCTAGACATAGTAATTAGATTACCTAAGTTTATAGTTCAGTCTAGTGTTTTTTTTTATTTTTATTGCTTTACTGTG
Organism: Dicrostonyx torquatus; assembly: GCA_028555095.1. Classification (NCBI taxonomy): domain Eukaryota; kingdom Metazoa; phylum Chordata; class Mammalia; order Rodentia; family Cricetidae; genus Dicrostonyx; species Dicrostonyx torquatus. The sequence goes on from JAQHUG010000035.1 coordinate 9,518,521, forward strand.
CTACTATTTCTATCTTTTTATTTCTCCCAAACATATCTGAACACCTTGAAACTAACTGTAAATAAAATACATTTTAGTTTTTTGATTACCATAGTCAGTCCCCTGTGGGGACAGAATATTTTTCCTGTAAATAGAATCTGTATATATAAATCTATCCTGTGTTTTCTGGGAGACTTAGCTGACGTTCATGATGCTATCAATACAATAACACATATACTCTTGATATTGGACTTTATGATGTGGCTGGATTACTCCTCTGAAGAAGCCCACAAAGGTACTTTTTAAAGAGAGAGGCCTCAGAGGCTGCGTGGTGTCTTCTAGTAGGCGGTCATAAATACTTGTGCATCAATTCCAACTATTGGCCCTGCTAGGCCTGGGGATGATAGAACATATACACTAGCGATAAGCATAAGCATAAGTAGACTTGGAAAGATACATGGGGTTTTAAGTGGAAAACCTCCTATATATGTTTTTTTTTTAATTTATTTCTTCCCATTTGATTCTACCCAGTCTGTCAGATTATTGCAAACAAAGGCAAGCATACTCCAAAATACAAAATATCTTCTTGTAGCTAGTACATGGGAAAACCAGGATCGATATTCACGTTTGCTTTTTTCCAAAAAGGTAGAGACTAGCTTGGCTTCCCGATGTTTTTATTCCATCAGAGATCTTTGTTAAAGCGCTGAAGTAGCACAGAAAGTTTTCTAACTTACTCTCCAGCTACCTCTTGCATCTACATGGCCAACAAAGAGAGAAAAATTCATGGGGCTCTGACACCTAAGTCTAACTACAGTGGCCAGTGCACCCTTGAGAAAAAGTGCTAGTTTCATTGACACTGTTCAGTGTGGAACTCAATGCAACAGAAAGGGAAAGATGATAACTTTGCATATATTAGGAACTGTGGAACTAATTTTATGCAGGTATTAGCTGCACAAAAATGAGGGGGGCTCCCTACAAGGTTTTATCATACCCAGGGACATATGTTACAGACATGAGAATTAAGTACCATCTCCAAATCTATACCATCAATAGTGTACGAGTGGAACACATAACACAGGTCTTAATTAGAATACAATACTCTTTCTGTTACAACTTGCTTTAGTGCTACCTTTAGAGCTTATCTATGAAATTTTAATAAGACCTTATCTTGAGTGAAGAGTGTGTGTGTGTATAGGGCTTATTTTGTTTTGAATGCTAAGAAAAGTGTGGTAGCAATTGCTCATTTCTATCTACAACTCTTAGAATGCTCAGTGTGTCTGGACTTTTTGTACATACAACCAGTTCAGCTTGTGCGTGAAATAATTAAAATTAATTGTGCCTGAAGCAAAGCATTTATTTGTAATCTTGCTTAAATTTGTAACTTGAATTCACATGTTTGTTCTTTAAGTTGTGTTTATTCAAAGTTTATTTATTTATTTTGTTTTAGGTAGAGGATAGAGGATGTATCAGCATTCTTAATCTTTGTCAAGTTCATTGGCAGGCAAATTTATAGTAGTGTTTGGTCAGTTGCTTAGGGGACAGAACCAAACAGCATATTGGTTGTGTTATGTCGGGCTTTGCGGTTTTACAGTTTAGGAAGTCCAGTCTTTGTTTAATAGCATGCAACCATGTTTTGTTCTCAAAGTTTCCTTCTATATGGAACTAGTGGTTTAAAAAAATATTTGGAGAAGACCAAATGATTCTAGACTCCAAAACAAAGAAATAACCCCATAGTGTAATCAATTAGGAATTATTTTGTTTCCACAACAACTAAACATTTAAAAATTATCTTTGGAGAACAGGAATCTGCTTGAGTGTGATTCAGAGTGAAGATCCTAAGCCCTCAGACTCAGAGCAAGTTGTGTGAAAATCTGAGTTGTGCTATACGCTGTTCGTTCACATGGTGAAGAGAGTAACAGCCAAGGTGCTTGGCTGCCCTGAACAAGGTGCAGTAAGATCATAGATAGTGTGGGTGTGTGCAGAGCTGGACACAAAGTAGGTGGTGAATGGTATTCCCTGGTGCTTCCAGCTCAGCTTCTAACTTCAAACTCAGAGAAAGCATGCATGCTTTTAGGATATTCCACTAAGGTTGAAAATGAGAGTTCAGGGAAGGAGTTCCACAGTGAATGAGATAGTTTAAGGCCACATTGTCCTGTCCTCTCTCTAGAAATGATCACAGCCAACGAGGTGAAATGTCACACACAGGGTGAATAATGGTGTTTGGTGGAACTTAGCTGCTAAGTCTCAGCCTCTCCAGAAGGCAGAATGACTTCCCCAAGCGGTGGCTACAGTATCTTAGGACATGGAGACAGAGCTGACTTAGCAGCTCCAGCTGAGAGAGCCGTTTTTAACATGAGGGATATAGGAGCAGTGTTTGAGCTCTCTGTTTCTTAAATGACAAATGAAATAAATGAAATATGCCCCAGAGCGGCTTTCTTCGACCTGCTTTGCTTCTAGCGGTGATGAAGGAGTTGATCATGTGGAAGTGTGGTCAGCATTTCAGCCAGCAGCCAGGTCCCACTGTAGTGGAAACACACACACACACACACACACACACACACACACACACACACACACCCCTATACAGACGCCTTGTTCATTTGTTGGGGAAATACAAAACAAAAAGCACAATGTTGCACATCATGAGAAAAACTACTGTCATCATGGAACATACCTCTAGAGCCATCGCCACCTGGTCCAGCCACAGCTGGCTAGGGAATATGTATGGACTTGAAAATTGGGGCTCAAGAGTTGGCACAGTGGTCCAGCGCTGGGACTGCTCTTGCAGCAGATCTGTAATGCCAGCTCCTGGGGATCTGATGCCTTCCTCTGGTCTCTATAGGCACCTGCATTCAATTGCATGTACTTTCACATGGAGCCACAGATACACACAATTGAAATAAATATTTTACATAAAAACACAAAAAGTAGCATATAATGCAGCCCTGATACTCTTGTGTATATGCCCTAAGACCCTAAGCCAACACATTCTGGAGATACTTGCACGTGATTTGATGGTCAGGAAATGGAACCAGCTTAGATGTTCATCAGCAGATGAGTGATAGAAACTGTGGTCTGTATACACAGTGGAATTTCATACAGTCACAAAAAAACATGAAATAATGATGTCTTCAGGAGACTGGTTGCAGTTAGGAAGCATTATGCTAACCCAAACAAGCCAGATGCATTAAAGAAGTAATACATGTTTTCTTTTATATATAAAACTTAAATTTAAAAGTGTGTGTATGTGCGCGCATGCCTGCACACGTGCAAGATGTAAATACAGGCATTGTGAGAGGAAAGGAAGAGATCATGTGGGAAGGGTGAAGGAGAGGGTGATAGGATTTGTGTGACATGAAAGAAATAGGAGCTTTTCGTGGACATAAGGGGAGCAGCAAGAGAGGAGCAGCAGTGCAGGATGGTGTTCTAGTTCCATCCCTGTTGCTCCAGTAAACACTCTGACCACAGCAAATGGCGAGGAAAGAGCTTCAGTCTCTTTTGGTATAGTCCATCACTGAGGGGAGCCAGGGCAAGGATGCAAACAAGAACTTGAAGTAGAACCCATGGAGGAATGTTGCTTGCTGACTTGCTCTCCTGGGCTCACACTTACCTAGCTTGCTTGCTTGCTTTCTTATATTTTTAAAATTTATTTTGAAAAATAAATTTTGGTATGATATATATTATGTCTCCCCCTCCCCAATTCTTCCCAGATCTCCTACCTCCCTACTCACTTAACTTTCTATTTTTCTCTTTTACTTTAAAGCAAACACCAATAATAGCAAAACAAGAAATAGCACTCCCCCTGACAAAGATCACAAAGATGAAAATAAAAATAAACAAGCAAAATATCAGCAAGACAAAAAAAAAAGCCCAAACAAGACAAAACGTTACAGAAAGTCCACAAAAAATACTATTGACTTAAGGTTGGGTTTTCTAACTATCCCTGGGCATAAAGTGTGCCCCAAAGTGTGGTTAATATAGTCAGTGAGACTCCAATGGGGAGAACTGATTTTTCCTTTGTGACTATTGATTTTCTAGGCTGAAGATCACCTACCTTTGTATGGTCTTAACTAATACTGAGCTGGGCCCTCCTACATCAGTTAAACCCCACCTCCAGTGTCAGACATGTTCACATGCCAATCTGATCTAGACAATTCTTCAGCTGGGGATGGTTCTAAGCTGTGTCAAGCTGACAGTTAAGCTAAAAAGGACAGATAATGACACTTAAGTATAAATATGTCATAAAGAAATTCACTACTTTGAATGCTAACTCTAAAAAGAATAATGAAAAAGAGAAAATTTTACGTCATTCATATTCATATTCATGCAAATAACTTACAAAATTCTAGGTAAAATATTGACCAACAGAGTATAGCATATATTAATGAAAAAAAAGGAACATCCCAATTAAGGGTGTTTGTTTCAGGATCCTAAATAATTGTTCAGTAAAAAGAAATCTGCTAAATATACTTAAGAAGAATAACTGAATCTATTAAGGTATATTAAAAAAGACATTTAACAAAATTTAAAGTTTATACTTGATTTGAATAGGAAGTTGCTAATGCAGTATTAATAGATGAATATCTTTGTAACCTGATGAGTAGCGAGGACTAATCCCCCAACCCAGTGTCCTATTTCCTGGAAAGAACTCTAGAAATACTGATTTTAGGAAACAAAGGCACCCATTATCACCATTAATATATAGCATTGTTCCAAAGTACTAACCATTGCAATTAGACAGGAGGAAGACATTGCTTGCACACCAATATGTGTTGGGGCAGCCTTAATCGGTGTCAGCAGGTGATATACAAAGAAGAGACTATGAAGTTGTGTATGAGATGTGTGGAAAGTGGATGTAATAAAAATAAATTGTACTTTTGCATGAAATTCTCAAAGAATAAACACACTTAAAAACATAAGGTAATAATTGTATCTTCCATAATAATATATCATGAAGACAGAAACATCAGCTGAAATATGTAGAGTTCTGAATAGTAGTGGATGAAAAAAATGATAAAAGATCAGTAGTTTTAACATATATGAAAAGACATTCAGAAGACAAAGCTCTACCATCTCTATAAAAAAAGAAAGCAGTTAAACCTACCAATAAATGTGAAAAATCATATATGTAAAAACAACCGAAAACTTTGGAAGAGCTCTGAAGTTCACCAAAAAATGCTGTAATAATTGGAATAATGCACCATGGACAATTTCAGCATGTTGTCAGTGTCTCTTAATTCTCTATATAAATTTATACCATCAGGAAAATTTTGGATATAGATAGGCTGCTTTTAAGTTAATATGGAAAAATATGCACACATGAATGGCCAGGAAAAATCATCAAAAGGAGAGTCAAGATGGGGGGCTAGCTCCACCGGATATTAAAACATACTGTTAACTCTGAGTTATTAAGAGGATTTAGTCTAGGCATGAAGTGAAGATTAGTGGGATAAAATATAGAATGCATATGTGAATCAAAGTAGCCTGTAATATGCATGGGAAAATGTGATTTTTCAAAAAGGTGTCAGCCAGAAAGCTGTCTTGAAAATATAGATCCATACCTCAGACTTTTCACTAGTATAATTTCCAAATGGGACATAAATGAATATGTAAAACATAAGCCATAAAACACTAGAAGACATCATAGAAAATTCTTTTCAGTGTTATCATGAAGAAACACTTTCTAACTATGATTAAAACCAGGAACTGCAGAAAATAGCTAAGTCTTATTACATAAAAGAAAACCATTTCTGCACAGCCAAAATCACTATAAGAAAAACCAGGGAGATTCCTTTCTATTTTTTCCAGTCTATACTGCTGATAAAAACTAACCTACTTACTATATTTAAGTCTTCAACACTTTGATATAACAAAACTAAGAAAAGGTTATGCACTTGTATTCTACACAAAGCAAGTAAGATGGACTGTCTGCCTTGTCTGTGTCACATGCAGCAGTGCCTTGTCCCATTGTATTGGAATTGATAGTCAACTTATTTCTTTAACTTTTTGAATGCATCCTTTGGGGGTTTTGTACAGTGAACTTTGATCACCTTCATTTCCTTTCCCCCATCTCTTCCATATCCACTTTGTTTTCCTATAACCAACTTGATCTTTCTCTCTCTCTCTCTCTCTCTCTCTCCCTCCCTCCCTCCCTCCCTCCCTCCCTCCATTAAAACCAATTTGCAAAGCCCAATTATTTTTGGATATGTGGTTGGGGCATGGTCAATTTGCCATGAGTCTACACTATCAGATAAAACTGACCTTCCCTCTCCCAGCAACTAACAATTGCCAACAGCTCCACACCTAGGTGTGGGATTTTAGGAAGGATTTTAGGAAGTTTCGACTTCCCTTGCAAGCTGGGATCTGGCCTCACTTGGGTCTTCACACATGGTTGTGACTTCTGTGTGTCCATATGTACAGATTCCCTGCTGTATTCAGAAGACACCATTGCCTCACAGTCTTCCACTTCCTCTGGCTCTTATGGGCTTCCCAGTCCCTCTGCTTCAATGACCCCGCAGCCACGGGAGGAAGGGCTGCAGGGTGTATTTTTCATGTAGGAATGAGTACTTGGCAATCTTTTCTGTAACTTGATCAGTTGTGGGTCTCTGTGTCATTTAACATGTATCGCAAGCCGATGAGACTAAGAGGTGTATTAGTCTATGACTACGATAAATCATTAGGAGCTGGTTTAATACTGTGCCTGTCTAGCAAGATAATGGTAGCAGGTTCTCATCTATGATGTATGATCTGTTTAGGCCATAGTCCTTGGCTTGATAATGGTGCCAGGTATACATTTAATTTTGTAAAGTAGGACTTAAATCTAATTACAGCATGGTTGGTTACTCCCATGATGTTTGTGCCAGTGTTGCACAAAAGGTAGGTCTTTGTTAGCTCAGCCATTACTGTAGCTTCCAGAATTTACATGTGGGTAAGATGGATAGTTACTTTTCTCTTTTGGTAATGTGCACAGCACTTTCCATCACTACGAAACTACTCAGTAGTAATGAAGCTTCCAGGTCAGTACCAGCTTGATTTCTCCATGGTCTATGACTTCTGTGTTGTCTTTAGCCTTAGGGTCTTACTATCAAATTCTGGAGGACGATCAAGAACAGTAACCATAACCTGGAATGTTTCTGGGTCTATAGGACACTACAGGCCAACAAACAACTACCAAAGAGGTAACCTATTTGTGACAAAGAACTTTTTTTTTTTGCCTATGGTATTTAACAGGGGCATTGTTGGCCCATTATAAGGTAGCTCCATTTTAACTTAATGTGCGTGTGCGTGCGTGTGTGTGTGTGTGTATTTCTACAGTAGTAGGCTTCCTAATGACTTTTTAAAATCCATATAACTTTAGTGTTATTTATCTCTCTCCTTACTCCCTCTTTTATCCTCCCTCAGCACAATTTAACCCTTCCTGTTCCATTATTTTCTTTAATCCTTTATACCAGTGTATTTTATCTTGTGACTTTTCTTTAAAATTTATTTTTCTCTTATATATTGCATCCCACCTGCAGTTTCCCCTCCCTCCTCTCTTCCTGGTCCCCCCACCCACCTTGCCTTTACCCTAGATCCTCTCTTCCTTTCTCTTCAGAAAAGGGCAGGCCTCCAAGGAATACCAACCAAACACAGCATATCAAGTTATAAGACCAGACAAATCCTTTTATAATAAGGCTGAACAAAGCAATGCAATAGGAGAAAAGGGGTCTCAAAAACCAGGTAAAAGTGTCAGAGACAGCCCCTACTCCCACTTTTAGGACTCCCACAAGAACAGCAAACTACATAACCCATATAGGTTCCCTGATTGTCGGTTCAGTCTCTGTGAGGCCCTATGAGCCCATGCTAGTTGATTCTGTGGGTTTTCTTACATTGTTCTTGACTCCTCTGGCTCCTACAATCCTTCCTCCCCTCTTCTGCAGGATTTCCTGAACTCTGAGTCTCTATATCAATTGCTGGATGAAGCCTCTCTGATGACAATTATGCTAGGCTCTGGTCTATGAGTACAGCAGTAGAGAGAATATCATTAGGAATCATTTCATTGACTCCCCCCTCCCCCGGTTATATTTGGTTCTATTCTAGTTCTCTTGTTCCTGGCCCTCCAGGAAGTGTCAGGCATGGGCTCCCTCTCATTGGAAGGTCGCTTTGTTTCTTTCAGTCTTTATTTCATTGAGAAGATTGTGAATTTTATAGGGAAAGAAAGCGACTATTCTCTTCACAGTTATCCCCTTGCACCAAGCCCAGTGCCCTTGATAACGTTCTATGCCTGTTGTACTCTTCCTTCTCCAGAGAAAAGGCTCTTTAAACCATCTTAAAAGTCATTTGGTAGGAACCAGATTACAACAACAGCTCCATGCCATGCCCTGTCACTGGCAGCAGGTGGGAGTGGGGTGGGGCAATAGGGGGAGGGGGTGGAAGAGTGTGGGGGTGGAATGTAGAGGGTCTGGAAGGGAGGGTGTATGGGAGGGATGCAGGTAGGACTCAGTCATTAGCTGCCTTGGGATTCTAGTCCCAGGCCAAGACACAGCAACATGGTGGGTAGGGTAGGACTCAATAAGGAGTGAGTAAGGATGGAGAGAGAGAGAGAGAATGAGTCACACACACAGAAGAGAGGCAGATTTGAAGAGGGAGGGCATTGAGGAATGGGCTGAGGCAGATGCCCTCCCCTCACCCATCAACCCCTGAGGCAGGTGGAAGAGCTGGTTCTGAGGTCATAAGAGTAAGATTGCAATCCTTGCCCCTCATCAACTGCTGCACTTGGGAGAACTGCCCTTACACTTCACCTGGGCAACACAGTAGAACTGACCCCCAAAAGTGTAGGTGTGGGGGAACACACCCTGAGGATGTGAAAGTGGGAGAATTGACCCTGTCCCTCACTCATTGCTGCAAGAGATGAACTAGCCAGGACAATGCTCAAGAGCTCGCCCTGGTTGTGAAAGATGGGAGTTCTGGAGGGCTGGCCAACCCTGCAACTACCCAGGCCCAGAACCAAAGTTATGTGTTGGCCTACCCCAACAGCCACCCCATATGAGATCTGCTAGAGCATGCATGAGTGTGTGTGTGTGTGTGTGTGTGTGTGTGTGTGTTAGGTCTTGCAGACCCAGGGATGCAGGATTTTTAAGGCACAGGGCAACAACAGGATGTCCAGGAGGAGTCCCAGTGAGGGCACAGCATCAATAGTGTAGCAGTGACCAGGGGCCTTGAACCAGACCATGATTCTTTGCGATGAATGCCTGCATATAAAAACATATGGATAAGGAGTTTATTACATGACCTGCTGTGTCACACTGCAGCTTCCATGATGAGATTCCCCTTTCTCCCTTCTTTCTTTCCTTTTTCTCTTAAATTTTATTTTGTTTTCTCCTGGGTGGGAGAGATGGGTGGGATTGGAGGCATGATGTGAAAGACAGAAAGAAAAATAAAAAGAAAGCAAAAAAAAAGTCATCCATGTGGATCAAACAAATTCATTTACTGAACTCCACAGATGGATTGATATTACAGAATCAACAACAAACACATTTACCAAAGAACTGGGCTGCATGCAGTATAAACCATCTTGAGGCTTTCACCAGCTTCAAGCGCAGGACACAATTACCTCATAGGGATTTGGAAGTGGTTTATTGAATTAAAAGTATTGGAAGAAGAATGCTTGCCATTAGAGATGTCAATTTTTCATTTTTTCTTTGGCAGGGCATAGTGCTTCATTAATAACTTCTTCAGAGTTGGGAATGCAGTTCCAATTGCTTTTAACTTCTTTCTCTTCTTTCATCTGCATCTTTGATTTTTAAACTTAATTAGCATGATGAGATGTGTAGGGCTCATCAGATAGTATATGAATGACTTCAGTATCTTATTAATATTCTCGATTTCTCTTAATATTTTTGGGATTAAGTAACTGGCATATAGTAAGAGGTCTTCTAACTGTGTTTGTAGTTTCTAAGTTATTCTTTTAATATGGCTATAATAATGATTTCTAATTTCACTACATACCAGTTTTCACTTCTTTAATTATTTCTTCAGTGTTCACTTCTAGAGACATTACTATGTGTCTGTATCTTTCTATTATAGTGAACAATTATGTACAACCATATGATCATATGTACACACATATTTTCTCCATTTGTAAGTTATATTATGGCTTCCTTTCTAAACTGCTACAACAACCATCGTAAAGCAGTGCTTTGTGCATGCTGTTTAGTACAGTTGTCTGTGTCTGGGAGTTTACCACTGAGGGCCACATCTATTTCTGGAGTCAAAATGTCACTGTTGCTTTCACCTGAGCACTTAGTAACCCACCGCAGGAGACTGTGCAGATATGAATGAAGCCATCTCCTGCTGCACATCGTTTTGTATTACAATACACTTTCTAAAACAATTTCCAAGCAGTACTCTTTAAGAGGAGAAAACAGTTATTACTGGATAGATTTTGTGAGGTGAGGATGTCAGCATAACTTCATGGGTCCTCTGGCTCAGTGTGTCTCATAAGGCTACAGGAAAGTTGCTGCCTGGGCCTGCAGCCCTCACAAAACTTGACAGAATAATGGACCACATCCCGATTTGTCATCTTCCTGTTGATAGGACTGAGTGGTCTGTGAGCTGCTGGACTGTGTACCTCAGGCACATTCTGGCTGTTGGGTAGAAGTTGCCTTAAGTCTATGTCATGTGACTTTCCCTGGGTGGGTAAGAGGGTAGCTCACACAGCTATTTCTCACACCTGGCTTCCATCAGAGGGTAGGAGAGAGAATACAAGACACAACCCATGATCTTTTAGTACCCCGGTGTTGGCTATGGCATCACTTTGTCCTATTCTATTAGAAACCAACGTCCAGATCTAGTCCAAAACTAGTGTAAGCCAATTATTCATGGTATGCATGTATCCATGGAGGTGGGAACTGTTGGAGACCACTTTAGGCAGTGCTAACCACACCTAGGAAATCCTCCACAGGTAGTTCAGAACTAATTCAGACAAATGATCTTCAGTTCAGAGAAATGAGACATTCTGGAGGTTTCACACAAAGATGGGTTATGAGTTGAATCATAATGGGAAGTTTGGTAGGTAAATGAGAAAACCAGCCTGTACAGCAAAAGTATTTTAAACAAAAGTAAGGAGGTAGCCATTTTCTACAAGGCATTGAAGACAGCAACATAAGACATAACTGCAAATTCCCACTGAGCTTCTAATTCTGCTGTTCTTATGCACAGCGAAAACATAGCAAACTCAAATCTGATGCTGGGTTTTGCTTCCTTCATACTTGAGTATTTATGATATTTATGTATATAAAGTATAAATGAAAGATCAAGCCACAGCTGTGAAATGCCTTATCATCTAATGTGAAATTAGAAGATCTGATTCAGTGACAGGCTGGAAAATGATTTCTTTTATTGCTTAATAAAATTCAGTTTTATGAAAGCAAGAAGTACAGTTTCATTTATTTAAAACAGCCAGTTGATCACACTCTGCACTTCCCCCTCTAATGTACAGTACAAGTGTGAAAATGTAAAACGACATGCCTAAATAAGAATATAATTTTCCTACCTCCTTTCTGAGTTGGAAATTGGAATTTGGTAAATGCTCCCAGGCTTTAGGAAACAATTTTTCTAGCTCCAGTACTTAAGCTCCCCACCCCACCCCGTGCCTCATATGCTGTAGACAGTTACTCAGCAGCCATAACACCCATCACAACACCTTCTTATGGAAACTACTGGATGCTACAGCAGCGGGAGCCGCACTTCCACCATGCGCGTGCGCAGTCTGCTCCACGCTCTCCTCACTAGTGCTCATGTCAGCCCTGTGGTATTGATTCAGCGGTTCTCAGGTAGGGAAACTGGAAGGAATTTGACAAAACTCTGAAGCAAAATTAGTCTGTGCAGAGTCTTGATTTCACCTGAATTTTAGATTCCAATAAAAGGATAAGCAATATCTTAGCTTAATTATTTAGCAAACGAGGGGCGAGGGAGGAGGAGGCCTGTGAGAGAGTTCGTCAAATCTTATGAGCTTTTTCGTCTGTGCTCAGTAGGTTTCCCATCAGGTTGTGCATCAGCAGCTATCTAAGACACATTTTTCACATTTGGTTGGGAGCTTTTTTGGCCCGCTCGCTCTTTTGGTGTCTCTGTTAATTCTTATTAATGGACGCCTGTAATGCACATGTTAATTACTGGAGCTTTGTTTGAGTGTACAGTGTATGATGAAGAAAAGCATCTCTTGCTTTTCGGAGCACAGATTTTAAAGGCATGGCTTGATAGCATCAGTCAGTGGGAATGCTCTTCGGCGTGAAGGAGAGAAGTGTGGGAACTGGGAGCAGAGGTATTGAAACCTTCATGTTCGTTCGTATCGTTTGGTAGGAGAGGACCGATGGCTGTGATAGGAGAGAAAGGCACAGAGTGCCTCTTGTTTCCTCTCTAGAGCTTTTGAAAAGTCTTGGATATTCGCCACTGGCATCTGTGGGGACACACAGGCCTCTCTCTGCCATTGTAACAGTGTGTTTTTTGGTAGTTTAAGAGGACCTAGTGGATGTGTTCTCATTATTCCATCACTGTGAAGCTCAGTTTATCTTAGACTGAAAGCATTTGGAACAGATTCAAGCTAAGACAATGGAGAGTAAAAAGGAACAAAGTAATTAGCTTACTGACCTTGAAGAGACTTAGGCAACTTCCAAATGTGGGTTGTTTTAAATCTGCTAGAATAAATATTCTGAACCTCTTCATGTTAGAAGAAATATTTAAATTTAACATGGGTACTCATATAAACAATTCTGTTTTTAGTCAATTTTTACAATTATTCCACCTATTTCATATTAACTATTCAATGAAGATACAAAAGTAAAACATCTGCCTATAAATAGACACATAAAACTGCAAGAATGTGCAAAAAATGATAACATGAAGGTAAAAAGCTCAAATCGGGCTGTGTCTGGATTTTGGTGTTATAAACCTGAGTGGTATTTTATGCCATTCCATCAACAGAAATTCTTTGTATTATGACCAAAGACTAACGAAGGTAACATTGCAGACAGGTGTGCCCTTAAAGAGACAAAAGAGAGAAGTGAGGGTATTGGGAGAGAACATTGTAGTTTGAAAATGACTGTTCTCATTGAATTCTAAATATTTAAAAGGTTTAAACTCACTACTACTGTGGGATAAAGTTCTTGTCAGTCATATTAGTTTGATAAAAAGCTGGTTGGCCAGTAGCCAGGCAGGAAGTATAGGTGGAGCAGCCAGACTAAGAGATTTCTGGGAAGAGGAAAGGCAGAGATGCAGTCTGCCAGCCAGACACAGAGGAAGCAACATGATAATGCCTTACTGAGAAAAGGTACCAAGCTACGTGGCTAAACATAGACAAGAATTATGGGTTAAGTTATAAGAGCTAGTTAATAGTGAGCTAATAGGCCAAACCCTTTATAATTAATATAAGCCTTTGTGTTTCTTTGGGACTGAATGGCTGTGGTAGTGGGCAGGACAGAAACTTCCATCTACACACAACTTTAACAGATGATGCCTCTAATTAATGCTTTCTTTGTTATCTTGCCTAATGCCAAGAAATAGTTTTGCATTTTTCAATAATCATTATAAAAAAATCAATAATTTCACACAGCTAATTGTCATAAGCATGACCTCAGTTTGTAGATAGTGAAATCTCTGCCTTCTTACGTTGTGAGTACAATGATTAGAAAACCTTTAACGTGTGTATGTTTTTACTTTGGTGCAAGTGTCTATGGTGCATGTATGTGAGTATGCAGTGCATACATTTATGTCTGTGCATGCTGAGGCCGGAGCTACTTGGACCTGTGACCCCAGCATTGGAAGGCAGAGACAGGCAGATCCTGTTTTCCACCTTATTTTATTGAGTCAGGGTCTCTTACTGGTTTGGCTAGTCTAACTGGACAGAAAGTTGTTTTCCTGTCTCTGCCTTCCAGAGACAGGGAAGTCTTCCTGGGACCCCAGGCCCGAGTAGCCATGTCCAGCTTTTACATGGGTGCTGGCAATTTAAATTCATGTCCTCATTCTTGCATGACAAGCGTTCTTATATTGAGTCATTTTCCAGCCTCTGATTAGAAAAATTTGAAAAGTAAAACAGTATCAGGTCCAAGCATCTGTTTTTATTGGTGTTACCTTTCAGAATTTGTCCTTATGCCTCTGTGTCTTTGCAAATCATTTCAATTAACACAAGCAATTCTATTGTCCTTTGAATTTCATAGACATTGACTTGTGCTTCTACATGCAGTGACACGTAGTTACAGTCTGACATTCTCAGAAAACTGTGCAGTTTAATCGCTTCTCAGTTTTTAACACTGCTCATTCATATCCTGATAATCTCAGTGTCTTTTTAGTTGCAGTGAGCTATAACAGGAAAATAAGTTTACGACAAGCACCTTGATGACTTATAATACCTCTAATACACACAACAGAGCAATGGTAACTATACATAATATTACCAAAAGTACAAACATTCCAAGTTCATCATGACACTGGCTTGCATAATAATTTTTAAAAAAACTCTCCCCTCTTGCATGTTGTGTTTCAGACATAGGAGTTTGCGTCCGGTTCACACTCACTGCATGGCAGTGTTGTTCATGTCTTCACTCTTAAGCAAGTCCTCCTTCCACATGTTTGTTAGCATGTTGCTTCCTTTTATCAATTTGAACACTCTCCCCAGTGTAGAGTCTAACTTATTTTAACTAGTAGAAAGATTATTTCCAAATTTTATTTTCATATTTTATTTTGGTTTTTAAAATTTATTTATTTTCAGATATTCATATCTATAATTATTTCTCCTTAATTTATTATATTACCTTGCAAAAGGAAATGCAATTTTTCATATTCATGTATGTAGAATCTAGATATGTATACTAATCATGCGTTCTAATTTAGAATTGGTTAAATAATTATAATCATTATTGGGCCGGAGAGATGACTCAGCCATTTAAAGGATAGGCTCACAACCCAAAATATGATGGTTATTTTTACCCAGTTAATTAATTTAGAGATTGTTTTGCTATATACTTCAAAATATAAATAAAAGTTGGAATTTAAAACAATTTTCTTTATTATGTATTTGGGATGTGTGTGTGTGTGTGTGTGTGTGTGTGTGTGCGCGCGTGGCGTGCACGTGCGGGTGTATCAAAAACACACCTGTCATGGGAGGTTTGTGCTCAGAAGACAACTTCCAGGAGTTGGTTCTCTCCTGCTGAGTTGGGGTTCCAGGTTCTGGGCGGCCAAGCTTTCTTGAAAGCTCCCTTATGCTCTGAGTCTTCTCACAAGTCCTTAGATATTTTGAAAGTGAAGACTCTTATTTTATCTTTCTATGTGCATGTGTTTGTAAGCATATCCACCCTATTCCATAGTTATTTGAACGCGGCCCTCCTATCTTCTCACTTGTTGGCAGGTGTAATGTCCTTTGCTGTTTTCTTTGTTGGTTTCATCGATCTAATTGCCTTTCTGTTTTAAAAGTAAATTTAAGAATAATATAGTGATTTTCTTAAATACAGCATGAAGTTCTTAAGAATATACATATAATAATATTCTAAATCAATAAACTAACTTCAGAGTACACATACTTTAATATTTATTGTTCTTTTATGTTTTCCTCTTTATTAAAAATGGTTTATGCCTTTTCACTGGGAGTTCCACTTAACATAATTTCATGATAAACCCGGAATGCTCATACTATTGCTAGGATTATAAACGGTTTTGTCCTCAGCATTCCTTAATCTGGCTTGTGTTGGTCTTTTTTGGATAGCTGCAGATGACATCTGGGATCAGCCACAAAATATGAATTGTGTAATTTGAGTAAATCTGCATACCAGTTAAATGCTCTGATATTTGCATTTATTCCACAAAATAAAGATGCATGGTTAAAAAAAAAACCCATGCTAATAATTGAAACCAGATTTTAGAGGACTGGAAGCAAAGGGAGAGAGAGAGAGAGAGAGAGAGAGAGAGAGAGAGAGAGAGAGAGAGAGAGAAAGAGAGAGAGAGAGATATCTTGTACCTTCGGGCACAGATCCTGCACCAGCAACCTGGGACACACAGATACTTCTGGGTTAAGTGAAGCATCATATGACTACTAGAAGGCTCTTTATTATGTGGGATGCACTTGACCCACAGCAGGTCTCCCTTGTGAGGTTTCCTCTCTTGCAAGCCTTGAGGCCCATGTTCTGTACCCCAAATGTGTGCAGTGAATGAAGCTGAGGCAGAGGTCTTTCCCAAGAGTCCCAGCCTTTGATGAACAGGCAACTCATAGCAATCTTTAAACCTGGGCACCAGGGTATGTTTAGATCCAGAGTATGTGAAAGGTTTGAGGGTCTTAACAGCTTACCCTCAGCCACTGCTGGAGTTCTACTGATTCAGAACAAGTTTTACATTCTCCATGCGCTGCTCCATTTTGATGCAGGGTGTTTGAGGGCTCTGATGCTTGTGTTCATCCTAGTCCTTGTGGGGTTGAAATGACAGCTGGCCTGAGTTGATTGGGTGGCATCATCTGCAAGTAGAAGAGTCTAAGGCTGAGAACCTGCTCTGGAAGATGGTGGGAAGCCAGACTCAGGCATTAACCAGGGCTCAAAGCCCTATGGTCTAAGTCCATTGTTCTATCCAACTTCACTTTCAGAATGAGTCCGAAGACAAAAGTAATTTCAGAGTAGTGGCTGTAAGGCATTAAGCTCTAGGGCGGGGCTCGTTCGGAGCCAGGCTGTGCACAAATGCACTGGTCATAAATCCATGCAGTTGCCTAGACACACCCAGATATTTCTGAGCCTTATAATCAAGACCTCCTTTAAATCATTTGTTTGCTTGTGCTTTTGCCTGACAGCTGAGCCATCCTCAACGTTGTTGTTCCTATTGCTTGAATTGATATGAGTATTTAGAGAAAATCACGTATTGTCATTTATACACCCATCATATGCTAACATATCTCCTGAATTTTTTAAATAAAATACTTGTAAATATGGGTCTGGATCACTAATTACATTTTTTTTTCTTGAAAACACAATCGAAAGGCTGCATACATTTGTTTGATTGTTATGGAAGCAATAAAGACTGAAGTCTAGTCTATTCTCTCAACGTGGAAATCTCAACAACAGTAGTAGATTCTTTTCTAAAGACTTGAAAATGCATACTGTTTATTCTATACTCATTTTTTCTTAATAATTTTCTTTTTCATTTAGCTTGAACTGATTTGTATGTTTATTTGAAAGGCTGTAAATGTTAAAGAATTGTCTAACATAGCAATTTATTGTTACATTTTCTCTTAAAATGTTAGTTTTGAGAATTTGATACGTGGATATAATGTGTTTTGATCAAAGCCATCCCTACTTCTTACCTTCTAACTTCTGCACCCCCTACCACTTTTCTCTTTTAACTACAGTACTAATTAAGCCCACTGAGTCCATTTAGGGCTGCCAATAGGTACAGGGATGAGGGGCTAGCCATTGGAACATGAGCAACCCATCAGAGGCCTCATCCAAGCTCTTCTGACTTCCCACACCCATCATCAGTAGCCCATAGCCCCTCAACAAGAGGTGGGACTTTGTGAGCCCTTCCCCCTTCATGCTGGGATTTTGACTGGCTTGCTGTTGTTCCGGTCTTATGAAGGCAGTCATAGCCAGTGTGAGTATAAAGCACTCCTATCGTGGCTGCAAACCCTGTTTCACAGCCGTCCTTTACTAGCTCTGGCTCTTATATTCTTTCCACGGGCTTCTTTCACGATGATCCTTGTCCTCCAAGGGGAGGGGGATGATACAGACGTTCATGGACGGCTAGGCACCCCACAGTCGCTTATTCTCTCTGCCCTAGAACCTGCTAAGTGAGTCTCCTAACTTTAAAATGAAATCCAGTCATTTTTGCAAAATGTTTGTCCTCAATGAAATTTTATCTATACAAAGAAACTCTTGACAGGAAAGAGATGACCTTTGCAGAAAGCACCATATCCGGTGTGGGGCAGCAGATTCAAATGCAGGGTCTGCATGAGTCCCTGAAACTCAACAACAAACTAAATAGCTTGTTTCAAAGATGTGCAAAATACCCGAGGAAATATTTTTAAAAGGTGCAAATGTCCAGTAAGTATATAAAAAAGTCCTCAACATTTAATCATGGGGAAAATAAAATATCAAATTTGGAGTTTGATACTATATCCACTTAGAAGAATAATAAAAGTGGGCCCTAAATCTAATCAAGTGTTTGGTTAACATCAGAATGCTTGTGCCACTATTGTATGGGTATGTTGGCATGATGCCATGTTGGTTATTATTCAAATTCATAGGGTTAATGAATGCTTAGGGTTAAGATGGGTAAGAATGCTGATAACATTTTTTTCCCATTAACCCTCTCAGCACTGGTGCTGTGCAAACCAGTCACCATGAAGGAAGCTTCCTGGTCAGTACCAAGTTGATTTCTCATGTCCCGTGACCAAAGCGTATAATGTCTCAAGCAATGGTGACTTACCCTAAAGTCTGGTGGGCAACCAAACTCAGTGGCAGTAGCCTGTTTGTTTAGGGGGTGTCTATATGATACCCCCAACCAACAACTCAAGGCATAATCACCCACACCTGGCACTGGACTTTTTATTTGGCAAACTATGGCTTCTGGGATGAGCATAATCCTCTGTATAGGATAGCTCCAATTAAACTCTTTCATGTGAATATACAGGTGATACAAAACGGGAAAACTGACTAATGGGGAGGGAGGTTTAGAGAGTTGAGAAGGCATGGCAGAGGATAGGGTGGGAGAGGATAGCTAACACTAAGCATGTTTGAATCATTCACAATCAAGTCATAGTACCTTGATTGTATTAGAAAAGTTGTTTAATTAAATCTTATTAAATAGATAAATTTAGACTATCTTTTGTTTTCCTGTCTTTCCTTATTAACACAAATATTCAAGCCAGAAGTCTATTTTTTTTTTGTTTAGAAATATATACAAAACTGGAAGTCTGCATTTTGTTGCTCTTAAAAAAATCCCACGGCTGTCTGTACAAAGGTATTTGCTGATGCCCTGGCCAGAATCCAGTCTAAGCGATAACAACCTGCTCTGCATACCTCATCATCCATGGCTGTTATGAAGGCATTCTTCTCTGCTTCCTGTTCTAAAGCACCGTGTAACGTTGCTGAGTTCATTGAACATTTTTTTCTATATCCTGTCCAGCAACACAGAGTAAACGAGCTGAACAGATCTGTGCATTATATGCACACTGCAGTTCTGTAGACTGCATCCTGAAGGTTATCACACAACTCATTTGTTCAACGGCTGCTCCTTTTGGAGAGTGGAACAGAATGCTATTTAGTCAATGTTAGAGAACCTGTTTCTCATGAATTCATCTCTGAGTCCAATTTTATAAAATGCACCAAATGTATCACTCTGTGGCCAAAACAGTCATTAAGGGTTTTTCAGTGGTCCTTACAGGTGCCTCTTCTAATGTGAGGAGGAATACACGCAGCTCCACAATGAGTCCTGAAATGTGCTTGGCACTAACTCAGCTCAATCCTCCCCCGCCCCCCTTTCACCGCATCCTATCTGCTCTGGCAGATTTGATGCAGATCATTTTAAAACGGTTCAGGACAGTGATGGGGGAACATGGAAAGAGAATACCATGGTTAAGCTGAGTATAATTATTAATCTGATTTCTGTTGCATCTCCCAACAGGAAACATGGTTTATTTTTATTCAGAAAACACGTTTAATGCTTTGAATGTGTACATTATACTGTCCTTTTTGCATACAAGATCATTTAGAATTGATTTGTCTTAAACTGAGAATACAGTTTTCAGAAAGTGGATCAAGTTCGGTCTAGGCTGAGAGGAAATCTGAGGCAGCTGTCTCTGGAGGCCTAGCACTCTGCTGTCTGTCCCTCTGTTAACCTGGCAGTCTCTTCAGGTTGCTGCTAAAACCAGGTCCCTTCCTGGTGTCTCCCCTGAGAGCTCCCCTGGAGTTCTAGGGTCTCTCTGTCTCTCTCAGATACTGAGAGCTTTTCCTGCCGTTCTGCGCGTTATTCATTTGGCCCTTTTCGGTTGCTAGTTCAGACGTCTTTTAAGATGCTCGTTATTATTGTAAATTACAACTGGAATCCGACTTTTAATTTGCCAGGCCTTGTTTGGCACATATTGCTTTGATTCTTCTGTAATGCTTGGATGCTACTCGCCACTTTCACCATCTTATTTGCGACTATCAACATAATGTTGAGAGGAGAAACACAAAGCGAGATTGTAGCCATGAAGTCAAGCAGACCCCCAGAAGGCAGCAGTAAGGAAGAGGTTCTCATTATCAAGAAACTGCTCTGAGCAAAATGGAAACACTCCCAGGGCAGAAATCTGTGTGTGGAAAGGAAAAAGGAAGCGAGGAGCTGGATATTGATCTTGCCAAATGAAGCAGTGTAAGAAAATATTACATTGTGAATTTCTTTCCATTATTTTCTCAAGTAGGTCCAGCAACTCAGATTAGGAGAACAATGGCTGAGATGCTGGAACAAAATCCAATGCCTCTGATAAAGCCCCTGGAAACAGGAAATAGCAAATTTATTGAGACGAAGCAAGTTCTTCTTAGGATTTAAGATTTTTTTTTTTAATCAAAAAGGGGTCTTTAAAATTGTGACATGTATCTTACATTTTTACACCTTCTACCAAGACAGTTTGTTTTTAAAAATAAATCATGTGGAAATTAAAATATTGGGTATACCATTCATTTACTCAATGGACAAAACATTGTGGTTACGTTGGACATGAGAAATCTTCAGTTGATGAATCTGGTGTCACTGATCTTAGCAAGGAGCCCCCTGATGTACTTACAGTGCAAATGTGAAAGTTATGCCTCCAAACCTTGGTTTAACCTTAATTATTTTCTCTCTTTCCCTGTCTCTTATTTTTCAGTACTTTTGACAGTCTACTAAGATGTTCACTGAGTTCATCCTCTCTAAGTCCTAATGGTTAAGACAAGGGGTGCATAAAAATGGTTTGGCAACTAGACTCATAGGGCAGATGCTATTGCAGGTGCATGGTATGATGGCCCTTCAAGAGATTGAGTGGCTGTTTTATCACCTAAACTTCACTTGTCTCTATCATTAATCTGTTCTGCCTACGTAGGCTGTTGTAGGGTTCCAAGGGAGATGGTCTATGTTATGGTCTCCTGTGAGTTATCCTTGCAAACACAGTCCTAGGTAGTAACTTACATGAGTCAACATAGGAATGCATTGCAAATTTGATGTATGGACTTTAAAAGAAGCTCACATTAAAAAGGATCTTATTTGGCCTCTACAAGTTTTCACGTTTTGGATGAAATATCCCTTAGTGCACTCTCTCTCTCTCTCTGGACAAGGCATGGTCTTACTATGTAGCCCATAGCCCAGACTATCTTCAAACTTGAGATCCTCCTTCCTCAACCTCCCAAGTGCTGAGATTATAAGCATATGCCATCACACTCAATTCTCTTAGTTCTTTTTCAGATAAAGTAATTTTCAAAAATCAGTTAGAGCTCCTACATGATCTTTCTCACAATTCTATTTGTATTTTTGCTACATTGTAGCATAGTTATAATTCTACCTTTTATTTTTCCTGCTTAATTGTGAAGATTTTGAGGGTCGAGTCTGTCAGTTACGATGGCATTTGAAGTAGATTTGAGAAGCAATTTTCCAGTGAGGCATGTTTTCCATGGTTTTTTTTTATGTTTGATTACAGCATTTACTAGGCAACAGAGATAGTTTTCTACTGTTTATTAAGAAACTATCGTGGCATGCAATAATAAATAATTCTGGGCATCCAATTAGGGATTGGATTGGCATTCCAGTTATGGCTCATCCCATTTATGGTTCAGAGTAAAGGAACACAATATTAGCAGTGGTACAATCATTCATAGAACACATGCTTTGCAAAAGTGGGAAAGCTGGTGAGCTACACAGGTTCATCAGTGTAAGGAATATTAGCTGCCTTTTCCCCTCTTACTGGCACCCAAAATTTTCAGTTTCATCTCCTCTGGACCTCAAAATGTCTTGTTTGTAGGATATAAAGATGAAACCAAGGGACTTTCACTCCTCTCCTAGCTCTATAATTCTCCAGTGAGATTGATGGTTATTTCATGTTTATTTTTGTTGGGTTGAATTTTTAGTGTAAACCATTATCAATCTACAGAGTAATCCATTCTGCTAAATACTCACTTTTAGTCTTCCGTTGTTTTTATTACAATCAAACTATTGAGATAACGTTAAAGGACATTAGCAAAAAGGCAAAGCATTCAAGAGACTGGATTTAAATGAGGCCTTATATAGAAAGATCCACAAGTTGATGAAGGTCAGGGGAAGACCTTGGGGATGGTGAGAACCTCAAAAAATTCCTGCTAAGAGATACTAGCAAAGTTTGAAATTTGAATCCCCAGAAAGAAGAGCTTGGGTTGTCTCTGAGAGTACCCACGACATTTTGTGACTAGTAAAGGAGCACATTTGGGCAGGAGAAGAGGACAAAGTTGTACCTGCAGAACATCACTGCAAGTTTGGCAGGAAATGAAACCATCATGAGTGAAAAGGAAGAGGAAATTGCCAGTGACACACAGATGCAGGGCTCTGTTAAGTAAAGAGGAAGACTGGAATGAAAGCAAGTGCTGTAAGGGAGGAGGACTGGGTTTGCCAAATAGTCGTATCATTCAGTGTTTTAAAAGTTGGAAAGGATGCTTCCAGCTGGAGGAATATGGCAGCTTGGCAAGCCGTTACCTCTCCTGAGCGTTTCTCATAAATGATAAAAGATTTATCTCGGCTGTCCAGAGTAGTTTGCAAAAATGTTTATTAATGAGCTTTAGAACAGATTCTGATCTTGGTTGAAAGCAGGTGTACATTTGACAGTCTCTCGGTAACTAAATGAAGACTAATCAGTCCTCTCACACAAACAGCACCTCTGACCCTGATTCTTAAAGAAAAACATGTACGCAAATCCCTTTAGTTTTTGCAGAATTAGAGGGGCCATTTTTGCAAGCTACATTCCTTATTCCTTTCTCGCTTTATTCTTAGATAGTTTCACCCCCACCATCTTCTTTGCATCCCTGTCTCCATTCTAGAATGACTTGAGTAGTATGCCATGCAGAAACACAGAAGGTTGGCTTGATGCTGCTGTTGACAATTCGTCTGTCAGGGTGTAACTGTCTGGCATGCCCAGTCACTGTTTTTCATTCCTTTGCAAAGTATGCCTTTGTTTAGTCTTGGGGGAATCGGCTTCCCTCATTTTTCCATACACTCAGAATGTGGCTAATGGCCACTCTACTTTGTATGGAATGCAGATGTTTGCATTTTCACATGGTTTAGCCAATCAGCTCTCCATTCCTTTTGCAAATTGCAAGGTGTCTAATCTATGGGGATGGCTCAAGATGCTTTGTCTTGTGGCATTTCTAAGAAAAATGGCATAGCTCATGGCAGAGAAATTGTGCTCCTTTCCAGTTTATCTCATTTATTTTTCAAACTCTACATCTGCTTTTAAGCCATGTGTAGCATGTTATAGAAGGTCTGGCTAATTAGCCATTATCCTTTGAAATATAAAATCCAATATGCCTCTGAAGCTAGACTATCTTTTATAAAAGCTAATTATTAAGAATATTTCTAATATTGTGTTGCTATTGCACACTATAATTTTGAATGCATGCTAGATCTTTTTTTACATAAAATAGAAAATTTGTCATCTGCTCTAAGACTTAAATGCTATGCATTTCTGCATGATACATAGATGAATTTTGATACTATTACTCAAATACACGGATGATTTCTCAAAAGGTGAATGGTATCTACACATGGGCACGGCACTTTCAACTATGTATTTTAAAAGTTTTTTTTTTAAAGAGTAAGCTTTAGGCACTGAAAAATATTGGTTACAATCATGTTACATTTGCCAAAAGTAATATGTGTATGCACATGTGCATGCATGTGTGTGCATGTGTGTTTCTAATCATCTTAATACAAGCTGGTATCTGGATTGCTGCTTTTCCCTTGACTTAAACCACAGGTCATGACTCTGCATGGGAAGAAGTGGTGGCTTGCTCTGTCCCTCAAGGAAGTCTTGGAGGGAACACAGCTCTGAAGGTGACTGTGATCCGAGCCAGCTTAGGGGAATGGTGATAATGAGACCCAGCTATCCCAGTCACAGGGAAAGAAGTTGGAAGGGCTGTTTCTTGTATGGCTAATGCCTTTGTATCTGTGCCTCTCAAAGTTATTAAGAAATCTTGCAGCCTGGGTGGTGAATACTTATTTTTCTTCTCTTCTCTTCTCTTCCTCTTCCTCTTCCTCCCACCCCATCTCTCTTGTTTAGCAGTGTTCTTTATTTTGAATTAACTAAGATGGCCTTTTCTCTATGATGTAGAAAATTGAATTACCGGTTGGATGTGTGAGTAATCCATTTAGGTATTAACAGTCACATATGTGCACAGTATTTTCTGACTGATGAAATTAAAAAAAAAAAAACTGGGTCTGAGATCTTGTGCCAGTTCTTATTCCCCCTTGTATTCCCTAAGGTTACAAAATGTTGTTTTAGATGTGTAAAATTCATAGTAAATTATGAACTATCTCTGGTATCTATGAAATGAGTCTGACACTTTGCTTATTAGCCAATAATTATTTAGTACATGGGAAAAAGACATTTGCAAACATAGTAATGTATTTAATGTTATTGATTACTGTTTATTCATCTATGCTATTTTTTTTGTCTCCACAGAAATTGGTCCAGTGACAATTACCACAGATCCCAAAAAGTTTCAGTATGAACTCAGAGAACTCTATGTTCAGGTGAGTGAAATAGAAAACTGTGTATCTTTGGCTGACTTTCCTCACTTTTAAAATCTGAAGGAAGTAGTTGTTCCCTCAGGGGACTTAAGACATGTCACCCCCACCCCACATGTCTAGACTGAATCAACAGATGTAGAATATGATATTCTAAGTTCATTTGTGCTGCACCGACAGCCGCCTTTGCCCTGTTACAATGGAGCTGAGAAGTTGTGTTCTTTGATACACAAGAAATGGCTAACAAATCTTTTTCACAGCATAAAAAAAAATGTAACCAAGGTGACTGCGAATCTCCTTCCTCTAAATTGCCCATATAGAATTTTTGGGCGTAAACTGCATATGTTTAATAGGAAAGGCCAGTAGCATTCACTTAAGGATCATTCTGAAAGCAGTGCTTGGGAGAATGAGTGGTGTGTATTGTCCCTTTCATCCTGCTTTGAGATTATCCCTGAATCCATTCGTTAAAAAGAATTTGCCTCTGTGCGGGTGGTTTACTACCTTTCCTCAGTGGCTTCTTCTGCTCTCAGCTGTAGACCTTTTGTGCCTCTTTCCAGCATTTATCTGGAATCATTGTTCATAGTTTCCCTCAAAACTACTGCCATGCCCAGCGACTTCCATGTGTGTGGTGCCGTATCCCAGTTAAACAGCATCTCCTCACTCCTTGACCTACTAGCCGAGCTCAGTGGACTCTAACTGCACTCTTTAGCCCTGAATTATCACAAACATCCTGAACCTCGTCACTGTTTCAAGTCTTCCCTTTCGGCAATAACCAATTCAGACATCCCAGTCTCCTTCAGCACAGGGCATCGGAGATGCTGATTCAGCTTCCTATGCTGCTTGTATTTCTTCACAGCCACCAGGAACTGCAGTCAAGTGGCTCATAGGCTTTCTCCCAGGCCGTTACAGCCTTCAGATTTTCACTCTCCGCCCATCTAGTTTATCACTTTAACACATTGTTTTGTCTTCCCTGTGCAGTGTTTTTCTGTTCCAAAGGCAACCCCTCATTTGCCAAGGGCTGTGGAAGTCTTACAACACTGCAGTGTGTCACCTGCTCTGTGATAAGGAGGTAGTGAGCTATGGATAAGTCTGGAGGACAGAGCAGGACTCTCAGAAGAAATCCCATTCAAGATAACACTCTGAGTATTTTAAAGATTGTAAATTCTGCTAAGGGAGTGCAGAAGAGAAGATTTGGACAGGAACTTCCTGAGCAAAGAGCAGCATATGCAAAAGCCCCAGGAGAAGGGCTAGGGACAGTGATGGGAGGATTTATGCAAGTCACTTGAGGAAGAACACAGAGCTTGGGGGACAGAGTGGCCCCAGAAAGGTATGAGAGGTAGCGGGGTCTCAGGGAGTATGTGATCCATAACCACCCTTCTGCAGTTCTCACAGTTCTGCTGTGCTTCCTTAGGCAGCTCAACCTCCCGTTCCTTTTACTGACAACTCTTATAAATCCTATAACAGTTGTTTCAGCAAGTGTTCTACTCAGAGCAAAAGACCGACTTCAGTTTCATGTACAGGCACAGGAATGAAACCGGTAGCTTCTATGTCCTTCATAGTACTATCCCTTCCTACTCCTTGATCCTTTCTTTTCTCTCATTCATTCTTCTGTTTTTCTGTTCACTTTTCCTGAGCAACTTCTTGGGATCTTGTCTGGCTTGAAACTGACCAGCAAGCATTGGGGTTTCTCAAGCTTTAGGAACTAGATCCCACTTTCTCCTCATTTTACGGCCCCTCCTTTAGTAAAATTGTACACGATCACATTTTGTTTTGACCCTTATTCTCTTTTGAGGGGAAAGATCCTCATTTTAATGTCTGAATGTCAAGGTGTCTCTCTAAAATAAGACTCATGGGAGTTCCTTCTATGGTTGACCAAACCTGGCCCTTAATCCTTTGTCTTTGCCTCCCGCTTGTCAGCTTTGCAAATGTTACGGTATTGTGATTAGTCACCCAATTCATTGATCGTTGTTCATATACCTCTCACCTGCCTCTTCTGCTAGTGTCAGTAAGGTCTGCTTTTAAACTTCATAGATGTCTTTAAAATCCATTGAGTTTCTCTCTCCTGACACATTTCGAATCCCGGTGACTTTACTGAACTATGGAGAAAAGCACCTGCATGATGTCTTTGAGTTTGCTCTGGCCTTTCCAGGTCCTTCATGAATCTGTAGATGAAAGAAGTCTCAGGACACATCTCTGAACTGTGACCCCTGCTAGGGCTTCATCACATAAAAATAGTCTTATCTTGGATGTGATTTCTTTAGAGAGTCCTGCTCTCTCCTCCCGGCTTGTTCTTATCTCACTACCTCTCTGTCCCAGAGCAGATGCCATATTTACATCGAAGGAACATGTATGATGTCATTATACATGGTATGTTATTAGCCAAAAGAATGCCTGACGTGTAGAGCATGCTCACGTAGGAATGCAAGTGAGATGACAAATAGACATGGCAGAATATGCATACGAGCCCAAGTCAGAGCACTTTTTTTTTTGTTTAATTAGTTGCAGGGCTGGGTGTAGAGCTTGATTGGGAACGTGGAGGTTACTCTGTTTTGTGCGTGTCCTGGTGTGCATACCGAACCGAGTGAGTTATAGCTAATGGACATGTAAACAAGCCTGCACAAGTGCCTCCTGAGTAGTCTGTTTTAATGACTTTTCTTTGTGCCACCTTTCCTATCAGTGACCCTCTGTCCCCCTGCTCTTATGACACATTGCTACAATAGCCATTAACCTGCTGCTTAATTCCTAGTCACTTTTCTTTTTTTTCTAGAGCCCTCCGAATAGAAAAATCTTTAGATGTTGAGATTCTCTGGGGGTGGGGGAGTCTTTATAGAATTGTTTATCCTGTTAAGGGGCTGTGACTTGAGGAACCCCATATTCTAGGTGGCCTCAGTCTCCACATTGACTCATTCTACTGTGAACTCTTGATGATAAGAGCCTTGTAGTTCTCGGTGCAGCCTGGGCACCTTCTGGGCGATGACTCAGGGTAGTAGGGTGCAGCGTACATAGCTGTTGCACACATGAATGACACTTCTTTTAAAAAATGTTAGTTAGCAGCAACATTGTATCAAAATGATTTGAACTCACTGGTGCAAAGATAGCTTACAAACCCAATTCCAGTTTTCTGGATGTTGTAGAGGCCCAGAAAGGTCAGGGAAGGGAACTTTGGAGCTGAGGACCTATTAGGAAGAGATTGTATTCGTCTTCGCCCCATAAGAAGGCAGCGGAACCATACTCACAAATGTCTGAACAGACTGCGAATAGCCGCATTCCACAGAAGACCTGGCACCGCACTGCTGTTTCCTGCCGCTCCCTGTTTGAAATTTGAAGGATCTTCAGGGAGTGTCCGCATCCTCCCTGAGCCATTTGTCTCCAGGGTGAAAGACCTGCTTCCTGACTCACACCCATCGACTCTCTTGGCAGAGTTTAGCCCAGCACCCTCTGGAATTAAATCTGATGCAGTCAGTGTCTAGGGTGGCTTGATTTTTACCTCCACTAATAAAGAATAATCTCTCAGAATTGGAGCTGGTGTCCATGTCTCTGGACATTTGCTCTGGGCGAGGCACATCTTATTAATATTATTTATTGCTGTTTTGTTTTGACTTGTGTTGTCATAAGATCCACAAGGGATCAATTAGAATATCTTGTTGAGAAAGAAATCAGATATTTAGTTTTTCCTTTCATTCAGCCCTGGGCTCTATTACAGGCATCAAGGATACCATGGGAGTATTTTAATTTGCAAATTTCTAGCAAATGCTTCTTTTTTTTTCAATTAAGGCAAAAAAAAAATTGTATCAAGTAAGGGTCAAATTAAAAAAATCCCAAAACTCTAGACTGCATTAGTTCTTCACATTTAATGTAAGAACTATGCACTGTTTTCTCTTTGGTTTTTTTTTTTTTTGGCGTGGAGAATATTTTATTATTTTATAAATTAGTATGAGAAACTAAGTATATTATACATTTTATAAAATTTTTGTGTAGGATAGTAGATTTTATTTGGGGTATAATTTCCTGACCTCCCCTACCCGTGCCCAATCACTGGCATTGAGCAAAGCAAGAATGCTGAGTTTTTAAACCTTGGATTTGTGGGAAAGCAAACATCTGAAAACATTCCTTTCACATCTAACTTGATTTTGAAAACAAGAAAAGGCGATTCAGTTTGAAGTACATTAAATCCTTGTCCATTAACACCGCATCCATCTTAGTTGATTTTCCCATAGAGAAATGGAATAAGAAAACCAATCTAAACATTTCCAAGAGAAAAAGGACAAAAGTTACTACATTTAAATCATTGTGTTTATTGCACTGATTGTGCTTTATTCTTTTTCATCTTGTTGACAGAGAAGTGAGTTTAAAGGCAAATGAACTTTCTCTCTGGGGACAAGGAGGGAAGGCAAAATGACCACAAATGGTGTTCAGAGTGCACAGAGCTTGGCAATTAATAAAGCTGTAAATATTCAAAGAAGAATGCTGCCTGGGGTCACATTCTTTATAAGACATTATAAAGCCTGTTGAGTTTTAGAAAATACTATTGGCACTGTTACGCTTTTAAGTATTTTATCCAAATGTTTTAAAGGACAAAAAGCGCATTAGTCAAACATTGGAAATAGCAAGAGAAAATTCCACAAAAATAATAATCAAGAGATTTCCACATAATTAAATAGCACTCAAAACTTTTACATATACTGTTGATCCTCCTCAGTTCCCATAGAACTTACTTTCTTTGGTAACATTTAATGGAATAGACTTTTTAAAAGCCCAAATGTATATGGGACTTCTATGTTCCCATAGCAGGAGAATAAAGTGTAAGAAGATCAGGGTGGAGTCTGATTTCTCTCCGTCCTTAACAGAAGCAGAGGGGTGAGCACAAGGCAGTACATGCAGCAGATGGATGTGTGGGGGAGATGTTTGCTTGTCTCAGAAGAATTGTTGACACTAAAATTCTTTGCCAACAGATACTGTGAGACACCATGGCTAAGCTGGCAAACAGTGTTCACAAATGGAGGCCAAGATAATGCCAGCTTTAGAAGAATTTGCTGTGGCAGATAGGAAGTGCTTTATGTAACTTCTTGTACAAACAGGTGTACTCCTTACCTCTATAGTAAGATGCCAAACAAAGAAACAAAATAAAATGAAACACGATTCAAAACCAAAAGAGAATGGGTTATACATCACCGTGGATATAGATATTATGTAATTGTTTAGAAGATTTTATTTTTATATTTGGTGTTATAGTTTACATGTTTTATATGAAAAATATTTTCCTTTTAACATACATTTGACTTATGCATCTTATTTATATTTACTATACATAAAATACATCAATATATTTACATCCATCTGTACTTACAAAATATAGACTCTAAGAGAATGATGTGTACTTAATTGTTTAATTTGAGGAAAATACTTTGATTGAGATGTGTAATTTATAATGCATGTGCAGCCTTTAGGAGTGAATTGTGGCATCTGATCCAAAGTTGGAAGTAGCGTCTACTGCCGCTGCTCCCTGTGGTGTTTCTTGAAGGGACACACTCTCCACCTACTTAAGACATTAATTTGCATTAGTTATGGAATGTGTGCCCTAGGGTAAGTTTTGCAAGTGTTTCAAGGTCAAGTCACTACTTCAATTTAGAACTACCAAAACATTACTATGTCTTCTCACAAACGAATAAATACCAGTGTTGAGATATTAAGTGACGTATCTCACTTAGTTCCTCAAATCTTGAGCACCAAGACTGACCACATTCATATATTCTCTCTCTGTGTCTCGTACACACACACACTCAATATACATTTATGCACATATACACACATGTGTATGTTTTCATGTGTGTTTATATACACACATTTTATATATCTATGTATATATGTATGTAACAACAATTAAAGAAAAAGAGGCCATGAATTTAAAATGAGAGTAAGTTGGAGGTTTTTGGGAAGACTTGGGGGGAGGAAAAGGAAGGAGAAATGATATAATTATATTATAATTTAAAAAAAATATTAATCAAACCAGAACAAAACTGGGGGCTTTTAGTGCCTGAGCCAGCCCTTTATTGCTCTGTTACTTTTCTTCCAACTATTGCTTTAAGTGACTTTGTTAATCTAATCAAATTAACATATTTATTTACAAAATTTCTCCTTCATTTTTAGTTCAAAGCAGGAAAGTAGATAATTAAAGGCAGCTGGGAGTCTAGGGTTGACTTTATCCTTATCAAAATGAATTTATTTCTCAATTATTTTTACCTCTATTCCTGCTTCCCAACTGCTCTTGCATAATTAGCTCACCTAAAATTACTGAACAGAAAATGGCAAAGTTAATTGTAATAATAAAGTTACTCTCTCTCCTTAGAAAATTTCTACTAAATTAGAGGGGCCATGTTTATTTAAGAGTGACTACAGGTCCTTTTTATGTAGTTGGATGATGATGATGATAATGGAAGCTTTAGTATGATAACTGCTCTGTGGCCAATGAAACATCTTGACAATTAGTTTGCTTCTTAGAGTTTTTGTTAGAGTTTCTGAAAGAGTAAAAGTCTCTTGAGGGCTACCCTGTGTCCTCAAAGGTAAATAAGAAAGATTGAGAGCGGAGGACACCTGTGGAAATGCGTGACTCATTTTCAGCTACCCTTTCTGGTGCCATATCCAGAACTAAATGAATGGCTGATCTTTTTAAATGACCTTCTGGGTGAATGTTAAAGGACAAAGATTATAGAAGTATATTCTGCCTGTTTGGAAAACCATATATACAGATGGCTAGAGCAGAGTAGGTGTGGATGGGAATGGGAAGTTTTTTGATGTTTCTTTCAAAATGCACCTGTGTGAGACTGGTTTTAAGGATAAATACATCATGCTCTGCAAAATTAACATTTGAGGCTCCTGGTGAGAAACAATTCACTATCATATGATGCATGATTCAGTCCCTATATGCTACTTAACCCACCAAGGGGCTGTCCGTTCCCCACAGTAATGGACAGATCTGGTTCTGTCTGCTTTTAGATGGTGGTCGGAAGTAAGAATGCTTCCTTGCCAAAGGAAGGTTTACCAGGGTAAAGTGGCTATGTTTCTTCTAATCAAATCGATAGAAAGGAATTTTGAGAGGTTTCTTCTCAATCTAAATAGATCAGAAGCATTTATTTCTCCAAAAGTCTTTTAGTTTTACTTCTTGGGTCTTGTGAAAAATGGAAGATTAGTTGTGGAGCCTTGGAATTGAAACTGACTTTGAATATTGTCTTTGCAATTAACTGTCAGCTGCTTGGATCCTTTCCAGGGCGCTATCAGTACTCCAGAGCCAAACAGCTCTAACTAGAAATTTTAGTCCTGGTCTTTGTCTGAAGATGACACCTGGGACCTGCACATAGTAACATCTGGGCGCCAACATCTGCTGATGCTGGAGCCCTGTATCTGCTCTTGTTGGCAGGCATATCACATTAGTGGATAGTGGTCTAGTCATCAACTAAATCCCTTGGGTTTCTGCATATAAACTTTTAAACCAAGGCTCCATCTTTCTTTGTATGTGTTGATTTTTAATAATCCTCATTTGTCTACTGTATTATATATGTGGTCCCCATTTTAGCAGATTGTTTTATTGGTTAGTTAATGCCAATGAACCCTGTCTATATAAAACTTCTTCATGGGATATCTTCATAAATTATAAACTTTTAAAATTAGTTTTATTAGTAAAATGAATTGTACTAATACACTTTTACAAAGACATAAACATGTGTAGCATAAATATATAGTTTATCAAATTTGAGAAAATAGTCAATATTACAATCCTCATGGACTCATCTATAATACATACATTGTCAAGTGTACTACAAAGCATTAAAAATGTGCATGTTAGTGTTGAAGCAGAAGGAAGAGACACTTGGATAGACAGCTAGAAGTAGCAGGGAGCAGGGGCCGGGAGAAAACTGGGCTGCCTGGAGCAGATATTGACAGTATGAATACTTAGTGTTTAGTGCAGCAAATAATGGCTGCAAGGACAACACTGGTCCCTCCTGGCCGCCTTCTGGGTCTTGTCTTCTGAGCACATATGGCCATCTAGGAAGCATGATCAGGAATCCACTCCCTCTAGAAAAAAAAACCTCTTGTCTTAATTTGATGAGAAAAGAGTTCTCAGTAAAATAGCACAGAGCCCTTGAAGAACAAAGGAAGACATTCTATACTAAGTAGATATAGCCAGGAAGAGAGGGTGCTACCAGGATGAAACTGGGATTACCATACGATCCCTTTCCAGTTTCACATTTTGCCTGTAGTTTAGCCTTCGGAGTGAGGTGTGACAGGTGGCACATATGCTATACTTGCTGGCCTCCATTCCATTGCCTCCTTCAATGGACTACTTCCTGTCTTTTTTCCTCTTGTGAAACATGAAGAGGCTCCTGGATTATGGGAAGATTATAGAATTTACTTTTCTTAATTCCCGTTAAAAGTATCAGCTGCCTGAAACATCATATATTCCCTATGAATATTTGAATTGTAATCAATGGATCCTCTTCTGGGACTCAACAAACAAAGCTTCAGTTACTATAAAAGTGCCAACAAGTTCAAAGGTCACTTGCTGATGAGTTACCTTCTTGACTGACAGTTGATAACCTAGAAGCAGGGGAATGTTGTTGTTTAAAGCATCCAACATAAAGATCAGCCATTGAGGCTTTAATTTGAAGCCCACCTTATGGAAATGTATTTCACCTTTTCTTTGTAGCAAAGGTTGCATATTGCAAAGGTGACGGTCCTGGGTATGTGACATTCCTGGGTATGTGACTTGTATTAGCATGATTTGGGGACTCCTACCAGGAATGAAGGGCAGCACATGTGCCTCTGAACTCTGCAACTGGGCTGATTTATTTTAACCTTGCATTGGACACAGCTTAGAATGAGGTTTAATATAACCCGATCATTTCCCATGTGCATTATGTTCTCTTGGTCTAGAGTCACTGGTGATATCTGTAACTGAGGGTTATAAAATATTAATTGAATCTGAGTTTCACATCTAATTTTCCTATAAAGTACAAACTGCACAACTAAGACCTTTTTAGCATGTTAATTCTGTGCCAGGCGACTCTAGCCTGACTTTGAGACCAGACTCAAAATTCAGCAGAACACAATCATGTTAGACTAATGGTAAGCATTATAATTCCTTTACAGATTTCTTAGAGCTGAGCATGGGGACATAGGCCTGTAAATCCAAATATTACAGAGCCCAGGCAGAAAGATTACGAATTAGAGGACAACTGGAGCCATATAGCAAGACTCTTGCCTTAAAAACGAATTATTTTGGAATTTGTCAGTTTTTAACAACCTTGAGTTAGATAGAAAGAAAACAAAAGAGAGAAAACTGAGGCCTGGGTTATTGAAAAATAAACTCAAGGAAGAATGAAGTGGGCTGATGAGAAGCAATGCAGTATGGGAGAGCGGCTGCTCTGCAGCTGGCTGGCCAGTTCCTTGACCTTCCCTTTGATAACATCTTCCCTTTAGGGTTTGGAGAGAGTCCTCAAATTTCTCTAACTCCTCAGAGTTCAAGGGTTCAGTTTATTTCAGCTTCTTCCCACCCCGTCTTGTATTTAGAAGAGACAGCAAGACAATCTGTGTTTTATTGCTTCCTCCACTGATAAGATTTCCATTCATTGGATAATCTTGCTTTCCAGGAATTCGTTGTTGGGCGTAACTGTAGCCCTGAGGCTGCAGCGTGTGCAAAGTTTATTCCAGAAGCAGCATTTACTGTTGAAAGGTCACATGCTTCTAATTTTTTTCAGTAAATGTTTTTACATTTGAAGTATCTCCCACAACTTAGCAAACTGTGCAATGAGTATCAGAAGACTGGGCAAGAATGTCCCCACTGATACTGATACTCAAAGTGCAAAGGAAAACTCCAAAGTTGACCAACTCAGACCCTCCCTATTCCTCGCTTTGGCAATTTCTGAAGTTGTTGTATTATATCTTTATGCTATCTGTAATTTGTGTAGGTGCCTGTTTCTGCGATTTTGTTGATATCTTTAGGTACACAATCACGGTTATTTTCTCCTGTTAAAAAAACTCACTGCATACAAAGAGGGAAAACAGAGGGGGGAAAGAGGCAGAAAAGAGGGAGAGAGGGAAGGGAAGGAAAAAGAGAGTGAGAAAAAGCAAAGATGGAAGAAGTTTCATATACTGCTTATAATAAACATGTGTAGAAATATATACGCATACATGTACTTGCATGTATAGTTCTATATATGTATACATACGTACATATATTTTTATATATTTTGTTTGCCTATTCATGGTTAAAGAGTCACCTTGGTCCTTGTACTTTAGAGGGTTCCTTCAGCTCTGGGATGACAGCACTTGAAATGAGAGAGGCTGAGTTTGAAGGAAGGGCAGATGGAATGCAGCAAGTGTACCTAGACTGTCAGCTGACTTTCACAACACCATCTGCTTGTCTGCTC
Organism: Dicrostonyx torquatus; assembly: GCA_028555095.1. Taxonomy (NCBI): domain Eukaryota; kingdom Metazoa; phylum Chordata; class Mammalia; order Rodentia; family Cricetidae; genus Dicrostonyx; species Dicrostonyx torquatus. The sequence goes on from JAQHUG010000035.1 coordinate 9,553,647, forward strand.
ACTCATGTCTGTCCGCTTATGCTTCCATTCATCAGACGACAACAGAGCACTGCTTCGCAGGGAAAAGGGAAGGGAGTATGAGTCATAATTACACTCAACAAGCGCGGCAATCTAAGCAGGAACAGTATTTGGTGGAGCAGCCCTGAACAATGAGAATTTTCTTTCTCTGTTTTGACCATATCTTAGCTTTGTAGGACAGAAGTCAGAAAAAGTCTCCTCCCAGTCAGAATGGGGCTCACTCTCTGCTTCTTCACTTGATAACTATGTCACTTGCGAAGGATTTTTCACCATTTAGTGTTTTGTCAATCAAATATGTTAAAAAACAATAAAAATGTCGATCAATTAATGTAAAGAATAAGCAATATAGTATATATACCAATATTGTCTCAGTACTTAATTCAGAGTAGGTATCCATTGCACTGATACAAGTAGAGACTATTATTACAAATAAAAGGATTATTTAAATTAATGTAGCTTTTCATAGATCAAGTTCCATACTACAGATTTTTTTTGTGTGTGTGTCTATATTTTCTTGTGCTGCATTTTATTTTTTGCCAAACTTATGGTATTTTTTTTAATCCAATAAAAGACATAGGTATCTACAAAGGAGTTTAAAACGTTGAGATGCTGGAAACATTTAAGCAATTTTTAGCACTTATCACTACAATTCATAGTGTCAACTTTCCCTCCCATCGGTTCCATGAGTCCAGAAAACATACACAGACAATTACTGATAATTTTTAATTCAAAATTTGGAGTGATTTATTGTATTAAATGTTGGTCAAAAGTAAAATGCATCTATTGACCTTTTGATTTAAGATAAAACTTTATTTTATTTTATAAACTTTATAAAATTAATGCAGATAAAAAGAAATCACACACTCAAATAACTGGGCCCAAAGACTATACAACTCAATTAACTTTCATACAGTTAGAGTGGTCATTTGAAAGAACTGTGGAGCTTCTTACTGGATTTTATATGTTCACTATCAAATACATTTTATGGACGTATTCATCACCAAAAATTGAAAACCATGACAGAGCTCTAACTAGAAAGGCAATTGTTTTTCTTGCTGTAGTGTATCTTTTATGAATTATCATTTTACATTTTCATACTTGTTTGAGGTCAAAACACAAGGTGTAAGATGATTTTAAAGAACCACTTTCTCAAGCATCTGCTTCCATAGTTTCATTCTCATTTCTATGTTCTTCATCTTTTAAATCAATATATACGTAAGACTGAAACAAATCCTCCTAAACTCTCTAGACTTTTGAGTTTCATTGATAAAGATGCACAATTATAATAATGGGATTTTTTTTGGTCTAATTCTCCCATGCCCCGATGAGTATCAAATATCACTTGATGTTTGGAAATGGAAAACCTGTAAATAAGCCAGGTAGTTAAATATTACCTGTGTGTATAAGCATAGAAACATTCTATATATGTAAATACATATCTATAAACTTTGTTTATAAATTTATTACTGCTATAAACTATAATCGAACATATTAACTTATACTTAGCAAAATAAAACAATTTGAATTTTGCCTCTTATAACTTATACTAAGAAGTTTACGGAAGACTTTTAGGTCAATGTCCTTATCTTTTAATTACTAGCTGAGACTGAAGCATGCTTAATGAAGTCCAATAGGAGACTATTTCAAAGTTCTGCTGTCTGATAAATTGCAGTATGAAACTCACACACAACTTTTAAAATGTAACAATGTAACTCAAAATATGTAGAGTATTATCATGAAGTATGTCATTAGTAAAAATAGCATCCTATTAATTTTTAAATTGATATACATATTTATAAAATGAAATCAACTATAAATTCATTTGCTCAGTTTTATTAACCACATTTCAGTTGCTCAGCAGCCACACCAGGCTACTTAGGAGCTGTACATTACAGAAGAGGTACACTCCTCTGTAGGTATCTTGGTGGATATTTGTTATTTAAAATTGTCAGGAAATAAAACCTAGGTGTTAGAGAAGGGTTTAATATAGATTTCTTTTGGAAAAAGAAGAAACTCATTTTTTTCCCTTTAAGAGTACTGTATCTACAATGAAATAGTTCAATAAGGTATGAGGAGCTGCAGAGATGGCTCAGAGGTTAAGAGCACTGATTGCTCTTCCAGAGGTCCTGAGTTCAATTCCCAGAAGCCACATGGTGGCTCACAACCATCTATAATGAGATCTAGTGCCCTCTTCTTATGTACAGGCACACATACAGGCAGATGACTGTATATGTAAACAAACAAGCAAATAAATAAATCTTTAAAAAGGATGAGTTACTAGATAGTATTTTTTTAAATTTTCAGTTGTATATAAATAGGAAGATAATAAAGATACTTCCCTCTTTGGAGAAAAGAATGGTTTTATTTTTATAAATGGTTTTATTACTTATAATTATATATAATAGGATAATTATATATATATGATTATATATACATATATATACATATATATATGATTCCAATATAATTGGTATGTGGAAATGTGAAAGTTAGAGAAAATGTCATTTGACTTATTAAATTAAATACAGGGCAGAAGAAAAAAACCTATAAATACATTCCAACGTATGTTACTCAAATATTTCCTTTTTACTCGATATTCCTACCTTTCCCAACTTCCCTGAAATTGTCTCCTAGTTCTTACAGAAACGTCTTCCTTTCCTTGGAACGCTGATGCTTGGCCTACAGAGAGAATACTCTTCCTGTTTTCTGGTACCTGATGATATAACTAAGGGCCAGTTAATATCTCAGATACCAGTTACAAGTAGTGACTAGTTCTCACTTCCCAAGTATACACTCATTCACGGTCATTTATTGCAATAAGAACCACTCAGAGATTTTTATGAAAGAAAATATTTCAAGTACCCTTAAAACACAAAGCATTTGGAGCATATCTGAAGAGTTACTAGACCAGCTAATCACAAAGAGCAAGTTTGAAAGAGGGAGGTCATGTTATTGTAACCTCAGGAAGAATAAAATTTTCCTTAAGTACAGAGTTTTTCCAGTTCTGTATCAATTTATATTCTTTTAATCCTCTCCTCACAAAGGCGATTAATCAGGTAGCAAACTGTCAGAAAATAAAAGTAAAGCATGCTTGTTTGACCTTTAAACTCCTAAAGTCACTTAGGACACAAATACCCACTCCTTCATGAAATGATCTCATCTTGCTATCTCTTCAACAGGGCGGTGGCGACTGTCCGGAAATGAGTATTGGAGCTATAAAAATTGCCTTGGAAATTTCTCTTCCTGGTTCTTTCATCTATGTTTTCACTGATGCACGATCCAAGGATTACCGGCTCACCCATGAGGTGCTGCAGCTTATTCAGCAGAAACAATCCCAAGTAAGTAGGTGTTATCCCTAGACCTGCTTGTGGAAGGTTGCTTGTCCCTTTTGATTACTCCGTGTGTGATAAATAGCCATAGTCATAATCATTTAACTGCACATCTACCAACCTAGTAGGTACGTGTCATCGAATTCTAATTAGTAAATTCATACTTATCAATAGCATATTGATACTTTGGTCTTATCTACAAAGAAGAAATGATTGCAGATTAATTAAAGCACTATTAACATCTTACCCTATTTGTTAGGCCTATATTTCAAATGCCACTTTTTATGCAGAGTCTTTCCTGAGTTATTTATTCAGCATAATCAGTTAATTATTGCCATGTACAAAACTCAGCACTTAAAACAGCCTTTTACTTTCCTATGTTTGCACACTTTAGTTCACCTAAGCCACTAATGCTTGCCTAGGAATGTTTAGGCCTAGGAATGTTTAGGTGCTTTTGGTATATTAGCTTTTCTTTTAAGATTTCTTTTAAAATTAAGCAGGCCAATTTAGGCCCTTCTTGTGGCCATGATGGAAACACCGGAGATTGAACAGAAATCCAAAAGGTGTCTTGAGTTGAAGCAGAGAACTTACAGAATGATTCTTCTGCCTCAAGCTTTTGACCAATTAAAACCAGATGACCAAACTCAGATCCAAAGATGACAATATATACAATGCCTCTTAATAAGATCTTCAAAATTCTTTGCAATATGCATAGATACCTGATAAGATGAGGAACTGAGGCCAGTGGGTAAGCCAGCATGGCTGTGGTCTCACTTCCATAGCCGAACTTGCTCTGAAATATAAGTAACTGTTTCTGCACAGGTCTGTGGTTAAACAGAAGGTAAGGTTAATAATTACCACATTCATTTGCATTATATTTGCCTACTAACGCATTATCATATAACAGGTGCTAATAAATGTATATTGATTTCTGGAAATCTATCAAACTCTCTTCTATGTTTACACATCTCAGGTGGTATTCGTGCTCACTGGAGACTGTGACGATAGGAACCATATCGGATACAAAGTCTATGAAGAAATTGCCTCTACAAGTTCTGGTCAAGTGTTCCATCTGGACAAAAAGCAAGTGAATGAGGTCAGTTTAGTAAAGCAGGTCTACCTTGTTAGCTCCTCTGTCAAAATCAGCTAGGCCACTCTAACTGTGATGAGTTTGAATTCTAAAACAGGTGCAACCTGCAGATCTTATCCTTACCACATGTGGGTCAATAGCTGATGAACTGATGTGTGGAGACAGATTTATTTAATACCAATTTCCAGATTGAATAATGTTACAGTAACAAGTAACGACATTTAAGCACTACAATTTCAACATTCACTTAGTTTAATAAAATCTCTTTGTATTTCAAGTTGTTTAAGAAGTTAATTGGTGTTATTGACGAGTAACTTGCAGATAACAGGTAAAATTAGGCTTGATCTGTTACTGAAGTTGAATGTGAGAAAATTATCAAGCAATATTCCAGTGAGGTTTATTATCCACTGTTAAAAATCTAAAATCTATGATCAATAACCATAGAATTAAAAAAAATATTGGCCAAAAATTCTGTAAATCATTGTAAGAAAAATGTATTGTTTGAAAAATTCCTTGAAATGGGTCTAATTGTTATGATTTCCTATTTTTCCCATCTATTTTCCTGCCTTGGCTTCACTTGTTGTAATAACATTTTATTTTCCTATTAATTTATCTATTTGACTTTTACTTATGTTTTTAGGAACTTACCAGAACAAAGATAAAGTCTGAGAAAGCATAGTTCACATTTAGCTTATTTGATCTTTGGATCTATATAGTATCTACTGACTTCATGACAGGTTCCTTTGTGCCTTGAATGAGATGGCTCATAGCTGTCTTCTAACCAAAATGCTCACTGCATCACCGTGGAATGAATAGAAAATTACAACTTTTCAGAAGAAACAATTCAGTAAAAATACCTTTATCAACTATTTCCATGACCAACCTGCGTGGTTACTTTAATTTAAAAGATTTCTAAGAAGACACATCTATCTGTTGAGGGGGCTCTAACTCGAGCCCATCTTACGTCGCCATTAGGAATTCATAAACTCCTGAATAAGCCTAAAAACTACAAGGTGCTCCCTTGCAGTTAATTTGAGAAAAGACAACAAAAGCTCCTAATGGAGAAGTAGGATGCCTGGGGAGGACCTAGGAAAGAGTGCAGGGCTCCCCAGAACTGGATTTCTTGTCTCGTTCCATGCACTATAATAATAGGATGAGAAAGGCTTGAAAGAAATGGAAAGCTTCCTGGTTGAAGCTGTTTATAACTTAGGTTCTAGAAGCCCTTAGGGCACGTTCGGGATCTCCTGCACAGCGGGGAGAGGTGAGGAGTTGGATCAGTATCTCAGGTATCAGTGAGGACACAGCAGTTTAAGGCTTGATGAGATTGTGAGAGGTGATGCTGTTCGTTGTGTATAGAAAACAGCAGCAGAAGCCTTGCCTGGTGGCCATGGTGGTTCATATTTAAAGGGACTGGGGAAGAGAAGATGTTAGAAAACTTACCGTGAGCACATAGGACTTGGAAAGTCCTGAAAAGAACAGGGCCTCCGGCCGGGCGGTGGTGGCACACGCCTTTAATCCCAGCACTCGGGAGGCAGAGGCAGACGGATCTTTGTGAGTTTGAGACCAGCCTGGTCTACAAGAGCTAGTTCCAGCGCAGGCTCCAAAGCCACAGAGAAACCCTGTCTCGAAAAACCAAAAAAAAAAAAAAAAAAGAACAGGGCCTCTAACCCAATGGTGAGCAATCAAATACAGTGTAAGGGTCTCTGAATGCAATAGAAGAATCATAGAATTTTTAGCAGCAGAGTTCCAGACCCAAGTTGGGGGGAAAAATCAAATTGCTGGTTTATTTATTTTATTTGTTTCTTAGAACATCAGCTGATAGTCATATCTTTAATTTTAGTCATGTTAGGATGGTAATTTTTTAAATGAAATGCTAATATTCCCCTTTTATGTATTTATTAATTGTAAAATGGAGTTTGGTAGGAGCAAGGATGAGCCATGTCTTCTCTGTCAGTCTGTGTCCTTCCAGTCTCCTTCAGGAAAGGGTGTGATGTCTCTTTTATCGTGGACCAATGAGATTCAAAGGCATTTTGACTAGGGGTGACTTGGAGAAAATCTCTGCTCCTGGGTCTTGTGCATACTCCTGAATCCTGATCTGATGCCGGCAGCTTGATACAAGACTGCCAATCAAACAACTGTAAAGGATACTGAACAACTAAGAAAGCCCAGTCTCTGGGTTCAGTCTCCTAACTCATTTTAGTGCTAAGTGTCTGTAGTTAGGGAAATGTTGCTTTTCTTAGGCCAAGTGAGTAGTCAGTTACATAAAGGTGGATGAACCCAGAAATCTTAAATTTCTTTATGGCATGGGCTCTGTGAAAGCTAGCTGCCTTGTTCAGTAAATGGAGATAATAGAATTTCTATTTCAGAGGGTGTCCATAATATTAAAAGAGAATGCAGGTAGAATATTCTGTACAAGGTACTGTACAGGCTATGTGATGACTAAATGCTGACTGGTGTTGCAGTGACCCCCTATTGGCTCATTTATTTGAATGCTTAGTCATTGGGGGGTGGTGACCTTGTTTGAGAAGGCTTGGGAGGTGTGGCCTTGTTGGAATAGGTGTGTCCCTGGGGATGGGCTTTGAGATTGCAAAAGCCCATGCTAGGTCCAGTTCTCTCCCCTGCCTGTGGATGTGAAGCTCTCAGCTACTGCTCCAGCACTGTATATGCCTCCACGTTCTACATCATGATGACATTGGACTAAACTCCTGAAACTATAAATCAGTCCCCAGCTGAATGCTTTCTTCTATAAGAGTTGCCTTGGTCATGATGTCTCTTCACAGCAAAAGGACAGTGACTAAGACAAGGGACTCTAACCCTGTGGTGCTGTTTTCCCTTTACCCTGAGGGCATTGTGCCACCATCTGTGCTGGAGAAGTGACAGCTGGAAAGAACCCTGAGTGGGAGGATCCAGGAAGAACTGGCAAATTTCTTTTTTATTTTTCTGGTTCATGAGTGAAGATACTATGAAGGTGTGCTGAAACTGTCTAAATCAATATATCCATAAAGAAAGTCACCAAAATGGAAGGGTTGTAGCATTGGCCAAATAGGACTCACAAAAGTTTGGAATAATAATTTAGAGATTTTTCTTTTCCAATTGTTCTAAATTCTTTTATTCCACAAGTGCTATGAATTCTTAGGAAAATAGATGCCTTCATGCTATGTACTCATGTAAGAACACAAAACCCAGACACTGAGTCCTTATGTTTTATTCATGAGAAAATTTTCATGTACTCTTTTTAAAGGAAACTTAAGAGTGTTGTGCCTTTTTCTTCATAACTCACTAAATCAGTCTAAGAACCTAGTGGGAGTACAGCTTCAGTTCATTTGAAGTTTTCATTTTCTGTTCTTTTAGGAGAGATATATGGAGGATCCAGGTATCTTTCATCTATATTTAACATAAAAGGAAACCCAAAGTGAAATCATTGCCTGAATACCAGTGACCTCTAAATCGCCGTGTGGTGGTTTTTGTGTCTTGAAAACACAGGTTAAGATACACATCTTAGTTCACCTTTAAAGACAGAACAGGAACCAAGCTTCACTGTACCATTCCATTTACTTTGGAAGCTGGGTGGTTATTATTCTTATTAATACTAACTTTGATATAAAAGTTGTCAAAGGCTGTATTCTGTGTCAGGGAAGCAAGCATAAAGAATACATTGTTAATTAGGTCATTCACCTGTCCTGAGCTCCCCCAACTTTCTCCATACTGCCACAGTCATGAAAACTTTATTATTAAATTTATTATTAAAAGTCATTAAAAACTTCCTCCTGGACATCTCAGCCTGGTGGTTGTTTCTCATTTTGATAAGAGTTAGCATTCCTGCAGATGTTATATCTTACTGACAGGGTTATCAGTAGCCATCACAGCAGAGGACATATGATTTACTCAAAGGGACCAAAGATTGTTTAAGAAATGACAGTATGCCACAGTTTTGGCAGACCTGAAGGCAGCCATCAAGGAACAATGGAACATTAAGGATGTAGTAAGGAGTGTCTACCTATATTCTCCCTGAGTTTGAAGAGGAGGAAGAGGAAGCTCATAACACTACCTGGCAAAATGCAGACTAAAGACTTATGAAGGACTTTGGCTTGGGATAGGCAAACTGAAGCCCTGTGGCTGAATATCAAACCCTTTTATATTTCTCTAAATATCACTGGAATGAAGAATTCTGGGGTCCTGTTGAAGCAGACTAAGATCAGCATCCCAGGGCACAGAAATGGGTAAACAGTTGCTCTGGAGGGACAAAGATGCAGAACAAACAAGTACTGTGTAGTAGCTAACTTTTCAGGCTCATGACATTGTTCATACCTCAGGCATGAGACCTTAAACAAGTTATGCAATTTTCTATGTTTCAATTGTATTTGTAGTCGTAAAATGAGAAAATAGCATTAATATTATCTTATAAGAGCTTCAGTTTAAGATGTATAAATAAATATTAACTAGTTTTCTTTTTATTTAGTGATGCACTCTAGTTCAAATATTCTAGTAATATTATTTTTGAAGTGGTATGTCCCAAACAAAAGAAATATATACTGTGTCTGTTGGATCTGGGGTGAGAGATCAAGGGCAACTTTGGAAACCCTGGGGCTTTAGAACCAGAAGGACCTGAATTTGAATGACCTCTCTGCCTCTGGCTAGAAGAACACCTCTATGAAAAACTTTCTGCAGCATTTTGGGGCTATGGTCCCTCCTGTGAACAGGGCACAACAACTGCCTTGTAGGACCAATGTAAAGACAAAAGAAAACCAGGAGTGTTTGTAGTGAGCTACATAGGATCCCATGGAGATGGAAACAGCCATCCCGTCTGGAAGTCTTTAAAGACAGTGGTTTCTCCTTTGTTCAAGAGGACAGCTACACTTTGTTTGGATGACACTTTTATCCGACAGAGTCATCAGAAGGATAGTGCTATTTGGGAAGCATCATCTTCCCAGGAAAATGCTTAAAGAGGAATAGACTCAAAAAATGCGGAAGAATCCTGCAAGACCCTTAAACTCATACAGTTACCTCACATTTAAAATTTGCTTTACTCTCTATCATAGTTAATAAAACTGTTGAAAGATGAAGAATTTAGCTATTTAAAGAATGATAGCATCAATGGTAGTGATAAAAATAATTCAGATAGAGGGGTTATTGTGTCCTACGTGCTCTGATGAGTGCATTCCTTTAATCACCGTTTGAGCTGGGTTGTCTTGGGAACTCTGGAAGTAATAAAACTCGGTCTCCCACACTCTCCTGGAGTGGATGCCTGTAGGTGCAGCCACCGAGAGGACAGGAACAGGCGCCAAGCTATGGAGAGTGTGTAAGAGAAGCGAGGTGAAGGGCTGGAAGTGCATCAGGGGCTGAACTGGACAGGTCCATGGGTTCTGCTATGGGCAGCAGACAGGATGATCCTCTCTCCTCACTGTACCATGTACTGGGACCATTCATTAAAGGCCACATTTCCTCTGTCACCACTGAAGAACGTCCGATGGGACGTGCAGAAGTGATCTCACTAGGTACTTCAAGGAAATAACTAAAGTGAGAAAAATGAAGCGACATTCCATGGAACGTCCAACCGCCTGGCAACAAAATGCCTCACAGGTTAGAGATCATCTGGCTTCAGTTTTCCCTGCTGGGTCGGCACTCACTTTCCCTGAGTTCAGTACTTAGACCAGAGAACCTATAAACTTTGCTAAAGAATTTGGCACAGCTGTTTCCTGCTATTTTGGCCAACAGCTACTTTTGACGAGAATGTCGAGCAGCTCTCTGTATATGAGCTTAATTACGAGAACTGTTCAGGGTTTTGGATAATTAGTGATGTGAAATGAGGTATCCGCCATTTTGTTCCTTTCTACTCTGAATTTCACTTTAGATACCGTTTCAAAATTTAACCTTACTGCTGACCTTGAAAATGAGTAGAAACGAGTGTTTCCTCTGGAGTTTGAAAACGTACCAGAGACAGCTTTCACATTCTAGAAAGTGACAGGAAATGTGTGGAGATGATGTGAAAACGTTTCCAGAAACCCTTCTTTGAATTCACCTAATTAAACGTCAAAACTGAAGCGCAAAGCTCAGAGCTCATACATTACAATGATATAGATACTATGTCCATATCCACAAACACATCAGAAAGCAATATCCACCCAGTGCCAATGTAATACTTCCCTTGTTCCGCTGTTGTGTTCAGGTTGACATATGCTTGAGTGATTGTTTTAGGAACACATGTTCCAGGCACCTGGGAAAGATTTTATTGGTCACTAATATGGTTAACTAAAACCACATGTACATTGTGTTTCCATTTGCTTAGTTAGAACAAAACTTAAAATAATTAATTTATTATTAAAAGTATCCATTGATTTTAGTCTTATGAACATGTGGATTTTTTCATAATGACATTTAAAGTATACATAGTGCATAAAAAATGGTGGGAAGACATGACTGTTTCATCAGAGTCTCATTTAGGCTAAATCCACCAACAGGGAAGAAGCATATGCGCCCTTCTGTGTGAGCAGCAAGCGGGGGCAGAGGAGATGGGGAGAATGTGTGGTTTAGAAGGAGAAGCCCTGCGAAATGAGCCTCTGCCTTGTTTCCGGGTTTTGTGTATTTTTCTGAGAACTGTTTGAAGCTTGCATTAGGAGCTGCAGCCACATATCTGTAATGGCGGTGAGGTCCCCGGGAGGGAGCAGGACTTTGAAAAGTAAGTTTGAATAGGAAAGTCTTATCCCACAGTTCCCCATGGAGACAATCCTGACCTCATCCAAGCTCATAAAATGCAGAAAATAGAATGGATACCCCTCAGTAATGCATCTTATTAAGACACGCACACATGCATGCACACACGCACGCACGTGTGCACACCAAACCAACAAACAGAAAAAGAAAGAAGAGCCATCTCAACACAGGATGTAGTTGACTTAAATACCTGGAGGAAAATTTCTTAGAAGGGAAAAAGAAATGTCGTTTGAGGAGAAATTGGCCAGTAAGCTGCATGGTTTTAACAGGACCAAAACAAACAGGAAAAGAAATAAATCTGTCCATTTAGCTGATGCTATTTTGATTAGAAACTAAAACAAACTATCAAGTTCAGCTCTGTCAGAGCTAACCAAACCGAATCGATTTCTTGCATAGCTGCTTCTGGTTTGCAAGAGCCCTTAACTACCACAGTTACCGTGCCTACTTTTAAAGTGTCTGAAAAATACATTTAAACTCCACATGGCTTAATGGAGATTAGCCATCTTCCCCATTTAGTGCCTTTCTTTCTTTTTAATTGGCACTGTAATGGAAAAACACAGATTTGAATGGAGAGAAAGCTGTCACCCGTGTGTGACATCTAGGACTGAAACAGCTAGTGAGCTGTGATCACTTCTGAAGAGTCAACTCATGAGAGCCGCAAAGGGCACAAGGAGCAGAGGACAACAGCAGTGCTGAAACAAGTACTATTTTAATGGACTAGTTTTACATAGACTCAGCAATCTGGATACACCCTTTCATATATATATATATATATATATAAAATGAATTTTAAAATGTTGCTTGCTAAAGCTTTTTGTTTAGAAAAAGCACGCAACAATGGTAGAATAAAAAGCAATTTTCTTCTATGGTTCAACATAAATAAAAATGTCCACCATGGACAATCTAATTTTTGATTCTTGTTTTTCCATAGTAAAGAGGTGATGAAAGAGTTAGAGTCAAAATAAGGGATGTTTTATTTGAAGACTGTTCTGTGACCTAGGATAAGTAAACAGACTGAGCCCGTGCTTCATATACTTTCCCAGTTCCTCACACATTCCTAGCCTGAACTGATGGTGTTGGGGCTATGAAAGGAAAGGCATGAGAGAGGATATGAATCCTTAGAAAGAACTCCTGTGGGACATTTGGGTTGTGATTTGTCTTTGTGATAACAATTGCAAACTGCTTTTCTCTTTTATTCAGGAAAACAAGGTGCGTCAAAGTCATATACTATGCTATTTAAATAACTTTGGTGACTGAGTAAGGAAGGGAAAAAATTTTGTAAAGTCTTATGACTTTAAATAGACATGGTTTATTTACATTAAAGCATCTTTGGATCATTTCGTGTTTTATTATGAAATTAGAAAAAAAGATGTATGGATTGTTTGCATTATTTGAAGTTTAAATATCTGTAATCTGTGAAAAATAAGAAAGTGTTTAGGGCTGGACAGTGGTGGCTCACACCTTTAATCCCAGTACTTGGGAGGCTCAAGCAGGCAGATCTTTATAAGTTCGAGGCAAGCCTGCTCTATAAAGTGAGTTTTATAGCAGCCATGGCTATACAGAGAAACCCTGTCTTGAAAACCAAATAATAAAAATAAAAATTTGGTCATGGTCTTTTTAATGATATTTTTTGAATTACTTAATTAACTCAGTAATATAGCAACAGATAAAATATAAATAACAGTAAATACAATTATTAATTTATGCAATGTTTATTAGCATTTTGTATTTGTAAAGACTGCTGTTAAAATATTCATAATTTGATGCATATTTCTTCTCGTAAGGAAAGGATTGTACCCAAACATGTTTCAATGGCAATCGTTTGAGGCTATAATCATAGATAATTTAAAAAATTTATCTTTATCTTGTGACTCTGTTGTACATGTACATGTTCACGTGAGTGTGAGAGTGTGGGTGTGTGTAGGTGCACAACCATGTCCATGTATGTTGAGGATACAGGTGCTGTGACGACGCCTGGATTTTACACGGATGCTGGGAACCCCTTTTACTACACAGCATGCACTTTGCAAAGTGAGCCATGTCCCCACTCCCTTTCACATGTTTGTGTTTTTTATGTTTGAAACGAAAGTTATTTTAGAAGTGAAAAATGTTGAAAGCATTTCTACGAAGAAGAAACCGTGAACCAAACTCTACCTTGTGCTTTTGTTTCTTTTGCATGCTCAGCTCTTCTGTTCACCAGACATTCTGAGCAGCAATTACTCCTTCTGTCCTCACAACACTTACAAATTCTGTAATCGTTGACTCCTACCCAAATCCAAATTGCTGTGCTCATGTGTTCCAAGGCTCTCATGTCAGCCTTGCCTTCCCTCTGCAGAATGCGACCTTGTGAGCAGCTCTGCTTTCTGAAACCCTCCTACCCTGAGCAATCAATACCATGATCTTCCTGCAGACAACTCCGTCCCTTCTCCTCTCCATGCCGCTGTCTCCTACTTAGCAATAATTGCATGTATTAAAGATCTCTCTGCCTGCTAGAGAGCCAGATGTTTAGTAGATCTGAGAATGCTTAATATCAATCAAATGAGTAATTAAAGAGAGGAAAGAGGGCAATGAAGTTTAAAATTTTCATCCAGAGAAACTGGAATAAAATGTGTGACCTACCTCAAAGTGTTAGCGTTTGGGGAACTGAAGAAGGGCCTTGTGTTGCAGATTATTTTCTCATGTGTAGGGATGGCTTCTACCCAAGAATAGTAGCTACAGCATAAACTGGGATGCAGAGTTTAGGCTTAAGACTGGCCTAGAGTCTAGGTTCAGAACTTTCTGTAGTATTACTTTCTGCCATGCATTTGAAGTTTTATTTTATTTTTTAATGGAATCTATGAGAACCTACTGGAACTTTAACATATTCACTTGATTTTGCCTATACATCGGATGATACTGTCTTTTGAATACACAGAGCTTCAATTTTTTTTTTCCAGACAGGTTTCACTATGTAGCCCTGTCTGGCCTGGAACTTGCCATGTAGACCAGACTGGCCTCCAACTCATTGAGATCTGTTCTCAGGTCTGGGATTTGCACCCTTATGCCTGGCTTTGAGGTTCAGTTTTTAAGGCTGTTTCTGCCACTGGATACACTTTTCTCTTGGCTTGAAGATTCCTTACATTTCCTAAGAGGATAATGAATAATGCTTAGAGATATCACATAGAAAACAGACATTTGCTACACAGATTACTTCATGTACTGTAATGAATACATGTCCAGGAAGGAGTCATTTGTAGTGGTAATGGCATTAACACAATCTGTTATTCTAATGGGAGAAAGCCAGTGAACAAACCAGCAATGTTAAACACTTTTTTTTTTAAAAAAAAATACTGAGTAGTACTGTCTTATCCAGATAGTTATGCCAAGAAACGATGAGTAGGGACAGACCCAGAAACAAGGTTAGCCTGATTTTGCTGATGAGTTTTCTTTCTTCTCTTCTTTAGGAGATCAATGTCATGTATTCAAGCATTTTGCTGCGGGACAAATGTAAAAAGCACAGATATACTGATCTTGGCATCTGGATTTTAGTCCTGACTTGTTTTTATAGTTTACTCAATTTTTATTATAAATTTAAGATAAGACATGGGATCGGGTGTATTAATTTAGATGAAGACTCATTTATGAATTTAACCTGTAAAATTACACAGAATGGCATTCATCTTCAGATGCTGTTTCCAAAATAAACTCAATAGAAAGAGCTGGGTTTTATCAAATATAAATAAGCTTGTGCTCTCACCTCCAATTTACCCTGACACCGTGTGTTTCTGTGTTTTTATAACTCCGAGGGTATTTGTATTAAATCTTTCATATTTCTTTATTTCACTCAGTACTCAATTAGCCTTCCCCTCATAGACAAAGCCTGGGAAGTGACATTCAGAATCTAAAAAATAAAAAATTTAATTCATTTTGAAGAGTCCAACTTAAGAAGATGTAGGGAAGACGAGTGGCCTTATTGGAAAACCATTCATGTAGAATTTGGGTTTCACTCTGAATTACTTTTCCTGGGAAGTTTACATCGGCTGTTGTAGAAGATTTGCACACAAATGTACTCTAAAGGGCACATCATCTCCCACAGCCGGCTGTGCCAGCCACAGTGGACTTCCTGACTGTGCACAACGGGTGTGCAGCTATGAGATGAAGCCTTGCTAACAGACTGATTGAGCAGCCACAGCTTTTCTTCCCTGCATGACAGAACTCTCTGGAAGGAATCTGCTGTCTTAGGGTGTTCTCTGGTTACGCAGCTTAGTGAACCGGGGCAGCTCTGGGTTCTTTGAAGGTGCCTCACAGGAAGCTTCTATCGGAATAGGTTTTTTTGTCAGCTGTTTTTCTTGTTAATGTCTGTGGACTTTCCTGGTATCCTCTTTATTTTCTGCTGTTTATTTGTTTTTAAGGAACCCTGAAAAGCATTGATGTGGGTGGATTGCCATAGGACACTTTTTTTGGAAACAATTTATGTAAAATCATGTCCCATTTCCCCATGTTATAATTAATGACAAAGAAATAGCAAAATAACATACATTCTTTGAAACTGAAATACCAACTCAAGTATACTTTGTGAATTTTTTATTTTGCTGATGCTAGTACTAATCTACCATCAGTTTGGATCTCTAACCATAAGAAATAATTATTTATGTTATATTCAGTATTTCAATGATTATAAGAGTAAAATATTTTCTTGATTTGACATAAAACCACAAGGATTTTATACATAAACTCCCCCTTTTTTACACATATATAAAATGTCCCCCACAGGCTTCTGTGTTGATGATACCTTGAGCCCTCTTGATGTCATTAATGTTTTGTAAGTCCTAGGGTCTTCAGAAGGTGGGGCTTTTCTGGAGGAAAAGGTCCCTTGCCCCTTCCTGTTTCCCTTTGCTTCCTGGAAGCCAGGAAGTGAAGGACTTTCGTCACCTGGGCTCCCCCAGCAGTTTCTGCTTTGTCACAACTTAGTAGCAGTAGAGCCAGCCACGCACACACTGATCCACTCCAACCATGGCTAAAGCAAAGTTTTCCTTCTCCCAAGTGTTCTCGTGGGGAATTTCCTCTCTCCTCCAGGCTTGGAGGTCCCACCAACACAGCAGAAGAGAAAGGACTTTACAAATATGTGGGAAGGTGGTCTTCCTTGATAGCTTCCGGTGCCCATGTGTTTCTATGTTTACTTTGAGTTCCCGTATGTCTGCTCTTCGTTATAGTAGAAGATTGTAAGCTTCTGGAGGACAGAGAGGTAGGAAATTTGACTTAAACACTTTCATTTTTTAAATTTTTTCACTTTTAACATTTTATACCTCTATAGCATTCAATTGCTATACTTTTTAAATAGCAACGAATTGAGAGAATGCAATATATGTATGTATGTGCATTTATGTATATGTATGTATATGTGAAAGGGTATGAATGTGTCTGTGTATGTGTGCATCTACACATAGACGAATGTATGTGTATTTGTATATGTATCTTTGTGTGTATGTGTTTATACGTGTGTATGTATGTATGTGAATGTATCTATGTATATATGTGAGTATGTATGTAGTTCATCTCATTGTGAACACAAAGGAAAGGAAGTATGGCTATAACACATGTTTCTTTGTAAATTTTGTTGACTAATCATATTTCTATACATGCTATATATTCTTAAATATAAATGTTTATCTTTCATTTATATAAATTTATATAAACATATTCTTAAATATCTTAAATACTAAGGTTAAAATGGAATTTACATAAATTAAGATGCATTTATGCTAAGTGTACATTTCAATGAATTTTGAGAAATGTATACACTTTAATAATCATTACCACAGTCACAAACAATAATGACCATTTCCTTCAACCTTAAAATGCCTCATGCATTGTACACTGCCCAGCTTTCCAGTCCGGCAAGCACCGATTTGCTTTCCATAGTGTAGCTGGTTGACTCTCTTCTAAAGTTTCATGTGAATGGACACCCCTGAGTCTAGCAGTTTTCTAGCTTCACCTTTCTGGGAGATGCCCATGTTGTGTTTGTTTCTCTTGGTTCCATATACTATCCACACTGTTGCGTATTCCTTCTGTTCAGTGCATTTAATTTTATATATATTTAAGATCTATTTATTCCTTTATTCTTGTTGGTCATCTCAGTTGTCTCAGTGTTTGCTTATTTTGGATATAGCATTTATAACCATCGCTGTGTGGTTTTTGTGCAGACACATGTTTTCATTTTTCCTGAATTTGTAATTACAAATAAATCTGATGGGTTATATGAAAGTAAATGTTTAACTTTAAATGAAAGAGTCAGAGTGTTTTCCAAAGTGATTATGCCATTTCATGTGCCTACCAGCAGTGTATGAGTTGCAGTTGTCTGCATTTTTACTAACGTTAGTACTGCCAATGCTTTAATGGCTAGCTATTCTAATAGACCTTTTCACTTCATTGTGTTTTCAATATACATTCCTCTAGAAACTAGTGATCTTGAGCATCGGTGGTGTCATGTCTACCATATCTGTCATTTTGGTGGTCATTTCAATTGAATAGTGTTAGATGCCATTTTCCTGCCGTCATGGTTAGCGTCAGTTGTCAGCTTGACACAGCTGGGAAGAGGAAATCGCAGCCAAGGGATTGCCTCCAGATGACTGGTCTGTGGGCATGGCTGTGGGACTTTTTATATTATTATTATTAATTTATATAGAAGGGTCTCTGGTTACTGTGAGAGTGCCATTCACGAACAGGTGGGCCTAGGCTGTATAAGAAAAGAAGTTGAGCAAGTCAGGAGAAACAAGCCAGTCGGCAGCACTTCTACACGGTCTCCTTCAGTCTCTGCTTCAAGTTCCTTCCTTGAGTTCCTGCCTTTCAGCCTGATGATGGACTATATATAC
The DNA here is from genome assembly GCA_028555095.1 of Dicrostonyx torquatus. Classification (NCBI taxonomy): domain Eukaryota; kingdom Metazoa; phylum Chordata; class Mammalia; order Rodentia; family Cricetidae; genus Dicrostonyx; species Dicrostonyx torquatus. Next base: position 9,571,646 of record JAQHUG010000035.1, read on the forward strand.
CCTGTAAGTCAAATAAACACCAGCCCCTTTCTGTATCTAGTGATTTTGATGGTAGACTGGGCATTGATAATGTTATATTTATGGGAGTAGTGGACTTTTTTGTATTTGCAGAAAGTTCTTTAGTTGTCTTCTGACATGGAATTGAACTACTTATGAATTTGTTAAATCTTCATTTGATTGTGGCTTGGGCTTAAAATTCTTTAGAGTGGTTGCTGACCACTTCCTCTAAGTGTTGCTAGATGCTGCTTATGAAGTGTAGGCCTTATGTAGTCTCTACTGACCTCACCACGTATTTGACAAGGAATCTTCGTTTTTGTTGGAAAGAAGGCATACATTATTGGATCTATGTGGGTTTTAGGGGGTTTTGTATTATATGTTTCAAGTATGTTTTCCTTTGTGGTCAGAATTTCTGTCCTGACTTGATAGGATCTAGCCTATGCATGTAAAGATTGCTACTCAGGCAAATATGGAAGTGCCTCCAGGATACACATTTGCATATTTTTGCTTTTACAGCTCCTTAATTTATTCTTGCACTTAAACTTGAGGTGTTTCAGTGTTCACCAATTCAAATCCTGTTCTTTCAATTTATAAAATTTCTAGACTAGACATTGCCTTCTGACTTTATTTCAGTTTTCATCGCTCGAGAATATTGATCCTGTGTTATCAGCTGAATTACATTAAAAAAGCAGTTGTTTTCCACATTTTTTTTCTTAGTAAGTTTGGTTATTTGTTGAAGCATAATTAATAAAATCTCAGAGAGAGAACTTGAGGTTCAACCTGAAGATCCAAAACTCAAAGCAGCCAGTCACTGACTCTTACCTCAACCTCAGTCTGAAAATGGCGAACCTGCCTTCAGGAATCTCAGAATGAGACTGTGACTGAGAGCTGTCTCCTCCCATTTTCTACTCCTCTCTAGGGCTGGGATTAAAAGTGTTCACCACTGGGATTAAAGAAATGTACCCCCCCCCGGTTTCTATGACAACTAGTGTGGCTATTGGGATTACCACTGTGCGTTACCACTGCTTTGTCTGTAAGGCTGACCAGTGAGGCTGTTTGATTCTTTGATCTTCAGGCAAGCTTTATTTATTAAAATACAAATGCAATTTTTATAGGGTTAGTTTTAAACTTTGTACATTCTCATGAGATATAACTAATTTGAAAGTATATATAGCATATTTCCAAACTAACCAATCAAATAGTATTACTTATTTCAAAAAGCATTTTGCAGAAAATGTGTTACAGAAAACTTCTGTACACAAATAATCAGAAAGGACATGGTACCTTAGTGGTGGTCAGAGTGACTGTCATTTATCTTATCGTTCTGAAAAATAATGTACTTATCAAATGGCCTTTTGTGTTTTAGAAGATTGACTATTACTGATTAGGGGAGAACAATATAAGTTCAAATTAGTCAAATAGGGTGATCATAAATAACAGAAGAGCCATCATTTTTAAGTGTTGAGAAACTGAATATAATGTCACACTAATATAGAATATCCCATCCTTAAATAAGCTTTTTTTTCTGTTTTGACTTATTTGTCATGAGAACTGTGGAAATTTTAAAGGAATTCAAGCAGTGCAACCATCTTAAAAGGAATTAGGAATTTAGTATATAGGAAAACTAAACATGCTCTTTAAAAAATGAAGCTAGAAGAAGACAGATGTCTCAGTTGGAGCAGGAATAACTATAGTTTTCTCATATATAGACAACAGCTATAAATACGATGATTAATAGTATTTGGAGGTTATTTGCCATCATTTACACATACCTACCAACATCCCTGAAAGAGAGAACCAGGCAATGTGGTCCCATTTTCTTTCTGATATCATGTTACATAGGTAAAAAGTAGGTCTTTTATTGTTAATCCTGCTAGAAAAATTCCATCATTTATTTTAGAGACCAATTTCTCCATATATTGTCTTCTTCTTTTTTCCCTGAAGCCACTAGCACGATTGTGCTACCTGACATTAATGTAGAGGACTGTATTGTGCCCATATATAGTTATCTGAATTACACTTTTCAGGCCTTAGCCTACTGCCTCCTACTCTGTAAAGAAAACTGATAAACACTTAAATGTCTGTAATGGTGTGCACTGCACAGCTGTGCGTCAGTAGATCATGCTGCTGCTCAGCGCCAGGCACATGATCCCTTTCCATTTTCTTACTTCAAGTACAGGGGGGAAAGCCAGTCTGCACAATCTATAAAATTTAGAAAGAACACTGAGTTCCAATAGTCTCTTTGACTATATCTAGAGCACTGTGCTTTTCCTGTTATGGCTCAGGGGATGGATTCCGTGGTATACGTTAACCAGACCAGTTCAAAAGTAGTGCCTTTACTTTCTAAGGGACCAGCAATGCAAAGCATTCCTTATAAAATACAACAAAAGCCTAAACTCTTTGTCTTTGTGATTATACCCAGAATAACCATTTGCATAACTCAAAAACAAATGCTGATTTACCCATTTTTCTGAGCAGCATACTGTGCTAAATATTTTAGTTAATTAATTCAACAATTAATTTGTGTGTGCGCGCACACACATGTGCGTGCATGAGCATGTAAGTAGGTGCGTGTGCACACATGTGGTGACCAGAGAACTTCTCTCAGGACTTGGTTCTCTTCTGGAGATCTGCGGGTCAAACAGATTGCCACACCTGAGCGCAGTGCCTCTGTGTGTTACGGCTGCTTCGCCAAATGGTTTAATATTAGTAGAGAGGTTGCTCTGTTTAAGGGCCTGAGAAGCAAAAGCATAGAGGGAGATGAGAGTGGGGGGTGGGTGCGGTCATCTACGTGCTCTGATCCCTGGTGCTTCATCATCTAAACAGCGGTAGATCCAGCGGGCACACTGAGCAGGTGGGTACTCAGGAGCGCTACCGGTTAGATGAATTTGAAGAGATAGTGAGAAAGGACACCCTTTGGAAAGCCTGGGGAGAGTTATCCATCCCACACTTGACAACGTGCTATATCTCTGCAACAAAGTTATCGTCAACTCTCCAATCTTATTTTAAAAATCATGTGTTTTTTTTAAAAAAAGAAATTTATGGTTATTCCCTCAAATTTGGTTGTCTATCTGTAATGTATCCCAAGAATAGGTTGTGTAAAATTTATTTAATACACTCCCCCAATGTCAGCACCCCAGCCCAGGTCTGTGTCACGTCACACCTGCATGTCAGCAATCATTTCTTTCTTGTCTGCTCTTCCTGTTGATCCAAAACTTCCTCACGTTTGACTTTCACCTTGCCTCTCCCCTGTGCTAAAAACTGACTCATGCAGCCAGCTGAACGATATCCAAATTGTTTTTCTCAGAATTCCAACCATGCTGTGATCTCTCCTCACCTTGCCATACAAACATATCTCCAGGTATTTCCTAATACTCGTTCCCACTGCAATTAGTCTTTCTCCTTTCTGCCTCCACACAGGAGAGGCACACTGCTGCCTCTGCACTTTTCTGCACTATTCTGCCATTAATGCTTCCTTAACAAGGAGTGGCCTTGCTGTCCAGCTTTTAAGTTCTTTCACTTTGTCCTTCAAGGATCACCCTTTTGTCCCTCATGACACATGGATTCTCCCCACTAAGTATAGACAGTGGTTAGCGGTCATGTAGATGCTGGGCATCAAACTCAGATCTTCTAGAAGTGCAGCCAGTACTGCTTAAATAATGAGTCTTTTCTCCAGTCCCACAAGTACTTTTATGAATTATTATTACTTTCTTTTTACTTCAAATTTTCCATTGAAGTATTCTAAACGTTCAAAAATGCACATGGCATTCTACATACAACCTTAATTCAAACCAAAGTTTCCTGGGGAGCCAGCATCCAGAAACACTGTATGACCATGACCTCAGAAGTCGACTTTCCTAGTACCTTCGGGTCACACAGATTTATTATTATATCTTGCTTTTTGTGCTTTGAAAAACAGATTTGTTTTGCTCTTTTGTAAATAGAATCATCAATCCTGCGCCTTTCAAGTGACTTTTGTGTCCATATTCTATTTCTGAGATTTGCTGTGACCGTCTATGCAGTTATGAGTTGGTTCTTCTCACTGATATATATTCCATCTTATGAATGCAAGCCACAGTCAGTTTCTCTGCTATTGGTGTATATTTGGATAACTTTTGGTTTGATGAACAGTAAGTGCTCTGCTTTTGAGCATGCCAGGGCATGCCACCCCTCAGACATGGATATGGATCAATGAGTGGGGCCTAGAGTCTAAGTGGTTCAACTCCTAGCAGATACCATCTCATTCTGAAGCTGTTTCCAACTCATTCTCATAGACCAGCTGTCTGCAAGACCTGGCTGTTCTTTATCTACACCCTGGTGATTTCTGTCCTGTACTTTAGCCATTTGCCCTAACATGCATGAGGTCATTCATTTTAACTTAATTACTCATGGGCTTTTCCCTTTTTTATTGTATAGATAAAAAAAAAACATGATCAGGAAAAAATGTGAATTGATTCCTTCATCATGTGGTGACAGTTGTGGAACGTAAGCGTTTTAGAGTGAGCTGCAGATTCGCATGGAAGTGTCTAATCCAGTTAGCAATGCTTAACTATGAGTGATTTTTCTTGACACTGGTGATTAGGCTGTTTCTGGTGATACCTTCCTGTTGACATCTAGCTGGAATCACTGTTGTCTTCCTGAACTCCACCAGTCATTTCATTTAGTTCCTGGAGTTATCTAACTCTTGAGTTGTGGATTAAGTTATGCTGATGCCGGTGAATTGGGGATACTTCAGTTTATATCTTACTGGGGGCTGCTTTGGAGTAATATCACTTAACTGTTTTTGCACACTTTGGGTTAGCACTGGCATCATTTATTGGTTTGTAAAGTGAGAAGTCAAGCATTTGAGTCCTATCCATACCCATTGTGAATATGTGTTGCAAGCCAAAGAGTTTGAAGTCTGTGTTAAGTCTCTAATGAATTAATAGTTCTGATTGATTTCTCACAAGCTTCCAAGACATTCTATGTATTTAAAGTATTAGATAATTAGCCTCTAGTTCCATGTCTCTCTCCTGTGGTTGCTGAAAGAAACACTGTGGTCATTTTTTCTTTTTTTGTTTTTGTTTTTGTTTTTTT